>OY982585.1:12103929-12165915 GCA_963859945.1 Euplagia quadripunctaria
AAACTAGACTATCATCTCAAAGAGTAATAACATATATAACAAAAAATCTAATTTCATTAAGACTATTGAAGACACTTTAATAATATTTTAATTAATATGAAAAACATTTATTTCTTCATTTTGCACTCACACACAAGCAATTAACATAATATATCGTCGTTATTTCTGCATTCTACAACTTCCTGAGAAGCAGCGATGGTGTTACGCTAACACCTAGAGTGATATACACGGACAGTGAGCCATCGTCAAGTTCTCACAGTGACAGAGAAAAGAAGAAGTGGATATTAATCCCTAAAATGAAACGGTTTATTCAGATATATATTACTCACACGACACAGTTGCAATTTGAGATCTGTCCGAAAACAACCAACAATTAGGACGGCACATTCAATATTGGATCAAATAATTACTAATGTAGTGCTTACGTAATCAAATTATCTAATTGTTAGAGGACTACGTCATCCAATGATCTAACTTTTTTTAGTATGTTGTATTCGAATCTATTGTATGATACCGAACAGTAGAGTTAGTACGGTAGACTATTGTTAGGGCTGCCATCACTTAAATTGCCAACGCCGGACAAAAACTTAAAAAAAACCCCGAACATATGGGTGAAATCGAGATTCTTTCCCGGACCCTTTAAAAAACGCCGATTCAATTTAAATTTTTAGCTTGTGAATGATTCATCTAACAATTATTTGTAACATATTTCATCTAACATTGTCCCGTGGCACAGAGTGTCCGGGTTTTACCCGGACACTTTTTGAAAACCCCACCCGGACGCTCCCCGGATGCCCTCTAAACTAGGACAAATCCAGGGAAACCCGGACGGATGGCAGCCCTAACTATTGTTAATATTAGACGTAAATATAGCGTACGTTTAAATAAGTTCTGCGTGGTATTGCGGTTGGTATAAATTTTGTTTAGTACAACTAAAAATACACTCTTTAATGGCAAACCGAATAAGAAAGTAAAAAAAGAGTTCCACTATCAGCCTCCTGGCTCCATCATCAGACCATCGTTACTAAGCCCAAACTGTTGGACTCACCAAAACGAATCATATGAGCCCAAACTAGAGGGTCTTACTAGTCACCACTGAAAAGTTCCACTATCCACCTTCCGATTCCATCATCAGACCATCGTTACTAAGCCCAATCTGTTGGACTCGTCCAAACCAATCATGTGAGTCCAAACCCGAGGCGCTTACTACTAGCCACTGAAGAGTTCCAACATCCACCTTCTGATTCCATCATCAGATCAGCTCAAATATGCCAAATTATAGTATTGTCATTCGAACTACTAATATATACAAAGTTTCATTTCATTAGGACATTTAGAAGTCGGTTGAAATTGAATTTTAAGATCTGTTTACATAGTTACAACTGAAGCTAATAAAAATATCACTACATTATTATAAAACAATCTGTGTGTCTGTCTGTCCGGGATAAACTGAAAAACTACTGAACGGATTTTCATGCGGTTTTCACCAATAGATAGGACGATTCATGAGGAAGTTTTATGTATATAATTTGTTAAGGTTTTGTGAAAATTGGTTGAAATATGACGATTGTTGAAGATGACTCTGCTACCCGTGTGAAGCCGGGGCGGGTTTCTAGTCTTATAATAAATCGAATTCACTGAATACTTTTTGACATATTAATTATCCGTGTATAGATTAGGGTTGGGGGATGAGGGCACGTCATTATGATCTGATTTAGTCTAAATAAATAAGTCTGTCAACAATTAGGTCATGACCCGAATAATTATTTGGATTCCTGGTTTTAAATATGTTTCAAGAATCTCTAAAAGTGACTCTGCCAAAATAGTACAAAATGCATGTAGCAATATAAAAATATACCCATGTATATGTATATATAACACGATAATATGTATAGTTAGATATATATTATACATATTTTAAAACCGAAGCTTACGTCATTAAAAAAAATGGTTGTATGTAAAGTCGGTTTACGGACGATAACTTTACGTTATAACGTCACCGATCGTGCCTCTCTATTGCTTGTTCCGCGCTCTCGCTTGCGGAACGTGACAATGAGTCAGACTTTTTCGTGTGTGCAGCCGCCGTTCATCGATTTATAAGACGTTATTACGGCAAAAATGTTATGATTTATTTCGCTGACAAAACTCTCAGACTCCCGATATTTCAGGATGTTTTCCAGATAATTCATTGATATCCAGATTATTCAGCCATTCGATCTGGCAATCTTATTACCTACATTTTATTCCGATACTTATTAATTTTCAAGTACTTCAGAGATAAAGAGTATTAATGTCTAAAAAAGTAATAAAAAACTTACCATTGGAGGTGGTTGAGGTGCAGCTTGTGGTGTAGGTGGCGCTAGTGGACCCTAAAATATAAACAGAGTTTAAAACATATTGAAGGTGAAAAAAAAAACTTTTTGAAGTGAAAACTTCTTTAGCGGAGTTGTGCACTTTTTGGGATGGGTAAAAAATGTTAAACGTCGTGTCACGACACGTGACCTGATCGAAAATTCGTAAGACGGAGCCGAGTTTCTTATATTTAAAAAAATATAACATTCGAAATTCAAACATTTATGAGTGGCCAGGCGCGCAGAACTGCCAGTGTACCCTATGTAGACATTTAGATATGTTATTACCTACTTTTTATTTTTAACCTAATTATATATATACAGATGTGTGTGTGTATGTATATGCAAATACATTGTGAAGTTATGTTTTCACTTCTGACGTGCAGTCCTACAACTGACTGTTTTTTTTATCATTTGAATCGTTCTGGCCTAATTCAGTCCTATATCTTGTAATTTACCATAGCACAGGCTCTGCCTAGTATGGGATCAGACGGCCGTGTGTGAGGTGTGTAATTTTTTTTTTATTTTGAAATTTTGCATACATGGGTACAGAAAGTACTGTTTCTGAGGGATAAAACTGGTATAAGATAACAGTGTAGTGAAATACTTACATTGGAGGGCGGCGGCAGGTTCTGGTGCGGGGGCACGGGGGGCGGCGCCGGGGCGCCCGCCGCCGACAGCGACAGGTTGGGGGGCATGGGCGCACTACGACAAATACATGTTATTTGTTATACATGTTAATTGTTATATATCGTTATAATAAGACTTAGTATTTCTGTACTGTTAGATTTTTTTATAAATAATTTTACATTTGACAAAGCAAAATTTTGTTGCAGTGACTGTGTGTGCTGGTATATAATTTTTAATTATAATTCATAAAAAAAAAACTCTTTAAATAAGTGTTAAGCAATTTTATGAAACAAAGATATTGAATTAGATTTTAACATATGTTACTAATACACTAACACTATGGACTGTATCGCTGTTCTGCAATAAATGATTATTATTACCATTAAACGCTACTAATTTTATTTACTGCTAAATCTTTAACTTTCCGTCCGTAATTTAAAGAAAAGTAAAAAGAATGACAACGCCATCTATCGGAAACAACGTTCAACTTATAACCTAAAGATCACAATCTAACAGTATAGCAAAATTAATCAACAGTGTGGATGCTCACCTATTAGTACGATGGTGTCCCGGTGTTTGGTGAACTGCCGGCTGACTCGGCTGGTGAGGCAGGGTGTGGTGCACGCCGTGCGGGGGCGGCGCGGGGGGGGCTGGCTGTTGGGGCTGTAACCATATTGAGTAGATAGAATCACATAAAAGATGTATCTATATATATTTATTAGTTTTCTTAAACAAACAGTACAAGCTACTTAATTTGGGTCCAGGTAGCGCTACAGTAACGTGACAAACTATTATTATTATGTTATATAAGCGTTGTGTTTCGTGTCTCTCAGGGTAAGAGGTCTGATGTTGGAGACACCATTATATATAGTTTTAAACGCTTCGTCTCCGACGAAACCAATACAGTTGTAGGCTGTCCAGTCAAATCAAATCCTCTTTATTAAACGTCAAAACGATTGTGTAGAAACATGTATGAGATAAGAGGCGATTCTCGCCGCGTCGTACGATTGGTTAGCGCGTGTCTAGAATCTATAGCGATTTTAAAAGGTTTTGTGACTTTTGGGCCTTGTTTTTATTATTTTTGTGTTGTCCTAGTCTTTGGTGATGGCGTTTTGTAAGTGTTTTATAACTACCGGTAAATATTTAGGTGTTTACCATGTCTAAAGAAAAGCCACCCGACCCTCCTGATAAACCCTCTTTCCCCGACTTTCTCCCTTTTTCCCCGACCAACCCGTTACCCCTTCTAATCCCCTTACACAGTTCGCGAATGTCGTCTGTAGTGTTACGGAACAGGAAAATCTTAATCCTCAGGCTTCCGGTTCGCGTAAGCGACCTGTTGACGATGAGGTTAATACAATCCATCCACCAAAACAAATGAGGAGTCAAGTTGGCCGCGATAAGTACACCTCAACTGACAATGGCCCTTATATGGTCCATGTATCGCGTGTTGAGTCCCAATCAAGAGCTGGCACAACCTCAATCAACAATCACAATGCAGACAGAGATGGCGTTAAAAAGGTAGGAAGGAACAGAGTATCAGTTGAGTTTGTTCCCCTCAGGATGCAAATTCGTTAAAAACCAAAATTATGAAGCCAATATTCCAACATTTAATGTAACTAGAATGGGTGTGGCTTCTGGCATTCCTACTGACATGTTAGAAGAGGAAGTTATCAAATTTGTTACTGTGCCACAGGGCTGTGGGCAAATTTTAAAAGTAAGACGCATTAATAGAAAATTATACAGAGATGGAGTCCTAGTGGAAACAAACAGAAACTTGCGTCCTTACCTTCGATGGTCAGGTTCTCCCTAAAAGAGTTTTCTGCTGCTATACTTTCCTCCCGGTACAACAATACATTTATCCCACTATACAATGCAGAAAATGCTGTCGGTTTGGGCATGTGGAATCTATCTGCGGGCCCAAGCTCCGGTGTAGTAAGTGTGGTCATGATCACCCCAGTAACGGCTGTGAAGTTCAGGAGAGTCAGGCCTTCTGTGTGTTGTGCTCTGGCGGTCACTTTGCTGATAGCAAAGCTTGCCCGGAGTATAGAAGACAGAGGACTATTAAGACTGTAATGGCAGAAAAAAATATCTCATATGTGGAAGCTAGTAAATCCATTCCAGTTTCCTCACGTAGTTATGCCGACACTCTCAGGACTCAACAGTCTATTTATACTCAACAGCCTACTCATTTTCAACAGCCTATTCATTCTCAACAGCCTACTCATTCTCAACAGCCTACTCATTTCTACCGCCAGACTGTATTCCGCCAACCTAGGCCCCATGCTCCTCTTTCTCCATACTAGAATAAAGCGGCTCACCAATCGAGCACATATACTCCTTAGTCTTCACAGCCTAATGGTTGTGCTCTCAATAGCTTACCTTTAGAGTCCTCTACTATTGAACTTCTCATTCAGTTACTGACCTCTCTCATGATTCCAATATCCCTTCATCCCCCTCTGTATCACCTACTGAAACACCGTCCAACGCTGCGACATCCAACTTATTCACTTACTTAAAAATTATAAAAATGGCTTCCCAAGTATTTCTACAATGGAATGTGAGGAGCGTGTTTCATAAGAAGACGACCTCATGTTCTTATTGAACAAATACAAACCTCTGGCTTTCTCTATTGCTGAGACTTGGCTACTACCAAGTCTTAACTTTCGAATCCCACATTACAACATCTTAAGATGCGACAGGTCTGATGGCTACGGAGGTTCTGCTCTCCTGATTAACAACCGGATCCCTCTTTTATCCCTTTCCATGCCCCCATGAGCATTGTTGGAGCAAAAATTGATATTGTCTCAGTCCTTTCAATTTACATTGCCACCCTCACCAAAATTACCTCCCAATATTAAAAAACCTCTGGAGAATCTCCATGGCTCAATATTGGTTATGGGTGATTTTAACTGCCACCACTACAGATGGGGATCTGAACGCTGCGACTCCTTTGGGTCAGGTTTAGTGGAGATTCTTGACGATCTGAATCTTTGTGTCCTCAATAATGGCTGCTCCACATGTAGAGTTCTCTCGGGGAAACACAGGAGCTGTGTAGATTTGACCATTTGCTCTGCTGATATTGCTGCAGCAGTTAGCTGGCAGTGCACGGACTTGTCCCATGGTAGTGATCATTATCCAATTTTAATAACTTTAGCTAACACAACTCATTTGGAAAAATCATCCCCTCCTCTCCTAAAATATAACCTATCTGAACCCGACTGGCAAAATTTCTCCCTATCACTTGAAGATAAAGTCAATACCCTTCCCAGACTACACGATAGGTCCTTAACCTATGATGATCGGTACCATGTGATAGACTGCTGTGAGAGATTTGTGGAAGTAATAGGGTCAAGCGCAGATAGCTGCTTTAAAATTAAGAACAGCTCCAGAGGTAAAATCCCATCACCCCCTTGGTGGGACAGTGAATGCATTCACTGGGCTGTTAAAGAAAGAAATGAGGCAGAAAAACGATATAATGGTGATGTGAGTATCAATAATCTATTACATTATAAACATATCTTGGCTTCCACAAAAAGGCTCCTACGACGTAAGAAGCGTACCGGGTGGGTTAATTTTTGTTCCTCCTTATCTCCATCTACTCCATCCTCAATAGTTTGGGAGAACATAAACCGGTTTAGATCTGTTTGCTCAACATCAGTTTCCTCCACTATCTCCCGAGATACAGCTGAACTTTTCTTTGATAAAATTGCTCCATCTTATATACCATACCATATTTTGATGAAATCATTCGGCCAGTGACTCCGCTTCAATCATGGGATAAACATGATAACCCATTCTCCTTAGAAGAATTAGACATGGTCCTGAGCAGCGTACGAGACTCAGCTCCGGCATTGATGGCATCCCATACTCTTTTATGGTGCACGCTGGGCTTAACGCTAAAACTTACTTTCTACACATTTTAATACTGTTATACCAATGGCTGGGTACCAGACAAGTGGAAGATCCAGATTATCATCCCCATCTTAAAATCAGGAAAACATGCAGGTGACCCAAATAGCTTTAGACCAATCGTTCTCTCATCAGTTCTAATCAAATTATTTGAATACCTTATAAAAAACCGTTTGGAGTGGATTGTAGAATCAAAAAAATTTACTCCCATCTTGCCAATTTGGTTTTCGCCAAGGATTTAGTACTATGGACAGTGTTGCAGCCTTGGTAACTGATCTCCGACTCTCCCTATCTCAAAACGCATCTGTTGTTGCTTCATTTCTTGACATATCGTCTGCATATGACAATGTCCTACTTCCCACTCTCGGGCAGAAACTGCATCAGCTGAGACTTGAGGTTAGGATGATACAGTGCATATGTGCAATGTTTATGTCTCGAACGCTAGTTTTAAGAGTTTTAGGGGAGGAGTTTGATTCTAGAAAGACTTGGAAGGGCTTACCGCAGGGCTCTGCACTAAGTCCTTTGCTTTACATCTGTATACAGCCAACATGGATACATGCTTGAACAACAATTGCTCCATTCTACAATATGCTGATGACCTGCCATTGTATGTTACTGACCAGTCTATCCAGGATGCAGCCACATTTCTTTCAATTACATTGAACTCTTTGTGGCAGTGGCTATCGATGCATGGCCTGAGTCTATCTGCACCGAAAAGCGCGGTAGTAATATTTACACGGAAGAAGACGCTGTCACAGGTTGAAGTTCAAATGCAGAAAATTCCTATTCTTCCAAAATTCAAATTCTTAGGAGTCTACCTAGACTCTAAATTGACTGGAGTACGCCACATTAGTTATCTAGCCTCAAAATGTGAAAAAAACATACAAATTTTAAAGGTCCTAGCTGGGGTTTGGTGGGGGGCCCACCCATATACCATGAAGCTTGTGTATAACGCATTAGTACGCAGCCTAATGGACTATGGTTTATTTTTGATGGTTCCATGCAATAAGGGTGCATTGGTAACGCTGGACAAAGTACAAGCTAGGTGCCTTCGAATTATATCGGGCTGCAGTCCTCCGTAGAATGTTCAGAACCACCTTTATCAATAAGAAGACAATACCTGGCTGCACGTTTTATTCTAAAACTTGTAGGTAAATCCTCTCATCCACTTCTTGGAAAAATCACTGATATGGATACTTTATGTAACACTTCCAAATACTGGGCTCATAAGGATAGTCCATTGATAATTCAATCTTTTCGCTGCTACTTATCTTTTATAAACTCTGTTGTGAAATTTGATAGACTTCCCCTTTTCTCCTTCGTTTATAATATACTATGTTTTAAACCAAATATACTGTTGGATGCTGGAACCCCTAAAGGGTCTTCCTCCGCTAATTTGGACTTCAATACTCTGGTGGATGAATAGTGGGTCAGGTTTCAAAGTTTTTATACAGACGCCTCAAAATTTTCTAGTGAAAGCTATAAGGGAGCGACTGTGTACTACCAAAACTTTAGAATTATCTTGAAAGTTTAGGTGTCCTAAAAAGTCTTCAGTATTCACAGGCGAATGCGTCGCCATTCTGGAAGCAAGTCTGTATGTAGAACCCCACAACATTTATAGAGCAGTTATATTTACTGACTCTCTTAGCTGCCTCACAGCCTTGTTGCAAAATCCATATAAGAGTAGATTACACAGCCCTCTGATCTTACAAATTAAAAAGTCTTTGTATAATTGTGACAGGAATGATAGAATGGTCCAGCTTGTTTGGGTTCCAAGCCATAGTGGCATTATGGGCAACGAGTGTGCAGACTCACTAGCCAAAAATGCTTCCACTTCCCTAACCGCTGACCCCAATTCTTGTCCATCATAGTTATGACCTTCTAAGGCTACCTCGGGAAAAATTGATGGCATCCTGGCAGGTACGAACTCCTTCCACCGAACTCCACACTAAGCTGAGAAGCTGCCTCGCGCCGCGCCACACCCCTGGGGCCTACCTATATATACCGCGGCGCGCAAGGACTCGACCTCTTACACGCTTCAACACGGCTACAAGTTGAGTACTCTGGATTTACTAGCGCTACTAACTACTACTACTACTAACTACGTCCAAAGCCTCTGAAGACCTTCGCCCTGAGCCTGGTATATTTGCTGTTAAAGTTACCTTAAATATTTGTACCTCAAGTACCAATATAAACTGTTAAAGCGTATTACGTGTGTAATTCCTCTCTTTACTCAACCCAACCTACAGGGGACCACGTGTAGACCACGAGGTCACCCTCCACGTTACAAGCTCTCATATTTTCTTACACATAATTCGGGTACGGGATTCATCTCTATGTGAATGTGGATTAGACGAAGGCAGTATGGACCACATATTTTTTAGTTGCAATAAAAACAACCCATCCCTAGACCTTTTCTCCTAACTTATTCATCCCCAGACCTTCTCCAAGCCTTGATGACCTTTATTCGTTGCAATGCCATCAAACTGTGACCTGTATCCTTATGTATGTTGGTGAAGTATAATTTTGTTTTTTAACCTATACTGTGTTCGGCAATTAATATTATTTATTTACCAACTAAGCATTATTTATTTGTACCTATCTGTTTGTTTCAGTGTACTAACCGCAACAATAAGTCCCATATTTATTCCACTGATAATTATTCGGGACATTGTTTTATTTTCAATAACTACACGTATTTCCATCGCACAATGACATTGGCAGAATTGTCGACATCGGCATAGTTTGTAATTGAATTGAATTGAGATAAGAGGCCATGACGTCATACCCCCTATTGTCAAATCATTTAATTTTAATGTTTCGTTGTACAATTAAAAATAATAACAAATTTGTAAATAATAAAATAATAATAATGAATCTAATTTTCGAAATCATACATGTAACACCTAATTTCCTGAGGAGTGTTACATTTTTTTGACGTGATAACATCTTCTAAATCGATGAACGCCGGCTGCACGCACGAAAAACTCATTGTCACGTGCCGCCTGAGCCGAGCGTGCAAGAGAGAGCGCGGAACAAGCGATAGAGAGGCACGATCGGTGACGTTATCACGTCAAATTATCGTCCGTAAACCGACTTTACAGACAACCAATTTTTTAACAGCAGTTTCTAACCCTATTATAACATAAATAACAAATACTACGCGGATGTGGCGTGCATTGGCAATCATGCGTCATAAATGTTTTAGTTTATTTTATTTTTATTTTTATTCTCAACACGTAAGGACATCTGTTTTTAATTTAAAACTTTTCTTTCGTTCTTTTTCTTTCACGTCATGCGATCGGCGGACGGACAGTCATCAACAAATGTCCCTACGTGGATAATGACCGTACCAAGAGAATCGTAAAGAAGAAAACTACACATGTTATTTACACACCTGATGGTGTTGGTGTGGCGCGTGGTACTGGCTCGGCTGCGGCTGTGGATGGTATTGAGGTGGCTGGGCAGGGTGCTGATGCTGTTGATTGTGTGGTGCGTGGTATTGGGGCTGCTGGAATATCGCCGCGTCTTCGCGAGTCATCGTTCTGGCGATAAAGACAGAGATTTCCAACATTGATTTTATGATTAAAAAAAGTAGCTTTGTCTAAAATTCGATTCGAAGTATATACAGAGTCAATCTGGCGACTACTCGCTCAAACATATTTTGACTTCCACTTTCAAGACCTGTGCTTCAGCATCATAGTTTGAAAGAGATTGATCATAATTTGTCCATACGCGATATAATTTAAAAAAACAACAATCGCTCGGTAAGGAAATATCTCGAGTAAAGACCACGACCTTAAAAGCAGTAGGACGTCCTACTACTTCAGCAGTGAACGTGTCATGGTTGAGATGATGATGATAGTCACGATGATGATTTTGAGAAGACTAGCAGTCTGCACAAGCATCTGAAGTCTTCTAAAGAAATACGCCAAGTCACTTTAAATTTAGTTGGTACTTTTTCCAACTTGTGTGCTAATGCCAGCAATAGATGTTTGCTGAATACTTGTTACACACACCACTCACCTGTATCCCATATCCTCGTCGTAATTATGCACATTATTGTGTCCATTGTACGGAACCGGGGGGTTTGGCGGCTGAGGAGCCGGCGGCGCAGAGTTCCCGCTGGGTTTGTTAGCAAGGATCTGCAACATACAGATGAAACAGTTCAAACATTGGGTAAGACCAGGATAAAACCACAAATACAAAACGTAGCACCACACAGAAATACTACAGTAAAACTACTACAAATTTTATATAGGTTATTCTTTAACTTATCATATTTCTGTGAAGACGAAGTTTAAAATTCATAGGTACAAGAGAGGATTTTTACAAGGAATACACTGCATGCAGGTGGAACATTAAAAGCATACGTAAGACGTGATGTTGCTAGGTTGTAGCAAAGACAACGAATATGATGAGGAACTATATCAGATGAAGGGAAAACATAGAAAAGTATTACAAGTACATAGGCTGCACTGAAAGTATCGGGAATGGAATATTTCCACTATTCCTATCATATTAAAATCTTTTTAATTGAAAACTCCTTGGTTTTAAAAATTGAATACCATTTATTTATTTAAAAAAAGATTTTCGGTCTTCTCAAACTTGTTTAGTCGTTGAGAAAATGGAATTGACTCGAGAAAATTCAAGGGCGATGATTTATTATGACTTTCGAAGCGGTTTAACACAAAAACAGTGTGTTGACCGGATGCTTTCTACATTTGGTGATGAAGCCCCATCCAAAATCACAATTTATCGCTGGTTTGCTGAATTTCAACGTGAACGTGTCAAGCTCAGTGATGATCCCCGTCAAGGTCGTCCAAAAACTGCAGTCACCCAAGAAAACGTTGATGCTGTGCGTAAGCTGATTGAGGAAGATCGACATGTGACATACCGCGAAATTAAGGCAAATTTAGACATTGGCATGAGTCAAATACAAATAATCTTGCATGAACAATTAGGTGTAAAAAAGTTGTTTTCCCGATGGATACCGCATTTGCTCTGTGAAGAGCAAAAAGGGGCTCGCGTTACTTGGTGCGTCAGAACTCTCGAAAGATTCCACGCAGGATCCTCAAATGCTGTATACAACATTGTATCAGGTGACGAATCCTGGATATACGCGTACGAACCCGAAACAAAAAACCAGTCACGAGTTTGGGTGTTCGAAAATGAGTTAAAGCCATCTAAAATTGTTCGTTCACGGAGTGTTGCAAAAAAAATGATGGCCAAGTTTGTCTCCAAAACCGGCCATGTTGCGACTATTCCTCTTGAGGGACAAAGAACGGTTAATGCAGAAGGGTATGCTAGCATTTGTTTGCCACAGGTCGTTTCCGAACTCCGTAAAGAGAAGTGCAACCGCCGCATCATCCTCCATCACGACAATGCGAGTTCTCACACCGCGCACAGAACAAAAGAGTTTTTAGAGCAAGAAAACATATAATTATTACACCATCCGCCGTACAGTCCCGACCTAAGCCCTAATGATTTCTATACTTTCCCTAAAATAAAGAATAAATTGCGTGGTCAGAGATTTTCATCACCTAAAGAAGCTGTGGACGCCTACAAAACGGCCATTTTGGAGACCCTAACTTCCGAATGGAATGGTTGCTTCAATGATTGGTTCCATCAATAAATACATTTTTAAATAGTAATGTTGTGTCACTTCCTTGATTCACGAAATTTTCAGTGTAGCCCTCGTATGTCTTACTAAAAGAAATTCTATACATCTTTGCAACTGCAATTGATTCACAATATTTAATAATTGGTTGAGACCTGCCCGTAGACATAGAGCAAAGTATGTAATCAAACACAGTAAACTAGCGCTGGTCCAGTTGCCTGGGTCTACCGAGGTCAACTGCCTAGCACCTCGTCATCATGTCTTAAATATTCGACAGGCTCGTCCAATACTGCATCAGATTTAGATTTGAGGAACAAAGAGGAGCAAACACTCGAAGTTTGCCATGTCCTGAATCCAGAAATCATCAGTCACAATTACAAAAGGAATTGCTGTTTTGCTGTCAAATTTATAAGTATGATAGACATGATAAAAGTTTACCATGCAGCATAGTTGTAGACTAAAGCCATCAGACTTGACACTCGGATGAAAAGGAAAACCGAATTCGTTATCGAAGATTGGAATAAGTTTCTCAGTTTCCTGATTGTATTGCTCTTCGTGGTATTAAAGCTTGGAGAATTATTACTAGGTATATCTGTTCAGTATCGGTTGTATTCAATGACGTGATAGTGTAGTAGTATTGGTCATCATTTAGTTCTTAAAAGTTGTTGTTTTAGTTTGTCAATTATTTCATTCAGTCATTTGTCAATTATGTCAGTTTTTATAATTCTTTAACTGGATAAAGTATTAGTTTATCGATATATTTATGCTTATTGTAATTTAGAACAACACATATACATAGTTCGAGCTAATCTATGTCAGTTTAGTGCAAATCCAGCTTCAAAAACCTATCGCTGAGCTGAAAACGATGAAATATAATAATGGAAATTTTCTCCGGAACAGAATTGACTTTTGTTTTAAAATAATCCCACTAAACCCACTAATATTAGAAATGTGAAAGTTTGGATGGATGGATGGATGTTTGTTACTCTTTCACGCAAAAACCACTGAACCAATTGCGATGAAACTTGGTATGTAGATAGCTGAAGAACTGGATTAACGCATAGGCTACTCTTTATCCCGATATTCGCACGGGATCGGGACTTACGCGGGTGAAACCGTGGGGCGCTGCTAGTGATTATAATATATTGAAGGCTTACCTCGAGGGTGTGCATCATAGCTCTTGCGAAGCTGTCTGCATCCTCGCGACAGGAGAAGTTGAGGCCGTAGACATGGCGAGCGTCGCGCCATTGGTGGAAAGTCGCTGTCGCTTGATTGTACTTTAGGCCGCGAACTATACCGCAGTTTATCACCACCTGTGAGAAGAAAAATTAATAAATATGGATATATATATATATATATATAAGATAATATAACTCCTTTCTTATGTGTATGGATATAGTTTTCTTGTGTAGCGATAACCACGTCAAGGGAAGCGCAGTGTAGGACACCCTGCGGCAAGGTGAAGTGACAATCTGCGCAAAACAGCAGGAAAAAACTGGATGAGGAGACCTGATGATCGAGCTCAGTGGCGTCCATTAGGAGAGGCCTATGTTCAGCAGTGGATAATGAAAGGCTGATGATGATGATATAATTTAGTAACTAGTGGTAATAGGAGTTGAGGCACAGAATAGTTATGGTCGAATTAGCTTTTACAAAACACTTTTTTTCGTGGGATATGGGGCAAACGAGCAGACGGGTCACCTGATGGTAAGTGACCGCTGCCGCCCATGAGCATCTGCAAGTCAAGACACAAGCGCGTTGCAGGGCTTTAAAGTGGGAGTAGAGGAAGGGGGAAAGAGGGAGAGAGGAAAGGGTTAGGCCTTCCGGTAACCTCACTCACGAAGCATGGCTCTCCCACGATTTAAAAGATATTTTATGCCACTTGAAGTGGTGTAGAAGGCCTAGTCTGATGAGATTATCTTTATCGATGAGAATTGGTAAACAGATAAACGTGACATAGAAACTGTCATTTTTATCATCAGTCAACACTTTATCTTATTCTCCACTGAAACGTTTAGTTTTCCTTAAAATATTTTACCTGCTGATGTATAAAACTAGAAATGATGTGGTCTTGTCAAGGAAAAAGCTTTGTATGACGTAGTTAAATGTGACTACTCAAAATGATCGATTTATTTACAGTAAATATATTATTATATACGCATATTATCATCAATACAAATACATGTATTATATAAAATTGAAGTGTCTGTTTGTAATGACAAAATAACAGTTATTTGCGCGATACTCATGCTTAAAAATTAGATTTTTAAATTTTTGTCTGTCTATCTGTTTTTTCCGGCTAATCTCCGGAACGGGTAGGCCGATTTCCACGGGACTTTCACTGGCAGATAGCTGGTGTTATAAGGAGGAACTTAGGTTACTTTTATTTTGTGTATTAAGCAATGTAACAAGTAACTTTGTAAAAAAAACCATGTTGAAAAAGAGTGTCTTTGAAGTTTATTGCCTGTTCTTCTCCATAGGATCTAGGTTTTGGAACAGGCAACTAGCTTCACGACCTACTTATACTGACTGACTCCTCCTGACAATTCAAAAATACCTACAATGGGTTTACTTGAAATAAATAATTTTAGATTTTGATTTTTGGAAAAAGAATTAGGGGTCCGCGCAAAATATATAAATATTTACACGCGAGTGAAGTTGCGCGAGAACTGCTACACTGAAAAACTACTGAACGGATTTTCATGCGGTTTTCAACAATAGACAGTGATTCATGAGGAAGGTTTAGGTGTATAATTTGTTAACGTTTTGTGTACATTGGTTGAAATATGATGATGATTGTTGAAGATGTATCTACTACCCGTGCGAAGCCGGGGCGGGCTCCTAGAAACCTAATATTATAGAGTTCTTTGTGTAGACGATAATCTTTGAAACTACTGAAACGATGTTAATAATTCTTTCACTAAACTACTTTATTCAGAAGAAGAAGAAGTTTTCTTTTCTTTTTTTGTCGTGTGGAAACCCCCACGGACGATCACCTCACCAAGGCAAACGGTGAAGTGGTATGTCGGAATCGAATCGACTAAAACCACACGTAACACCGTGTCACCGTCATAAGGTAATATTAAGAAGTAAAATAGGCTATATTTTATTTATATTTATATAAAAATAAATAATAAAGCGGTGGTAGCGTAGGCTCAGGCGTCGGACTTGCGATCAAGTGGTTGCGGGTTCGAACCCCACCCAGTGCACTACCGACGTGAATCCACTCCTCACACAAGCATTTGGCCATTACTAGCTTGGGACTTGGCTTGGCTTCAGACGGCCGTGTGTGAGATGTGTCAAGTTATTATTATTATTAGTTAGCTTAGCTGGAGGGGTTAACGTGAGTACTAGTAATTTGGAACCCAAGTCACTAATATTATTTATTGGCAGCTGCCGCGCGGCTTTGGTCCCGTGTATACATTTATGTCTTTTGTGCGGAACCCTTTCTTTTTGCAAATTAAAAGTAGCCTAAGTCCTCCTCCTCCTTATAACACCAGCTATCTGCCAATAAAATTTCTATGCAAATCGGTCCACCCGTTCCGGAGTTTAGCCGAAACAAACAGACAGCAAAAAAAATTAAAACTGATTTTTAGACATAGGTATCGTGCAAATAACTGTATGATCTAAAAAAACTATGATTTTCACTTTACAAACAGTTTAATTTTATTTGATAAAAAAAAATAGTTTCTTACCTCATGATCATTAAGCTTTCTCCCCACTACCCGGAATGTGTTGTGCTGTGTGTGATGGTATATATGGACCTTGGAAAGCCCAGAGCTGGACCCTGAGGGTACCCAGCGCTTGAGCCCATCGTCGTATACCATCACAGATGCTCTAGCACTGCTTATTGATTGTTCGCTGTAACATAAAAAATACACGAGTTACGGCACTGATAACTTCAAACAATTTGGGAAAATCAAAAGAGACATGATGACTGATAACGGTTGAAGTTATATATTATGTTTAATTTATAAATACATAGATTACATAGTTTGATTTGATTAGGCCTGCCATTACTTAAAATACCGACGCATGGACAAAAACTTCAAAAACCCCACACACGTGTGAAATAGCGATTTTTTCCCTTACACCCTAAAAAAAACTATAAAAACGCAATTTACGATTCATCTGACAATTATAATTTTCACCTGACACAGAATGTCCAGGTTTCAACCGGACCCCTTTTGAAAATTCCGTCCGGACGCTCCCCGGACGCCCTCTAAACTAGGAGAAATCCGGTGAAACCCGGACGAATGGCAGCCCTAAGTATGATAAACGCATAATTTACATTTTTAATCAAAAACAAAAAAAAATCCTTAATTATATATAGTCCAAGGTCGGCACTAGATGATAATGTTATATTATAATGTAAGTAAAAAAAAATATACACCAGATTTTAAATAAATATGTGTTATAAATTTGCAAAATTATGCTAAAATGGCTACAAAAAGCTACAGGGTGCATTATAGGTATATGTTGACCTGTCATAGTACGAATAGTACTCCACGATATAAAACAAAACATCTTCACTAATTGAATACTCATCGAACTGTCAAAAATAAAGTAAATGAACGGACAGAGTCAAGAGTGAGAGAGGAGATATTGTTAGAATGTCTCCGAGGTTTCTTTCACATGAACCAATCCTCGTCTCGTATTTAATCTCACTAATATTATAATGTGGAAGTTTGGATGGATGGATGGATGTTTGTTACTCTGTCACGCAAAAACCACGGAATCGATTGCGATGAAACTTGTTATGTACATAGCTGGAGACCTGGATTAACGCATAGGCGACTTTTTATCCCGATATTCCCACGGGATCGGGACTTACGCGGGTGAAACCGCGGGGCGCTGCTAGTATTGTCTAAAGCAAACAAATCTTGAACTAGATTTGTGATAGAGAGAGAGTGACCTTGGCTCGCCAGGGTCACTCTCCGAGATCGCCGGCAACGTAAAGGGGTTACAGCGATTCTTGGGTGACTTAGAGTGGCTCGAATGGCTTTTATTCCCACCAACGCAAAATACGCACTTTGTCATGGACTTGTGGAAAACTGCCTATGTAAACCTAACCTAGATTTGTGGTATCATATCTGTCTTTTTTGACTAGACCTATAAAAACCTATAAAATTGTTCGTGGGAGAGCCGGCCCGACCGGAGAGATACCACAGCCTCACAGAAACCCGGCAGTGAAGTAATACTTGCATTGTTTTTCGCCGAGTGAGTAAAGTTACCGGAGGCCCTAACCCTTCCCTCTCTCCCCTCTTCCCTATTCCTTCCTTCCCCTACTCCCACCTTAAAGGCCGGCAACGCACTTGTAACTCTTGAGTTGCAGGTGCTCATGGGCACGGTAGTCATTTACCATCAGGTGACCCGTCTGCTCGTTTGTCCCCTATACCATAAAAAAAATCTTAATTTCACTGCATCGTAAAGCACGGTGAAAATCTAGCTTAAACTTTATTTACCGCGTTTACGTAACTACAAAAATCCCTCAGCGTTTTTATAGTGTCTGGTCGTAAATTGAATATTCCACTGGCATTACGACCCTCTACGATTACCTGTACGGTTCTGAGTTACGCAACTCAGAACGGTTACGTAAACACACCGACCCAACGACCTACGCCTGTCCTACGCGTAAACAAAAAGGGCAAGTCTGTTCCATATTGTAACAATAGTATGATTGATTGTTGCAACTATTTTAAATAAGGCGTAGGTTGGTGAAGTTCAGATTAGTTATTTTAAATATTGATCATAGCCTTCTTTGAACAGAAAAAAGTATAAGTGACGTGTCTTTAGCGCTCCCTTGAGAATCATGCGACATGACATGCCTAATCATCATGCTGCATGGAGGAACTATTGAGAGTCCATCGCTTGATATAATAATTTTATTCAGTCGATATAGATAGTACAGTGAAGAGCGTCTATTATAGAATTATTGTGCTTAGTATTAATTTTAGTAATAGTTTTATTAATTGTTAGTACTCAATGTAAACATTACGTATAATGAATGCTGTGGGCGTCTATAATGTAAAGCACAATATTGCATATGTATATTGTTGATGCTCGTTAATAAATAAATAGAAACAGGATACATAAGTTTACGATTAATTATAAGAATTTTGTTTCCAATTATACAATCTGGCAACCCTGCTATTGCATGACATGCCGATATATAGACGATCATGCGTGCATGTCAATCATAGCTTGCAGGATAAAAAATACAAGAACTTGTCAATCAACTGCCAGCACGTAGTTTGCATGTCATCGCATCAATCAATGCAATTAAACGATCATGCGAGCGCATTTGGTCTACTGTTTGGTGATCCTGACTGCTGAGCCAGAGGCGGTGGGTTCGATTACCGCCCAGGACTAATAATTGTGTGATGAGCACGATCATTTGTTGTTTCTGGTTGTAATTTATTTATAATATGTAGGTATGTATTTAGTAATGTACAAAGAGTGTTTATCAGCAGCCTGGATACCATAGTACAGGCTCTGCCAAGTTTGGAATCAGATGGCCGAGTGTGAGGTGTCTCAAGTTATTATCCCACTAATATAATAAATGTGAAAGTTTGCATGGATGGGATGGATGGATGTTTGTTACTCTTTCACGCAAAAACCACTGAATTGATTGCGATGAAACTTGGTATGTAGATAGCTGGAGACCTGGATTAACGCATAGGCTACTTTTAATCCCGATATTCTCACGGGATCGGGATATACGGGGGTGAAACTGCGGGGTGCTAGTTATTATTAAAAGTTACATTTACAATGATGCTATGATCATATAAGCTAAATCTGTTTTTGTACATTATATGCACACAAAGTTGTTACTTAGGGAGCTTTGGTTACCCTACTCAATAACAAGCACAACAATATGCACAGAGTCTTGTTTACCTTCTGTTTTCGTAGCATTGTTGTACTGATATTCACGAGCTAGCAGCCCTAACAACAAGAGGTTTACTAGGGCTGCTAGCTGCTAGATCCCTTCTGTTAGGGAATCTGGAATTGACTGGCCTGCTGGTCTAGTGTTTAGTGACCTGGACTGCAAAGCCAGAGGTCGTGGGTTCGATTCCCACCCAGGACAAATAATTGTGTGATAAGCACGATAATTTGTTCTGTGTCTGGGTGTAATTTATCTAAAATATGTATGTATTTAGAAATATATAAGTAAGTATGTTTATCAGCAGTTTGGTTACCATAGTACAGGCTCTGCCTAGTTTGGGATCAGACGGCCGTGTGTGAGATGTGTGGAGTTATTAATTTATAATTAATAAAAAAAAATCCTGGTAATCTTTAGGATATCATTAACACAACAATATTCAACTATTGTTATTTGGTTTTTGTAGAATGAAGGCATTTCTTTATATACTCGGATGGTTGCGACCTTATCCCGCTCCCACGGGAGTTCTGGCAAGCCTTTTTGATAGAAAAAACACAGCACTATATCATTTGTTTATTTGGCCAATGTTTTTTATACTAATACTGGGAGTATCTTAACAGATAACGAATTTGCCTGACCTGGGCATCAACTTTAGAACCTCACGATCGCATAAAACATAAACTCAACTTATGACAGAACCGACGAACAGGCAACGCGGTAAATGTTAGTATTAATTATACATCAACTAAGACTGAGTTTACGAGGATAACAATTAAATAATCATTACGAATGTTGTTTACGCAAATACATCAAGGTAACGAGTTTGAATTGATATGCAAGTATGCAACCGATAGAGGTTAACAGCAGGACCTTTAATAGAAAGACAGATTTATTTTTAGAAACTGCCTATAAATTTCGTGGTGAAAAAAACATGAGGAATTTGTTTTTTATTTGGGGAAGGAATCAAATAGTAATAATATAAAAAATAACCCAACCCCAAAGAGAAAGCTTCAAGTGCTGTCCATAATTTAATTTGTTGATATTTGGTATAATAGTATTTTTTATGTTTCATTTAGAAAACTTTCAATTGTTCATTTGAGAACTGTGTTGTCACTTATTAAGTTATTTTTTCTGTTGCCTGGCACTTGCTAAAATATATCATGCTCGCCTAAAATTCCTGCTAATGATGACGTGTGTATCGGATCGTTCGGATACCTTCAATATGGTTGACCTGGACGATGACGTGCGTCATGCTCGTGATCAGGTGCCGTTAGTTGGGGCTGGTCATCTCTGGACTGCTGTTACTTTAACTATAGTAGTGATTTCTGGGACTGTTTGTATGATTTGAGAATTATGTTACATTGTCCTCACATTATAAGCAATGTAACCAAAAATTGTGATGGAAATAATGTCGAAAAAGAGTGTCCTTGGAGTTTCTTACCTGTTTTTATCCATATTGGTTTAATTAAAATTAACAATTTTGATTTAAAATAAACGCATTGAAGACGGTTTTACTTTTTAACATACGTACCTTTACCTAATTATTTAATAAAATATTTTATACCGATGCATTACATTTAATTTATGTAGTATCATTATCTTTTAAAATATTTATATACTTAACTATCATTACGTCAAAAAACACATTTAGCATTTGTATTGAAATTATTATAATAAACATAATTGTGTTTATTTAATCCCTGTGTTCATATAAAAAAAGGGGCTGTACTCGATAATCTAGGTTCTGTAAATAATAATAACTCCATACATCTCACACACGGCCGTCTGATCCCTGCTGATAAACATCCTTATATATTTCTAAATACATACATATTATGGATAAATTACACCCAGACACAGAACAAATTATCGTGCTCATCACACAATTATATGTCCTGGATGGGTATCGAACCCACGACCTCTGGCTTAGTATTCAGGATCACTAACCATTAGTCCAACAGGTCAGTCAAATCCTTTCATTATTTTACACACATACACTCACTCAGGCGTTGTCTAAGAAACAACTTCTCCCCACCCCCTCAACCAACCCAACCATTTAGACTGTACTGTACAATATATACTGCAGTAAGGCGGCTCCAATTCGAACAGAAATCTGATGTAGTCAACCTTATTTAAACTTATCTCCTTATACAATTGCGTATCGCATTTCAATAACAATTATTTTAATGAGCCTATTGTGCTGGCAATCGACACAATCAATGGTCAGCGCATCGAGCATTTTCCCCATCAAGCAATTGGAAAAATTAGTTGTGGGTTTTCTAAAAACGACTTGAAGCCAAGTAGCTGATTAAATAGAGTGGTATTTACCGCTTAATGTAGTAGATAATGTAGTCACTCGATGTATTTGCGCGCGCTAAATACCTACCGGCCGCCCGTCCGTCGGCGGACCTTATGCACAGTCTCGCGCAGAGGGTTGCCGAATGCTTCATCGCGCGCACACGCTTTCATTTTTAAAGTACAAAAAAGGTAATTCGATATCGTATTGTGATATATTATATTATTTAAATACTATAAAATTCATAGTTAAAAGTTACATGTTTGTTTAGTAAGAGAAAAAAAAGTCCGGCAGCGTTATTTATGTAATTTTTTTAAATGAACCTTTTAACCCTATATTATTAATTTCCCTTAAATTATTCATTAAAACTTTTTGTAAGATTTAGAATATTTTCCACCACACAGTTTAATGATCCAGATTTAAGAAAAGGAAAGAAGTTTATTAATCTTTACATAGAAATAAAACACAATATGTAGGATTTTTGTGTACTAAAACATTGGAAATAAAAAATAAGCGTTTAGTACTTAATTTACATAACAATTATATTTTTTTTATATTACAAAATATTGAAGACCCTACACACATTTTAAAGGCCGGAAAGAGTAGGCGATTAAAACGATAGGCATTGATATTTTTGGAGGAGTTATTTATCTGTCGTAATTTGTGGTAAAAGTATTCTAGTGATATTGTCGAAAGTTTACGCGAATGTTACACATTGAAATAATACTATTTTTAACGGATACTATCGCGATTTATTTGGTGTTATTTTACTATCTAGGGATCAGTGTAAATAGTAAAATAACACCAAATAAATCGCGATAATATCCGTTAAAAATAGTTTTATTTCAATATTCTAGTGATAGTCTAGGCTTCTAGAGAATGTTTGTAATAGTTTCTGGTCTGCGGACGAATAATCAATAAATCGAATGGAATAGTCAATAGAAATCATTTAAAAAAATATTTACTAAATAAGGTCTTATTGTATGCCGACCTCGTTGGCATAATGGGGTCAGCTTGCGCTTCCTCCTGGCATGTGAGTGGAGTATATACTTTCCAGGTGGTCCCACGGTCATTAGGTCAGTATCTGATGATGGGATCCTGGAGAAATCGAGGGAACTCTTCGAATTTTATAGGCCATTTAAAGCGATTTGGGTATTTTGAGGCGCATTGAAGTCGGTGATACTTTTTTTAAAAGATAGTTATGTATGAGACCATTAGCTCTTAAAGAAACAGTGTGAGCTGAGTAGGGTAAAAAAGGGTTTAGGGATTAAATTATGATTTTAAAAGTAATTTTTTTGTTAATCTTTAGAAACTATTTCACACCGATAAGGATGAGTGTAGGTACACAAGATAAATTATCTCCTTAAATAAAAAAGGCATCAAAACAAGATCATTACGCAACTAGCCGCCGCTGAGTAGTCGAAACGTGGGTCGAGATTACCACAGAAGGTCATACCAGTAACGGAGAACGCCTTTTCTTATTACATGACCGGGTTTAACCTAAGTGGGTAGTACTTAACACACATCATGTATTAAACTTTCAAATTGGCATTTTAATGTTCGGCAAATTGATTTTTATTATGAGTGTAAAGTATATTTAATATTTATTTAAGTAATACACAAATGTATTAATTGTATAACAGTTGCCTTGCCTTTTATCATTAACTAGCAACCCGCCCCGCCTTCGCACGGGTAGCAGAGATATTTATTTTTATATTATTGGGGGCAAACGAGCAGACGGGTTACCTGATGGTAAGTGACTACCTTCGTCCATGGACAACCAACTCAAGAGTCACAAGTGCTTGCCGGCCTTTGAGATGGTAGTACGCTCTTTTCTTAAAGGTTTGAAGGTCGTATCGGTCCGGAAATACCGCAGGCGACAATTTGATACAGAGATTGGTTGTGCGAGGCAAAAAATTTCATCATCATCATATTTCAACCAATTTACACAAAACCTTAACAAATTATATACCTAAACCTTCCTCATGAATCGCTTTATCTATTTCTGAAAACCGCATGAAAATCCGTTCAGTAGCTATTAAAATTAAAAAAACATAAAAAATATCGCGAACAGACAGACGCGTCGGGGAACTTTGTTTTATAATATGTAGTGATGTGTAGTGACTTACGACCTGCCCTATCAGACAAGTAGATACTAATGTGGCGAACAATTCGTCATATTTCAACAGATTAACACAAAACAATATTAAACTATACATATAAACCTTCTTATTGAATCACTCTATCTATTGACGAAAACCGCATTAACATCCGTTGAGTAGTTTACAAAGATCTAAGCTTACAGACGGCGGGAAGCGACTTTGTTTTATACCTACTAGGTATGTAAAGATCTGACAGTAAAGACGGGGCTTTTGGTCTAGCGGTTTGTGATCCTGACTGCTGAACCAGAGGTCATGGGTTCGATTCCCAGCCAGGACAAATAATTGTGTGATGAGCATGATCATCTGTTCTGTGTCTGGGTGTGATTTATCTATAATATCTATGTATTTTGAAATATACATATAAGTACGTTTATCAGCAGTCTAGTTGCCATAGTACAGGCTCAGTTTGGGTTCAGACGGCCGTGTGTGAGATGTGTCGAATTATTATTATTATCTATACAAATAAATAAAATTGAAGTATCTGTTTGTAATTTCATAATAACAACAGCATTTTACTTAATGCATCTGAATGTTTACACGGTACTTATACAGAGAAGTTATTTTTTTATTTTTTTTGTCTATCTGTCTACGTGTTTATTCCTACTAATCCGATCGATGCTGTGTTAGCAGTTTTTCTAGCAGATATCTCAGTTACTTTTAGGTTCAGCGGAATTCATTTCAAACGTTACTAATTAAATTATTGTTATAGTTGTCGAATTCATGATGCTATTTTATATTAAATTACATAATTTTGTATGTGGGAGAGCCATGCTTCGGCACGTATGGGCTGGCTCGACTCCGCTCGATACCACGGCCTCACAGAAAACCGGTAGTGAAGCAATGCTTGCATTGCATTTCGCCGCGTGAGTGAAGTTACCGAAGGCGCTAACCCTTCTCTCTCCTCTATTCCCATCCTGCCCCTCTCCCCTTTTCCTACTCTTTCCCACCTTCCCCCTTTTCTCCTACTCCCACCTTAAAGGGCGGCAACGCACTTGTGACTCTCGAGTTACAAGTGCCCATGGGCGGCGGTAGTCATTTACCATCAGGTGACCCGTCTGCTCGTTTGCCCCCTATAAAATAAAAAAATAAAAATAAAAATTACTGCTGTGACGTTGTAAATATATTTTATCTCGTACGAATGTATACTACCTACATAGTCCTTATAGGCACTGATCGATCAGACATTAAACACAACAAACCGCATGCGACAGTCCGTACAATTATAAAACAAGATAATTCTTAAAATAAATCTAACAACAATAAAAATGGATGGGTAATGTAAGAAACAATCTCACAACCACTGATATGAAATATGAAAATCACTAACTAACAATATCTGCCAAGTTGTTCGTACCACTATTCGCACTCAAGACAACGTTCTGAACTTATTCCTACCCTTTTATAACGCCACTATTCATTCATATTTATCAATCGACCAATAGCATTGCGTTACCGGTATAACCAGTCAAAATAATGTCTATTAACTTATTCTTAATAAATAGTGAACTGTGTTATCATCTATTATAGTTTGTCCCTAATTTTAATAAAATAAATAAGAGTTTTTGATGTGGCGACGACAGCAAGAAGTTAGTTTATTACGCTTTAAACCCTTAACTACTTAACCGATTAACATGAAATGTTGTATACATTGTTAGGGTTCATTCAGGAAAGAGGGAGAGAAAAATAACTATAAGGCAAGTGAAGGCAATTGCAAAAGTTAGTACAAACTAACTAATAATCATAAATTTCAAACACCCCCGACTCGAAAATTCCTTCAACGGTTAGAAAAGAGCTGATGATCTTCGAACGGCTGAACATATTCTCTTGAATTATATCTAAGAACACTCTCGATCAAGTTACCTTTCAAACAAATAATTCTTTCAAAAAAAACGGACTCCAAAAAAACTATTCCATAAAAGACTTATATGGTTTTCTCATGGATGCCATTGTCAGAACTGGACCAAATTGGACCACACGGGAAGCACCAGCTTTCAAACAAAAAAAGAATCATCAAAATCGGTTCACCCAGTCGAAAGTTCTGAGGTAATAAACATAAAAAAAAATGCAATCGAATTGAGAACCTCCTCCGTTTTTGAAGTCGGTTAAAAAAAACGCACTTAAATCGGTCCATTCGTTTGGGAGCTACGATGCCACAGACAGACACACAGACACGTCAAACTTATAACACCCTTCTTTTTGCGTCGGGCTAATAGAAAAAGCTAAATAATATACCCTATATCACAGATACAACTGAGAAGAATTTACATACTCTAATGTGGAAATCTATCCAACGGATTAACCTGTAGAGATTAAGAATAGACAGACATACTCGTACATGCTTGAAAAACATTACCATCCTCCGGCAGTTGGATAAAAATTCACTATCGTGTGAGTCAAGGATATTATAGTTGTTGGTCTGTGTGTGTACTTTGTATCATTAATGTATGTTTGTCACATAATGTTAATCCCCTTAGATACATGAATAATTGCTTAATAGGAATGTTTTCTGGTTTTAAACAGAATCAATACACTCTCTAGCTGATGGTAAACTGTTACCGGATGTTATTTCTATCTCCACTTTGTCTCCACTTCCTCCACAGGGCTCTTGTTATCTTTCTTAATAGCAGACAACAACAGAATTACGATCGTACTGCTGTAAAACCGCTAACTTCTATAACGTGGAGATACTGCTCTGGTAGCCATAGGAGATATGCTCTAATATACTCGTAAGCAAAAAGCTACTGCCCTAAAATTTCAAATCTCTTAATCTGTAATTAACCCATTGTCTACCACAGGTAACCATTACAGTTTTTTTAGAAATGCAAACTCAAAAAGTTTACTGGGATTGGCAAAGAGATGGCGTTGTTTTAAATCAATGTTAAAATTTTTGTCAATCAATTACATGGGTATATAAATTACTTTAATAAATTACACTTGTAGATAAGAATCAAGTTCTAAATATTGATTGTAACATTAGTTAAACCAGCTTAAGAAGTGCGACACTACGAACAAGTTTCGATATTTTGCAAACAGGGGACAAGTTAGGCAGGTAGACAGCTCAGACGACTTAGTAGTACTCACTTGTCCAGAGTCCTGTTTATGTCGTTAATTATATGTTTATAAAGACCTTAGCGATATGAAGATAATTCTGTTTGTTGTCAGGGTTGTTTCTTGTCTTTAAAAAGAAAAGTTGTTTGTAAGATCCATAATTCTTTAGAATAGACCATATACGTAAGTATATAGTCTATTCTAAAGAACCCCGTTTTTGGCCCAAGTGAGGCAAAATCCGGTCCAACGGGGAGAGATGTAGGCGGGAGGGGATGGGGGGGGGGGGGCAAAATTTGTTTTTTGGAGGGATAAATAAAAATAAATTAAAAATAATCTTAATACTAAGTAAGCATGCAAAAGTCAGGTGGGCAGCATCTGCCCTCCCCTGGCCCCGTCGGTACGCCATTGTACCTAAGTATTTGACTGTTCCCATCTTCTTATGGTTTTCAGTAAGTATGTACTTCTTTCTGTAACTGACGATGATTTGAGTTGCAATCATATTGACCGAAGTGGCACTAAATAGCCCAAACAGATTAATAATAAAAACAATGAAAATGATTACAGGTTAGTTTAAGGAGCTATATTTGATCAAAAAAAGTATTTGTTTATACCAAAGATCTCCAGGTGGTTGAATTTCGAACATAATTTAGTTTTAATTTTTTTGGTCTATTTCATTGACCAGTATAACTTGAACTATCATTGTATAGACTTATGTACCATGACAGGTCAACATATATACAGGACGCGTGTAGCTCGATATCGCCGTCCGCTCCAAATTTAAAAATTTGCTACACATATTTATTTATAAGTAATATATAAGTGTGTTTATCAGCAATCTAGTTACCATAGTACAGGCTCTGCCTAGTTTGGGTTATTATTTATTTCTAGTTATTATTATTATTATTTATTTCTGCATTTCTTCTTTACATAAACTTTAAACATTCAAAATTCCACACTCTTTTCTTAGCGAAATTTTCTTAAGAATGCGTACAAAGATTTCTCTTGTCGTATTAATAGATGATTCACGAATAACAAATGTACTAAGTACAGACAGATATCACGTCAAATCATATTATTTTTATAAACATCAGTAAGTACTAAGTTTCGTTGAAATATGCTAGGAATGAAAACTATGAATAATATACCATTGTGTTAACATTTACTTTATGTTTATAATATAGTGTAAAATAATACAATACCTTACCAAACTACCGTATAAACATTTAATTATAAAGAATGGAACATAATATTCCATTATAAGATTCCAAGATATGCCAGTTTTTTTTTTTAATTTTTTTTAACAAAATCTATTAAAAAAATAATTTCAACCCCACCAAACTGCCATGGTAAGTACTGCAAGCGCTTTAAAAACTTAATTTCGCAATTAATATTCCGCACCTGACTCTCAAATAGTGAATAGTGACTTCGTAAACTTACTTTTCTGCATTTGCATGCACAATTGTCAGTCGAAAACGTAGTGCTATGACAACTGATACCTTTTAAGGAACAGATATTTGCATTTTTTGTATAAATGCAAGGTAACGAGTACAATGCGTACGCGGCAGGTGACTATGCGTGCGTGTGCGGGCGCCTTAGGTACATGTATGGTGCGCTGACAGTTATTTTAAATTTTAAAGTTTCATGTTTTATTGTTATTGGTTTGTAGGTATTTCTGCATTTGCGATAAGGTTAAAATATGATAGTATTTTATTATTAACTAGAATGAATATTTTTGCAGTTTTTTTATTTCGACAAGTTTACAAACGCGATATTCTCGGTCAATTTATGCGAATATACTGTCATCCAAGTACCCTATTCTATTCATAACACATTTATATTTTGTTATGGTTCATATAATTGACTACTGGTTGTTCTCCTAAACTTTTTTTTTCGTGTTAGCGATGTACCTGTTAACCGTGATTCGAACCTTCAAACTTATGATTGCACAAGCCTTAGGCAATACGGTAAAACACCACGATCCCTGAATTTTCCATTGCCGGATAAAAACAATTAGCTAAAAAGCTTCACCGGAACAGGAGGCAAACGAAAAATTCTGGAATTGAAACGAAAGTACCTTGACCTTACCGTAGACCACGGCTATGCAGGCAGAATATAGTTTATCTGTCACCTTCGGTCAAATATAAAACAGATACATTTTCCCTAACAAAATTCCGTCATACAAGTACTACATACTTTACAGTAAATGGCCGTGTAAATATATTTTGTAATAGTTTGATACAAAAACTTCCAATGTATAGCGTCTGTACTTAATTACTTAACACATCGAAGCGTATTAGACTCGTGGTACGTGTTCCACACGCACACTTGCGAGAGTAAAAAGGACAGGTGCTACGTATTTGAAAAATTACTAACTTTTAATTTATCGTTTGTTACAATACCATTATTTATACTTTAAAAAATATAAGCTATCGTAAAAATATTATACTTATCGAAAGTACGACATTTCATGCATTTCTAAAACAGTTTTAGTGTTTTTCGGTTACACCTGTACGTCATATCGCTAGCGCGGCCACAAAGCGTCTGATAGCACAACTGTGCATGCAAATGCATTTAAGCACAGTTTTGTTGGTGCTATATTTTAACACCGATCTATGGTATACATATATGGTTGACTGACCTGTTGGTCTAGTGGTTAGTGACCCTGACTGCTAAGCCAGAGGTCGTGGGTTCGATTCCCACCTAGGACAAATAATTGTGTGATGAGCACGATCATTTGTTCTGTGTCTGGGTGTAATTTATCTATAATATGTATGTATTTAGAAATATATAAGTACGTTTATCAGCAGTCTGGTTACCACAGTACAGGCTCTGCCTAGTTTGGGATCAGATGGCCGTGTGTGAGATGTGTGGAGTTATTATTATTACCTTCAAAATTTAAAAATCCACAAGCTTACACATAAACAGGTTTATACATGTAATTACTTGTATTATTTTATTAACAACGCATAAGGCCGGTTTCTTAAGTAACATTGCAATAACCGATTTAAATTATACATTACATCACTACTGGGCAATAACGCCCAAAAGAGATGCAGTCTCGTCTATCTGTTGTTGATTATGTATTTAAAATACTGTAATCAACAATGATTATATTTCTGTATGTATTATTTTATTTGTAATATAAAAGTTTAACTTTTTTTGATACGTAAATAATTGGCAAGCAAACCATATGCTGATATTTTTTTGTTATTTTTACACATAATATAATAATATATTTATTTTAATAATATACATAACTGAGTGAATGATTTCAAAATAAAAAAATAAAATTCTACGATTTAAAAGCCACATTCTACCCTTTTTTTATCGTGTGGAAACCCCCACGGGTCATCACCTCACGGGAGCTAACGGTAAAGTGGTATGTCGAAATCGAACCAACAAAAACCACACGGTGTTCCCTCACAAGTGGGTCTATTGCAGGGGGACCCGGGTATGCTTTTATGAGAAACGGAAGTAAAAAACCTGGCAATTCAAACGGTCATAACTTGAAAACTGATGGATTTTTGTCAAAAATTGTTTTTGTAACCTCATTCTAGATTCATACCCTTTCAATGATTTAAGAAGTGTTCCATTTTCAGATACACCATGTACATCAAAAGCAAAATGAGACCGATATTAATTTACTTGCATGTTTAAAGTATTCGATCCCAACCTCTGTTCCGTGAAGGTCTGGGTACCCCCTCCACTCAGGAGCAGAATCGCACCAGTGTTCCTTGTGCTGTCTATAATAAAAATATTTTAAAACAATAACGTAAAGTCACAGTCAAGCGTAATACATATTAAAAAAAATGCTTATATTTACACTTAAACTTAAAAGTTTCGATAATAATATAGATGCAAACTAATTATCAAAAAAAAACACATCATCATCATCATTCATCATCAGCCCCTCATTATCCACTGCTGGATATAGGCCTCTCCTAATGAACGCCACTGAACTCGATCGTCACTCCACCTGGCCGCAGGGCGTCCTACACTACGTTTCCCTTGACGTGGTCTCCACTCCAGAACTCGTCTACCCCAGCGGTTATCGGTTCTGCGGGCAATGTGGCCAGCCCACTGCCACTTCAGCTTGCTAATTCTTTGAGCTATGTCGGTTACCTTGGTTCTGGGTAGGATAACTTCGTTCCGAATTTTGTTCCACAGAAACACACCAAGCATAGCTCTCTCCATAGCTCGCTGAGTGACCTTGAGCTTGTGGACCAACTTAACCGTGAGTGTCCACGTCTCGGCACCGTAAGTCATTACAGGTAGGACACACTGATTTAAAACACACCCTCCTAATATAATATTTGCGAAAGTTTGGATGTATGAATGTTTGTTAATAGCATTCTCTCTCTACGAAATATCTACACCGCCTTTAAAGGAATAAAAACAGCGCACGCGCGATGCGCACTGCTATGAATACAGTCGCAGGTATCCGCCATTTTAAAGACCGTGGTCATATTTCAAAAGATAACAAGCACACTACATTAATATACAATAAATATAATTACTAGCTACGAGAATATCTCCAACGAAGACATGGTTGTGGACGGAGCAACCACAGTTTGACACCGACTAGTTTCATTATGGCGAGTTTCACATAATTTAAAACACCCACACGAACATTAAAAGGATATTAAATAGAAAATACTTTATGCTCAACAGGTCAGTATACTATCGCTCACATGCCCATGCACCCACATACTATCGATCGAACAGTTCCATTGGCGCACTAAAACGTCCGCCATTTGCGAACACCCACCATTTTCTCAGAACTTGATATGACTAATTACAATTTAAGCAATAAATACAAGATAAGGGCAATTAAAGAACCTTACTGTATCACTTACTGATTTTAAGTATAAAACTATGATTCAAAAATGTTTCCAACAAATTATCTATGCCTTTATTGAATTTTACTTGCACAAGTACAATTTGGGTTTAATTGATAATCTCACATGTCTACCGTAAAAGTCAAATATAACGACTATTTATATACTTACTTGGTATCTCAGCCAGCAAGTAAAAATACAACGCAGTAATTAATATCAAAAATATTTTTAACAGAACACTGATAACAACGTTAGCTTTCCGTTGACTAATTGCGTGATTTAAAATAATGCCGGCCATATTGTTTTCACAAAGATATTTGTTACATTAACTAATAAAATTCCAGACGATAAATGCAAAGAATGGAATACGCTTAGAGCATTCTGAGAACAGTTACAAGCCTGGCCTGTAACTGATTAATGATAAAAGATCCCAAACGCAGTTGCAGTACACCGAATAAGCGCACTAGAACCCACCAAATATATACCCGATAATATTACACGAGGTTCTCATCGAATCTTACATCCTCACAATTCCAACTTATAGAGTTCAGAATATTTAGATATTTTAACAAAAGAAAAAAAGAAAATATCTCTTTTTAAAGCATAAATATTTAGATTTTGCGACAATCGCCCCTTAACTGAGGTCTGAGCTACTATATTGGTCTAAAGTTCTAAATTAATCGATTCTAATCCCAACCAAGAACGTGAAATTGATTTCTACCGATCCGTTTTAATTTTATGTTATCAACAATTTGATTTAAAAAGATCTAAGTTATAAGTAAACTGCGCATGCCCTGAAAGAAACCTTTGCGCAAGTTTCTTTTGGAAAAACGGCGTTTCTATAAACAGAATCGACCAAAATGAGTTACTTCGTCAGTTTAGAGAGCATTTAAATTATTTTCCTTATATTTGGTGAATAAAAAACTTAATATTAATCAGTTAAATAGTTACATAATTGCGGACATTGTTATAGAACATACCGAAATAGATTTTAAACAGAATACAAATCTTGAAAAACCCGCTTAAATGGACGTCTTAATAACCAAAAATGCAACAGTCTGCAAATAATAACGAAAATAATTATTTGTTCTAAGCTACATTCCCGCTGCGACTCATAGCTATGCTTTTTTTTTATTTGGCAACGGTTGCCACGCAACTGGTTTACGTAAAGATACAGCACTGATAGATGTTAACCACGTGTTAACAGTCAGACACAAGAAATAGAAATGGGGCAACGATTTAAAGAACAATAGCGATAACATCCGAGTTCAATACTTTTGAGACTGATAATTATAATGATTTTTTTATATTTAGAACAGATTGTAAGTTAAGCGTTAACCGTGCTTAAATACTTGTAATACTGAAGTCAACTCGCGCTTTGTCAGCCCTATTTCGTTCACGGGTCTGTGACAAACATAGAAAAAATATTTTTTCTATGACAAAATTGATATTTTTTGGAAAATTAAAAACCTACAGGCACAATAAACACGATAAATATAGCAAGGAATTATGTAATCAGATAAAACACTTAAACTTTCACACGCGATTAATAAATCCCGTTGTATTCGCGGCTATTTAGCGCGAAGCTCGGAAGTGAATCTTGTAAAACGAATAGCCAAACGCAACGCGCATGCATCAGATGATTGATTAAAATGCAAGGCAGGTATAGGCTACTATCAAAATCAGGAATATCTAAACTGATATTGTCGAACTGCAACATTTTAAAGTTTTTTTCCTATACATATACAACTCCTATTGAGTCAACTAATAACATTGTTGGCAGTTAACCAGTAGTTCCTGAGATTAGCGCGTTCAAGCAAAAAAAAACTCTTCAGCTTTGTAATACTTAATGTAGAGATTATGTTTTGTGAATGTAAACAGAAGAGGCACGAAAAAGTAATATCAAATATAAACGCTCTTAACAAAGACTGTGACTCTCGTTATTAAGAGCAATCATTCTACAACTATCAAAAGAAAATTCGAATCATAAATGAAATATTGCCAGTATTTATGACCTGTGAAAGGCACCCAACTCTGAAGTAGATTTATTAGCATACAGCCTCGATTCCCGGGAGTCCGTACATGCGTACAAGCGGTTAGTTTCAAGGCTTCTAGAATTTTCCTACGAAATAACTGCATCCGGAACATCACACTGATCAATACCGTGTACTATGTCATCATCCTAACTTATCACTACATATTATAAAACAAAGTCCCCCGCCGCGTCTGTCTGTCTGTTCGCGATACACTGAAAAACTACTGAACGAATTTTCATGCGGTTTTCACTAATGCTGTATGTTTAGAATTTGATAATTAAGTGTTTCACTCTGTTAGCGTCTCGTTTAGTTGTACGAGAATAAATGTATTTTCTTTCTTTCTTTTTCTTCTTCTAGTAGACAGAGTGATTCATGAGGAAGGTTTAGGTATATAATTTGTACTCGTGTGAAGCCGGGGCGGGTGGCTAGTACCTAACTAATATGATACATGCGAATGTTTGTTAAGCTTTCACGCCTAAACTACTTTACTATACATCATGAAACTTTGCATGCAGAAAAGGACATAGAGAGCTTTTCATAAAAAAATAAACCGGACAAGTGCGAGTCTGACTCGCGCATCGAGGGTTCCGTAAGCAAACAAACTTGTATGTAGATTGTACGACCATCTTGAGAATCAGTTCTCGAAGGTTTTTGGCCGTCTTTTCCGAAAGACAAAGTTAACTTTGCGGTTCTAAAAATACTCTCCTATACATCGATGTATGACAAAGTCAATTTTCTAACAGTAAAATATAAGTTTGTAATCACAAAAACTATTTTTTTATGTGATACTAGTAGCGCCCCGCGGTTTCACCCGCGTATGTTCCTATCCCGTGGGAATATCGGGATAAAAAGTAGCTTATGCGTTAATCCAGGTCTTCAGCTATCTACATAGCAAGTTTCATCGCAATCGGTTCAGTGGTTTTTGCGTGAAAGAGTAACAAACATCCATCCATCCATCCATACTCACAAACTTTCACCTTTATAATATTAGTAAGATAACAAATTACTTTCGATTTTTTTCCTTTACTTCTACTGTGAGACCTTGCTTCTAATCAAATTTCATAATTCTAGGTCAATGGGAAAAGGTTAAACAAGACATACAGGCTGACGGACAACAAAGTGATCGTATGAGGGTTCTTTTTTCTCTTTTGAGGAACGGAACCCTAAAAATTACAGTTTCCGAGGGATGGAAAAAAAATACGCGAGGACAGCTGGGAGCTAAAAGTTATTAGTAACTTACATAATATATGAGAAATTAAATTGTCATTATATCAACGACTGTAATACTAATATTTTTTTTCCCGATTGTTGTATATATGATATTTAATAATAAAATATGGAGCATGTGAGTTTTATAAAACAAAGGAAGTTGACTTGGCTGTTCAATTTATGTGTGAAAATACAGAAATAATATTTGTTACATTTGAATGGGGTTTCGTTTCAATACTTTCAATGTATGGGAGTTCTTCTTTTACGGGACAACATGGCTCCTTTGAATTGTTTATCCATACTTATAAGATGAAGACCTTTACTAAGTTCTTATCTAAGGTCTTAAAAGTGACCTTAAAAAAAACATGACTTTATATGTAGATAACCTGTTTATCAATTAAGCCTATTATATAATACTAGCTGTGCCCGCGACTTCGTCCGCGTTGGAATAGTGTATTTATATCGAATGAACTGCCTAAAAAATTAGTTTCAAGCTTCTAGCTCTAAATACGTCGATACAACTTTTCATCCCCACCTTTCAACCTCTTACACCCCTTTTTTCGCATTAAAAAGTAGCCTATGTCCTTTCTCAGGCTCTAGACTATCTGTGTACCAAATTTCATTTCAATCGGTTCGGTAGTTTTGGCATGAAAGGGCGACAGACAGACAAGAGTTACTTTCGCATTTATAATATTAGTAAGGAAGTAAGGATTAGTCAGCTAAAGTCATAGGCTACATACCATCATGACGATTGTATTATTTATCTGGGCGAAGTTATTATTGTCATTAACAATAATAGTCGTAAAAACTGCGGGGCATGGTTATTTAGTGTTTAATAAAGAAAATAACAAAATAAGACTTGACAAAATAGCACGAGTTAAAATTACTAGACGTGGAAGAAGAAAAAACATCTCCAATGCAACTACAACCTTTCATTGTTTAGCTCGACTTCATCATTCATTTACTGTCAACTACGACATTCTATGTGGGAGGGCCATGCTTCGGCACGTATGGGCCGGCTCGACTCCGCTCGTTACCACGGCCTCACAGAAAACCGGCCGTAAAGCAATGCTTGCATTGCATTTCGCCGCGTGAGTGAAGTTACCGGAGGCCCTAACCCTTTCCTCTCCCTTATTCCCGTCCTTTACCTCTCCCCCTCTTCCCCCCCTCACCCTCTTCTCCTACTCCCACCTTAAAGGGCGGCAACGCACTTGTGACCCTCGAGTTGCAAGTGCCCATGGGCGGTGGTAGTCATTTACCATCAGGTGACCCGTCTGCTCGTTTGCCCCTTATACCATAAAAAAAAAAGCTAGTCCAATGGGTATCATAGCAACTTAAACGTCTGCCAGAGATAATGGGATTTTCCACTCAAATTTGGAAGTAAGAAGCTGGACCGCAGCAATGAACAGAATTACTTTTCAACACCCGACGCAAAAAGCAGGGGTATTAGAAGTTTGGGTTCCCGGAGGACTCCTTCCTAGGGTATACCCGGATCCCCCTGCAATAGACCCACTTTCGACGGAACACCGTGTGGTTTTAGTCGGTTCGATTCCGACATACCACTTTACTGTTAGCTCCGGTGAGGTGATGACCCGTGGGGGTTTCCACACGATAAAAAAAAGGGGTTTTAGAAGTTTAACGTGTGTATCTGTCTTGTCTGTGGCATCATAGTTCCTAAATGGATGAACAGATTCATTTTGCTTTTTGTTGTTTGAAACGTGGCTGGATGGAGAGTGTTCTTAGCTTAAATTCAAGAAAATCTGTTCAGCTATTCGAAGATCATCAGTTTTTTTTTAATTGGGGTTTTTAAGTCAGTTTATGCTTCTACTAGTAACCCGGCTTAGCACGGGTAGTAGAGACATCTTCAACAATCATCATCATATTTCAACCAATTTACACAAAACGTTAACAAATTATACACCTAAACCTTCCTCATAAATCACTCTGCCTATTAGTGAAAACGGCATGAAAATCTGTTCAGTAGTTTTTCAGTTTATCGCGAACAAACAGACGCGGCGGGGGACTTTGTTTCATAATATGTAGTGATGAGTAGTGTCGTCACAGCTCCCAGCAACGGTAGGTTTACCAGTGGTTGCTATGTTACAAACAACGTGCAAGCAATTATTTCTTTGTCCCCTTAGGGGTATAAGGAATAAATTTACCTACTTAGCACTACACCAAAAACATCCGATTAGTTTCACTGTCTGTTTACAATAACACTGTGTACGTTTCAACCTTGCGCGCAACAGTACAGCGTATACACAACTATAGTTTCCTGTTAAAATCCTAACTCACACGACTTAAACGCATGAAAACATCTTTCCTGATAACTTAAGGCAACGATTACACCTTAAAGTTTATACCTCTTTGGCGACCATTACACGGTAGGTTTTGCTGTCAGTTTTGCCACAATCAAAACGGTGATTGACGAATAACCCATCGTCTAATGCAGTGATTGATGGTTGCATGATGAGATTTTAATGTCGATATTATTCCGTCAATCATAACTTTTGGTAATGTTTGCATGAGCGTCTAATGGACGCCTTTCAGTTTGTAACTCACTAGCCGTTGACCGCAGTTTCACCCACGTTTATGGTCACTAACTACTCCACTACTAATGGTTGTAGCGTGATGTTACAAAGCCTATACTATTCCTCATGAATCTGGCTATCATATACTAATAGATTTTTTCGAATCCGACGTGTAGTTTCAGAGATTAGCGCCTTTAAACAAACAAATAACTCTTCAGCTTCTATAGATAACCAATTTTCTATGCAATATCACATTAATTATTATAACTTTTTACTGCATTTATAGGTACTACAAGAGAGAGACCACCCATTTTGACCATTGTTGTTTTTTTAATGCATGACGGTTTTTATTGGTCCAGAATTACACGTCAATTGCTTTGTAACTTCGTGGCTTGTAAACTATAGTAAACTTTCTGTATATTTTCTTTTTATATTTTTTTAAAGGACAGCCCTCGCTTTAAGAACGAAGGGCTTCACAAACATTCAAACAACGGACACAAAGAACACCCAGACTCGGGACAGTTATTTGAGGATCACACAGATTTTTGTCTCGTATGGTATTTGAAACCACCACACTCGGCGCGGCGTAGTGGCGAGGTGACCACTTAAACCATTGCGCCATCCATGCAGTCAATCTTATGATCTATAGCCAGAAAGCCATTGAAAATGGATTCTAAAATTTATTAATTATCATTATTTAACAAAAATATTTCCTTGCACTCCGCCTACGACAAAAAGTCGTCAGATTTTTGGGATCGTATTAGCAGTTTTTTCGCCATTAACTTGGCGATTTGACTACAAAAAATTCGTTGTAATTGATTTTAATGTTAGCAAGAACTCAATAATTTCTACTAGTATACTTCTAGCAGTAAAAAAAAGCATACTTTATCTATTTACGGCAATAACATTACGGTATATTTAACGGATATATGAGAAAATGTTTTAGGCGGCTGAGTTACTAAAGTTACTAAAGTTTCGTCTCTTTGTGGCTCAGAGAACACACAGAGGTTTCATATTTTGCTGTCAAAATACATGTTACAGTTAAGCTAATGACATTGACTGGCCTGTTGGTCTAGTGGTTAGTGACCCTGACTGCTAAGCCAGAGGTCGTGGGTTTGATTCCCAACTTGGACAAATAATTGTGTGATGAGCACGATAATTTGTTCTGTGTCTGGGTGTAATTTATGTATAATATGTATGTATTTAAAAATATTAAGTATGTTTATCAGCAGTCTGGTTACCATAGTACAGGCTCTGCCTAGTTTGGGATCAGACGGCCGTGTGTGAGATGTATGGAGTTATTATTATTATTATAACCTCAAATAATATTGCTTTTCTTTCATTAGATAAGAATTCTTAGCCATAAATAAGTACAACAGAAACTATTCAATACTTTTGGACATCGCACTGCTCCATTAAAAATTACTTAAAATACATTAACGATTCCCGCTACTTCACGGATAAGACAAAGACTATCCATGACAAATCAGAACTCAAATAATTACTAGAAATCAAACAATGAACAAAACCAGGCAACGGTCGGAGCCGCACACAGCCTACAATAGGGTCATTACCCTAAGTAACAAAAACCATTCGTTTCTAAGAACAAACCTTTTTTTTCTAATTACCGTGTCAAAAAATACCACGTGGATGAAATAGAAAACCATAAAACAGGGAACAAGCCGGCTTTATGTTTGTAGCTTTAAAAATGAGGTAGGGCACAGAAAGAATTAAATAAATAAATGCGGAAAGTCGATGTTTGTTAGTCAATCACGCCAGAACGGCTAAACGGTTCTGGATTTTGAAATTTAGCACAGAGATAGAAGTCTGGAATAGCGCATGGGCTACTCTTGAACCTGAACTAGCAACCAGGCCCGGCTTCGCACGGGTAGCCTAGACATCTTCAACAATCATCATCATATTTCAACCAATTTACACAAAACGTTAACAAATTATTTACATAAACCTTCCTCATCAATCGCTTTATCTATTGGTGAAAACCGGTTGAAAATCCGTTCAGTAGTTTTTGAGTTTATCGCGAACAGACATATTTTAAAACAAAGTCCCCCGCCGCGTTTATCGCGTATCGCGTGTTTTATAATATGTAATATATTATACTACATATTACAAAACAGTCTGTCTGTCTGTTCGCGATAAGCTGAAAACTACTAAACGGATTTTCATGCGGTTTTCACCAATAGACAGAGTGATTCATGAGGCAGATGTAGGTGTATAATTTATTAACGTTTTGTGTAAACTGGTTAAAATATGGTGATTGTTGAAGATGTCTCTACTCTCTGTGCGAAGCCGGGGCGGGTTGCTAGTATATTATAAATCAAAAAGAGTTCAGATCAATCAGCGAGCCTGATACTACAACCTCCATCTATAAAACATAGAAATCACTGTTCATCCATCACTGGGTTAATAACTTCAGAATCATTAACATAAAATATAATTACTATTTAGATAAATTTATTATACAGTCTGGGACATAATTATATTCCTCGGGGCTATCTATACTCAAATTAAACATAGCTTGTAGGTACTATGGGCTCTTTGGCGCCCATTCCATGGTAGGTTTTGTTGTCAGTTATGCCACAATCGAAACGATGATTGACGAATAACGTATCGTCTAATGCAGTGATTGACGGTTGCATGATGAGATTTTAATGTTGATATTTTTTCATCAATCACCAACGCAGTGTTGCCAACTCCAAAAACTATTTACCCCTAAACTAAAGTCAAAAACCCCTAAAAATGCCACAATTACTAGAAAACCCCCTATGATAATACCACATGACCTATACTTGTAAATAAAAACATCCCTAAAAAACCTCTAAAAACTCCCATCCCGTTTACAAAGCCCCCTAATTTAGGAGGAAAACCCCTAAGTTGGCAACACTGCACCAACGAACATCCGTCAATCAAGGCTTTTGGTAATGATTGACGTTTGCATAAGCGTCTAATAGACGCCTTAAACGCGGATAAACATTGTTAGAACCATTCAGCCTTCAATAGAAAAACCTATACCAATGGACTATGGATGGGCCTGTTGGTCTAGTGGTTAGTAAGCCTGACTGCTGAGCCAAAGGCTTTTCGTTTCCCACCCAGTACAAATAATTGTGTGATGAGCATGATCATTTATTCTGTGTCTGGGTGTAATTTATCTATAATATGTAAATATATAACTATGTTTATCAGCAGTCAGGTTATCATAGTATAGGCTTTGGGATCAGACAGACGTGTGTGATGTCTCTCAAGTTATAAAAAAGAAATACTAATCATGCATACAAATATTTGCTCTGATCGGGAATTGAACCTGCAACCTTATAGTCGAATGCTCTACCATCGCTCCATGTGCGATTGATCGTCCTGAATCGTACAAGTCACACGAGTTGTTAATAGTATTTGCCAATTATCGCATAGCTTCAATAAGCACGTACGCATCCACTACTTTACAACGTGTAACTAAATTATTTAAAGGAAAAATAGATTATCACAATCCTGTTATCGAAGGCATCTCGTCTCTCATGAATGCTTATTACATATTGTCTTGTATTTTGTATAAAAACGCATAGCGGTATATTCCCATCCGCTACACGATTTCCTTAAAAGGATGCTACGTCTAAAATTAAATATAATTATTATTTATAAATTCCTTTCCATAGGCTTCCAGTGGACTTCGTAAATTATCAAAGGTTATTTATTAATTCACCTGCTTTCGAAACAAGAACCACATCAGCAAATAATAGAAAACTATATTAGTTTCGTTCGTGGGAGAGCCATGCTTCGGCGCGTATGGGCCGGCTCGACCGGAGTGATACCACGGCCTCATAAAAAACCGGCAGTGAAGCAATGATTGCATTGCTTTTCGCCGCTTGAGTGAGGTTACCGGAGGCCCTAACCCTTCCCTCTCCCCCCTCTTCCCGTACTCCCACCTTAAAGGGCGGTAAAGGACTTGTGACTCTTGAGTTGCAGATGCCCATGGGCGGCGGTAGTCATTTACCATCAGATGACCCGTCTGCTCGTTTGCCCCCTATACCATTAAAAAAATATATATATTAATAGTAATATAAATTGAAAATATACCAAATCATACAACCACGTCCTATCCTACATTCATACCATGATTACCACCTAAATCCTGAAACCATAGCAATACTTAAACTTAGTGCAGTCATAAGTCGCTTCGCTTTGCTTAACATCAAAAGTTAATAAAAATATATATATACTCACTAGGACCAGTACTCCTCCCAATTCTTCTCCTTCGTCGATCCATATCCTCTTGGCAGCGTAGCCGTCCTGGATCTACCGTTCAAAGAGGCATAAGATCCCCGCTTCTCTTCACGGAGACTTTGTACTGAATGCCTCGAAGGCTCAGAACGGAAGGATTGGAAGGAAACCTGGGACCCTTCATCAGATTTCAAACTTGTTTGAGATCCTTTGAATTTGCCGTTGGTCTGCGGCTGGGAGTACTCCTCGCTCTTGTAGCCATCACTTTCATTTCTGTACTCTCCGTAGTTGTCACTCAGAGAAGTGGTGTAAGAATCTGACCTAGAAGGAGGTGGCTTCGGAGCACTTTTTCGATAATAGTCAAAACTCTGGCTTTGGTTAAAAGAAGATGCCCTTTTTACCATTTTTGGTGACTCCTGGACGTTGATAAGAGAAGTCATTTTGGTTTCTTTCTCTTTTTCAAGATCTATCTCGTGTTCTAGTTGGTTTTGGACATTTGCTAACATCTCCTCTAAGTCTCCCAAATCAGGATCTATGTTCAGCTTCATTCGACGATTCATTTTGGAATGTTTATTTTATCACAGTCAATTCACAATCACAATTTTCTGAATAACGACTAAATCAGTTTTCAAATTGTTTTTCACACACAGCTAAACGGAAAATATAGCTTTTAAATACATGATAATGTATTTAATAAAGTCACAAGGAAAACATCGGAACAAATTTGACCTTTAAACAACGCGCCAACCGCAGGACGTGCGTAAGCGCAACCGTGCGACTACAGACTGACACAGTTGTCAAAGTGACTGAACACTGAACCTCATCGCTTATCTTTCTTGACATACTAGTACCAGATAAATAAGTTACCGAAGCGATTTACAACCTTATTGCCATACGAATAAGAGTCAATTAAATGTTATGATTCAATCGATGGGACATTGATCGATCAGATGTTCCGCAACAATAATACATGCTCATGAATGATCTCTATTGCAACCAGTTAAGGTTTATAATTGAGTTATCCCATCCTATTAAATGTTTTTGCTTAATTTGTGGGTTATTGTGAACTAGTGCAGTGTTACTGGGTGGGAAAGCAGTAATTCTATACCATGTTGTTCTCGTATCATTTTTTTTCTAAGAAAAGTATGGGATTCATGTATAATTATTACTACGACAACATAATTATGTTTCTTTAACCCTTGACTGTTTACTAAAGATAATAAGAATGATGCTTTGGAAGTTTTTGGTCTATATTAAGCTGTGATCTATCAGTGGCGTTATACCATCTGAGGCCCGTGGCTAATTCATTAATACATTTTGTAATTAGTGCTTCCTGTATTCAGGACCTTTGGTGCCCGGGGTCCCCTCGAATTCGTGGCATTTTTCCCGCTCTGCCACCCTATTGTTTCGCCACTACTAATAGTACTACCTACTAGAAAAGAACACGGTAATAAAAACTCACGGGGAGATTATTTTAAAAACAGCATAATATGACCACTTTGGATAAACATTTTATTATACAATGCCAATTAAGCCCCGTCAAAAATAGAAAAAAAAAACTTTTGCTATTCTTTTTTATGACCCTAATGTTATTAAACAAAAAAGAAAGTTGGTTGAAATATAGAACTGATTTGGCTGACCCTATTTATTAATATTTATTTATTAATACTTCGTGCATATATTGGACAAAGGTGGACTTAATGCCAAAGGCATTCATTCTTTGCCAGTCAACCTTTAAGTGATGTAGAAATAAAATGGTAAGTGCAACGACATGTGAGAGAGAGAGACAGAGAGAAAATTCCAAAGATACGAATTTAAAAGTTTTTTTGTCAGGCCTATCACTGAATTTACTTGCGCGAACTAAATACCTACCGGCCGATTGTCCGTCGGCGGACCTTATACGCAGTCGCGCGCAGTAGTTTGCCGATAGCTGCATCGTGCGCACACGCTTTTATTTTTAAAGTACAAAAAACGTAATTCGAGTACAGCTAGTGCGATATGATTTAAGTCTAATTTAATAGGTATAAGTCTTTCTAATAGTGCATTACGTTCCTTATGGCACTATGTAAGTTATATATTGTTATAAAATATTATGTCTGATAATTGAAACATCTATTGTATAAACGCACATGTCAATTATATCGAATACATCTTATCGTACAAGGTAACGGTAGCAGAACAATAGAATAACATGCAATGCGACGTGACATCATTTTACTAGATATAAGCTTACGCGTGCATTGTGCGATTATTATTTTATTTTGAAATGTGCGTCACAAATTACTAGTATTTTTGTAACCCCTCCAGCTAAGCTTAATACTTTGTGTTAGGAGTAGATTCACGTTGGTAGTGTACTGGGTTCAACAACTTCACCTTGAAGAATATATTGTTCAGAATGTCCAAATACAGGAATAAGTGTTAAAATAGTTCTAACAAGTTATTTAAACATCTAAAAATCTATACTAATATTATAAAGCTGAAGAATTTGTTTGTTTGTTTGGTTGAACACATAATTATGAATTCTCTAACTCCTGCACTAATAAAAACTGCTTTGCACAGAATTTGAATTTAATTAGAAAATGGCTTAAGGGAGGATAAGATGGACTGAACGATGGAATAACAAAAATTAATAAGAAATTTAGACATCGCAACAAAGTCGTACAATGCGCGACGTCCCTTATCTCAGCAACCATTTTATCTAATTGTATCTTGTTCCTAATGAGAGCAATAGACAAAGATTTGTTACGCACTCAATCTTGAGTTAATTGTAATAAATTAAGACGTACGTTTTGATGGTACGGTGATGAGAGCCTTCATTTATATTCATGAGTGGATGTAGTATGTTCGTCGAGATGAACATTGACAGCTCACTTAATTGATTTTACATCGTGTAACATATATTTTAATCAAAAGAAAGGGACAGAAAGCTTCTCGAAATGTTATTGTGTGTGGAGAATTAAAATAAAATAATCTTAACTACATAACTAAAAAGATGGAGGATGCATACCCAAATATGCGTGTCTTTGATATAACCCAGACGAAAGATTCATATTTAAATAGATCTTTATTAGCAATGGGCTTGTTTAAGTCACCTCAAATAATATCTCAGCCTAACTAGATTACCTAATGCTCCTGGTATTACCTAATAGTTCTTTCAACCTAGTGATGAGGCGTCATACTCCCGAAAAGGAATATCCTCTCATCATGAAGATATAAGAAGATATAAGAGAAGTAATTCTTGCGTATGTGTTGGATATCTAGCGTATTCCAGCAGATCTGGTTGCCTGATAGTAAACTCAATTCTTGGCCGCGCGGTAAAAAAGCGCTGCAGCATAACGTTGCGACGCAGCATTGTAAAGTAAGGTTTCCAATAGTATTACGGGCAATTGATTTCAAAGTTGCCGCTGTTTCGAAGTCTAAGTTACAATCTTTGGCGAGGAGGAGCCGCCTGCGAAAATCTCGTAGTGCGCGCCTATCTTAAAAGTCAAAGGTGTCATTATTTGCTGGTTGAAACTTCAATGAATCAAAGGGAAGTGACAGAATAAGTGTTATACATTTATATATATATATAATCCGGCAATTAAAAACAATATTGGTACGTCACAATCGTATCCAGTCTGTTATCTACAAAGGTGTGGTAGTTTACGTCGAATAGGAAGTGATTCATACCATATATATTATATACAAAAGTACAAATAAATCTCCGCTACTGATATATTCTTTACAAGGATAAGTCCCAGTCAATATTTTGGTTCCGAGAAATACAATCAATAATGATACATTCTTGCGTAGTTAATTCGTACGAATATGGTGAGAAAATGTTCTTAGGAATTTGGATTTGTCAGTATTAAGTAAAGGTGCTCCCTCACCGGTACATTCGCCTGTAATGTAACGTTACAGATCTGAACATTACATCAGTGACGGAGGAGACCCGAGCGTTACAGTGCGCGACCTGTAATGTTACAGATTCCAGCATTACATCAGTGACGGAGGAGAACTGAGCATTACAATGCGCAACGTGTAATGATACAATCTGTAATATTTTGATACAACTTGTAAAACTAGCGGTAACCATAGTTGCAAAATTGCTTATATTTTTTATGTGTTGCCAAAAAATAAATATTTTCTTTCTAAAACTGCCTCGCACCTTAATCTATACTAATATTATAAAGGTGAAGAGTTTGTTTGTTTGGTTGAACGCGCTAATCTCAGGAACTACTGGTTCGAATTGAAAAATTATTTTAGTGTTGGATAGCCCATTTATCGAGGAAGGCTATAGGCTATATAACATCACGCTACGACCAATAGGAGCGGAAAAGTGACCATAAACGTAGGTGAAACTGCGGGAACGGCTAGTAATACTGATAAAGACTGGCCTGTTGGCCTAGTGGTTAGTGACCCTGACTGCTATGCGATAGGTCGTGGGTTCAATTCTCACCCGAGTCTGGGTGTTCTTTGTGTCCGTTGTTTGTATGTTTGTAAAGTCCCCCGTGACTCAGGAGTAATACCTAATGCGAGGGTCGTCTTTCGACAGAAACCAAAAAAAAAAAGACAAGAAAGAAATTACATCAAGTCAAGTGAAATTGCTTAATTTTATAAGCTACAACTATCGAAACAGGAAAGCAGGTGATACTGGCCATCTGTAGTTCATTCCAGTTAGAAACCCGATTGCCTCCGACTATGCGTTTACAAGAATCCCGAGATTTTAAGCGATGTAATCTCAACCGGAAGTTTCGTTTTAATGCATATTACATCAATACACATCGGGGTATAGTGAAGTCGCTTTATTTTATGATCAACAACTATCTAAACAGGTGAGCAGGTGATCCTGGCATCTGGAGGCCAAGCTAGAAACCGATTACTGCCCGTTTTTTTCGAATCAGATATTAATTATCACTGCTTACCTGAATTTTATTTTCACTTAAATAGCAAAGTGGACGATGGATGGATGGATGGATGGACTACTAGGTCTCTTTTAAAGGTAAGGACTTTATAGTATTGCCCACTATAAAGATTTCTAAAACGCTGACTAGCTGTTGGCCGCGACTTCGTTCGCGTGAAAATATCCCACGGGAACCGGCAGTGAAGCAATGCTTGCATTGCTTTTCGCCGAGTGAGGTTACCGAAGGCCTAACCCTTTATTCCCCTACTCTCCTCCTTCCTCTCCCCCTCTACCACCTTTCCCCTACTCCTACCTTAAAGGCCGGCAACGCACTTGTCACGCGTCTTGAGTTGCAGGTGCCCATGGGCGGTAGTAGTTATTTACGATCAGGTGACCCGTCTGCTCGTTTGGCCCCTATCCCATAAAAAAATAACCGTATAATTTTCCGGGATAAAAAGCAGCCGTCTCGTAGCCTATGTGCTATTCCAAAATATAATCTTTTTCTGTGCCAAATTTCATCCAGATTCGTTCAGCCGTTATGGCTTGATTAAGTAACAAACATTCTACTAACTACTAACAGTACTGGCCTAATATTATTATAACAAAGCAACTGTCGCAACTGCACGTCGGAAGTGAAAGCACACACACATCTGTATATATGTATCTGAAAGTGACGGTCAAGCGAGTTCAGTGCCTTTTCCCCAAAAGTGCCTAACGTTCGTAAAGAAGTTTTCACTTCAAAAACATCCCCATGAATTCTACGAGATCCTGGACGCCCTATTCACCCAAGGAACATTACAAACCAGTTGATGTAACAAAACAAATGAGTGTCAAAGCAATTCCAAAAACATTAGTTAAAACATATCTTCGTAAAGTTGCTCTGTCATTGCTCCGAATAGACCAAAGATTACTAACGCAAACACCAATTATCTCTTAGAAAACAAAAACGGAAAACATCCGATAAACAAAATAAGTAGCGAAGCAATTACTACTAAAACAAACAAGACACATAATATTTGTTTACAAAGCGATAAGGTATCTAGGTCGGCGATTACCCAGTCAGGTGATAAATTTGAAAGAAAATTTTGTATGTTAACCTTTTTTGTTATGGAAAGCGGGTAAACGAGCAGGCGGATCACCTGAGTGTAAGTGACTACCGCCGTCCATAGCCACCTGCAGCTCTTACAACAAGGGCGTTGCGGCCTTTAAGGTGGGAGTTGGGAAGAGAGAAGCGGGGTTAGGACCTCCGGTAACCTCACTCAATCCTTCCTTTCCTTTTTGGCTATCCCAAGATAAAAACATTTACCACTTTTTGAAGGTGTTTGCCACTGTAAAGTCAAACCAGCAGGGTCTGTAGAACACTATGAAATAACGTGGTACATACACTCAACACCCACATTTTGCCAACGATAATTTTGGTCGAACTTACATAATCTCCTTTTTTTATGGTTTAGGGGGCAAACGAGCAGACGGGTCACCTGATGATAAATGACTACCGCCGCCCATGGGCACCTGCAACTTAAGAGTCACAAGTGCGTTGCCGGCCTTAGGTAGGAGTAGGGGAAGAAGGGGAGAGGAGGGGGGCCTCCGGTGACCTCTCTCACTCGACGAAAAGCAATGCAACATGGCTTCACTGCCGGTTTTCTGTGAGACGATATCGCTCCGTTCGAGCCGGCCCATACGTGCCGAAGCATGGCTCTCCCACGAATATTACGAAGTGGGACCAAGTTATCGTTGGCAAAGCTATTGCCGTCAATCGGTCACTTTGGGAATTAAAGACTGAAAAATTAGGGATAAAAGGGAAAAGTAGGTAAGAAGGAAATGTAAGGAATATTGCTTATAATGATGCATTGGAGAGTGTAAGCCATATTTCGAACAGGTCAGGATCACAGACCTATAACTCGAACTTGCTTTTACTTAGCTATCGACATACATAGATCGGAAGTGACTACTGTCGCCCATGGGCACCTGCAACTCGAGAGTCACAAGTGCGTTGCCGCCCTTTAAGGTGGGAGTAGGAGAAGAGGGGGAGGGGGGGAAGCGTGGGAAGAGGGGAAGGACGGGAATAAGGGAGAAGGAAGGGTTAGGGCCTCCGGTAACCTCACTCACGCGGTTCATACATTCCTAACATTCCTTAGGAGGGTCTATAACATTATACATCACAACCTACGTCATGCATTACACTAGGCAATGAAACTCAGGGCTACTGTTTTTAATCGCTACGAATTACAGTGCTTGAGTTATCAATCACTATATATTATAAAACAAATTACTACACCGCGTCTGTCTATCTGTCTGTTCACGATAAACTCAATAACTACCGAACGGATTTTCATACGGTTTTCCCCAATAAACGCAGTGATTCATGAGGAAAGTTTAGGTACACCGAAACCTTCCACACGAATATGAACGAATATGAAATATGACGATGATTGTTGATGATGTCGGAAAAATCAATACATGCTTTGCTACCCGTGCGAAGCCGGGGCGGGTAGCTACTAATATCTATAACTAAAATGATACAACTGAAGTTCTATATCGAAAAACAACATAAGTATAGTAAGGAAAGAAAGTTGTGCAATGGGAGAAGCCACATACTTTCTGTAAAGAGTGGCAGGTATACTACGTAAGCAAATGGCGCTGAAAAAGAAGCATGAACTTTGCGGAGCAATTATGCAGACTACATCACTACATATTATAAAACGAAGTCCCTCGCCGCGTCTGTTCGCGATAAACTCAAAAGCTACTGAACGGATTTTCATGCGGTTTTCACAAATAGATAGAGCGATTCATGAGGAAGGTTTAGGTATATAATTTGTTAAGGTTTCGTGTAAATTGGTTGCAATATGATAATTATTGTTGAAGATGTCTCTGCTATGCAATGTCTACTAGCAACCCGCCCCGGCTTTGTCCCGTACAAAGCCGGGGCTTGGTTGCTAGTAGACATTAAAGTATGAACCCTAAACCCCTATTTACACATAAGAGCTACATCATCGAAATAAATAAAAGTTATTATTATTATTAATTTATCAAGAATTTCGGAAGATTTTAGAGTAATGACACCCCGCCTTAGGACTAGAAAAAGAGGTATAAGATTTTTTTATACCAGCTAGGCGTACATCAGGTTTTCACTTTTTTATCGAAGGCATCCACTTGTCATTGTAATCAAGGTAACGACTTACTTAAGCCACTAACTACATTTTAAGTGCAACTAATGAATTAATTAATGATAGTATAATTGAAAAAAACAAACCAAAAACTCAATGTGAAAAAAAAATTGTATAATCAGCCAACGGCCTCTTGCTGTGTATAATAAATACAATTTTATATTTCTTATCATAACTGGAACATTACTAACTATGGCGGAAGTGTACATATGCAGCAACTGGAGATAAGAGTGCCTGGCTTGCTGGTGTCAGATTATATTATTGTTGTTGGAATTTTATTTCGCTAAGCAGAGTCATAAGTGTTCACGATGGCCTGGCCTAACTGACACTTGCACCGTGAACAGCAGACAAACGAAGACGGAAAATCTACATCCAGCCGATGTTCTGGGATAAATGTCATTTCCACATCACGATCCGCATCCGAGTTGAGCTGAAACTTTGGAATATAGTTCCAAAATTTTAGCTCAACTCTTCAACCAATGAATTTTATCCATCATCATACGGCTGGAGATAAGCGCTCAGGAATAAGACTATTCGAAATTAATTTGTTTTGAACCAAATCTTTAAATTCGAACGAGCAAAGAATGAATGAAGATTTCAGGACTTCAAAAAAGCCAATATGAGCCAAAATTAGACCTGGGTATGACGGTCGCCAAATAAGATAAGATTCAATTTCTATATAAGCCATTGTTAAAAACTCTAAATTAGCTTAAGATTGGGGCAGATAACAGAAAGAGATAGAGGCCTAAACCAAACAGCTAGATAAAGACAGAGATATACCTCGAAAATGTAGTTCAAACGTATAAAAACGCATACAAATATGTATACTATGACCTAGTGGTACAGTCTAGTAAGCTATCATCCGACAGCCAGCTGTCCCGCATACCAGTCATCTCAGTCACAACTTGCGTTTCATTCCACGTATGGACATCTGGTGATGAATTGTGTTCACAAACGGTTCGTTCTGACGTCAGTTCGGGACCTGGGCCCATTGTTCACGCTTCATAGTAAACATAGAGGAAATTGTTATCCTTTTGAGTTGGTAGTATTGCGTGCCAAATGGGTTGAATTGTTCTTAGAATGGATTGTGGAGGTTCAGAAAAGTTGATCTCAAATGAGTGTTGTAATGATTGTTTTGTTTCAACTGACAGGAGTTATGCCTATGCCGTTTACCAACAACTTTGTTTTAACACAAATTAATCGCAATTACTTAAAGAAAATACAATCACTCCTTAATATTTTGGTTGAACATTGACCAATTTTATATGAGGTAGCCGTCCCCGCAGTTTCACCTTCGTTTATGGTTACTGCTCCGCTCCTATTGGTCGTAGCGCGATGTTATATAGCCTATAGCCTTCCTCGATAAATGGGCTATCCAACACTGAAATAATTTTTCAATTCAAACCAGTAGTTCCTGAGATTTGCACGTTCAAACAAACAAACTCTTCAGCTTTATAATATTAGTATTGATTAAATATATTATGTGAGCAAGATTAAATTAGGACAACTTTAGTAAACCAAAGCGACCTCTTGATCTTGAGTTAAACTATCTTTATGTCCAACCTCAAAGGTCAATCCATCCTTGTGTTTGATTTTAAATAAACTCTACTCGGTCATGTTATCATGTAACAATTCATGAATGTCAATATAATGTACACAATCAATGTTGTTGATGAATTTGTTCGTTAGAAGGCGCTAAAGTCAGGTACCTACCTAAATGTTGCTCAAACAACTACAGCGCAAGCTTTTCGGTGTTTCTCCCCGATTTTTCAACGGTGCGCCTGCCTTCGCAATTCCGTTTCCTTAAACACCCTTGTAACTATTCATATACCCCTTTTATATAGCTTTTATAATTTCTTTGAAGTGTATGGCACAAAACAAGGCGCTCGTCTTGAACAATTTTGATGAGGAAGGAAATGATTATCATTGTCTATAATAAAAAATGTACTGTCAAAATTCTATGACTTGACCCGACATGTTTCCCTGAATGTGAGGACCTTTTTTAACTAGATATCTTAAAGACACACTTACACACAAGGAAATATATTTATGTACTATCAGCGCCAAGCGATTTCACCCGCGTAAGTCCCGATCCCGTGGGAATATCGAGATAAAAAGTAGCCTATGCGTTAATCCAGGTGTATAGCTATCTACATACCAATTTTCATCGCAATCGGTTCAGTGGTTTTTGCGTGAAAGAGTAACAAACATCCATCCATCCATCCATCCTAACTTTCACATTCATAATATTAGCGGAATAGTGGGATAATGCAAATGACATAAAAGTGGAATAAGATATGTTTTAATAGACAATAGAAGTTTGCAGATGATAATGTTGTAATAGAAATTATTCTATCGTATAATGAGTACACAGCCATAAACAAGTTTCTTGTGTGAACTCATCACGGACACATCCTCCGTCAACGTTCGTTAATTGTAGTTCAATGAGAGCACACGATTGCTATCTTCCTGCTTACACTATTTATCTACACCTACGGACAGAAAATGGAACAGATTCTGAGTAAGGGTAATTAAATAAGTCGTAGTAGTTTCTTGGAAGAGGGTTGTTGCCGGGAAATAGTGTCAGGTTAATCAAAGATAAACGGTTTTACCCACGTGTGTATATCTGGAATGCCCGGTTAGTTTCGTACTCGACGAGGGCTCTTAATCAAGGGTTGAAGTGACCTATCGTCGGTGTCAGACGCCGTACTGGATAAAGACCCCCGTCAAGTCCAAAAAAGCTGGGCATCTTCGAAATAAACACGTGAGAAATGTCTGTAGTTAATGTGAATAGCGCTCACGAAAGTTTTTAATTCTAATACTGATTCTAGAAACTCAGACGTTGTTAACTCTACACGACCATGAAGCTCATGCAACCCTACTCCTCAGCATAAACATAATTACGCTAAAAGCGCTTCTTAGCAGCCATTTGCTGTTCTCAACCAGGTGCTTCCTCGGTTCAAATGTCTCCAGTTTTATCTCCTACAACTTGATAAATATGTAGCCAAGGACCTCACACTCATGATGAAAAATGAAATACGAACGCTCTTTCTGAAGCGATGTAGCCATTATTTATAAGGATAGAGCCGCCAGTAAATCTAATTACTTGAAAAGTTGAAATTACTTCAAATGGAATAGTGTAATAAACTGTTATTGAACAATGTTGTGAAGATACGTGTTAACACAAATGTTATGCGATAGTTGTTACTTGTTTTAAGAAAGACGATTCTTGATAGTTGAGCTAGACACGCGATCCTATTAGTGATTTGTTTGGGGGCCTTTTTTGTATACATTTTTGATTCGTTGCGATAATTTTTAATTCTAGAATGGACGGCAGACCTACAGTTCATTTGAATAGTGTATATCTTATATCGAAATATTCTTGGCAGTAGTGTGGAAATTTACAGTGTTAAAAAATACTTTAAGAAAATTATTTTGAATGTGAAATAAAAGCGTTTGATATTTTTAATACTCTTTGCAGCCCGTAACAACAGAAAGTGTTTCCTTCAAACATTAACATAAAATATTAAGCATTTGTAAAATATCGTCTAACGTCCAAAAAGGAGGAGGTTTTATATTGTATGTATGATTAACGGAATTTCTCTACCACTTTATTCGATTTCAATTATTTTGTATTAAGAAAAGGGGTGCCTCAAGGAAGTTATATGGGACCAATACAAAAAATCCCACCCTGAAATAAATATGCGCATTGAAATAGCTTGCATTTACAAATAATTGTTATAATTCAAAGTACAATGAAGTTAAATAACTTTATTGAAAATTATCGTTAGCAAATACCAACGTGCGTGCTGTCATTCCTTTTATTTCTAAAGACAAAGGAACTGATAATTGACAAAACATTTTGGATTAATTTATTGTCAATAGGCTCCCTTAGAATCGCACAGCTGATCCATCAGTTGTTAATGTCAGTGCACTATTAATTGTGGTCCAATGGGGGCCACGATTGCCTCCTTCCTGCTAACTAACGCACGTCCGGTGTGTAATTGTGGTTGAGTTATTAGACCTAGTGAGATAATGATAAAAAGGCTACTTTATTTCCTGTCGGTTAAAAAAATAAGTACGTATATATATATGTATATATATATTAGATTAGAATGTTGTTTTTAATTGCAATCAATTTGTATTGCTTGTAAAGCTATGTATCTTATAGTTGTAATTTTAAATTGAGAATGACTCTCAATTCTCAATAAAAATTATTCTTCTTTTATGATTTCCGGTCGATGACTTACTTATACTAGTTTATACGGATCTTGAATAGTTCAGACAGCAGTTATGACCATAGTAAAGCCTTCGAAGCCTTCGAAGGATTCGAGTTCTGGCCTATATTATTTTAATTTTCAAATTAGACCAGATTACAGTTTACCCTTCATAACAAAATCGTCAATAAGCATATTTAGTTTTAAACAATGACAGATAAATACATCATAATTGGTAAGTAGAATTTAAAAGACTTCTGCTCGACGCAGATGCACATCGCAAAGTAATTTTAGCTGCAATCTTCAACAGGGTAGACGCATTTCCCTCGTAAAGCTGCTTGAATTATAAACAGGTAATTAACAGAACGCGGATTCTTTTTAATTACCTTAATAAGATGCTACCGTTACCTGTAAATTAATAGTCGCCTTACTTTGTAAATGCAGCATGCATCCTTTTAATTCTGTTCAGTGTCTCAGGAAAATACAATCGTTATATTATTAAATTCGTACGTGTATATGGTGAGAACACGAGCACAATATGAGCTGGTTGAAAAAAAACAAGCCGGTGACTCTCATCCGCCGGATCTAGTCAATGGACGCCGTGTACCGGCGCAAGCGCAGTCGTAAATTAAAAATTGTGACAGATTATGTGTGTGGAGTACGAATGTTACGTGTCTTTAAGATATTAAACATTGATACCTATTGAAATGATGTAGTATCCTGCTAAGATCAATGAACTAAACCAAGTACTCAATCTTCTTCAATTTAGGACGGGATCCTTGATGCAGGGGTGGCCTGTAAGGGGCTGAGTAAGGATCTCAAGTGGTGAACCATCGAAGTGGGCAGTACGTCCCTCGCTAGACAGAAGACCTAGGCTAAGTGGCGAGGAGCCGTTGGATAAGGGGGCACTAGACGACCCTAGGATAGGCGAAAGTCTAGGATATATAGGCCAGAATAGCCGGCAACCCTTTAAGTTATTTGCCTGTAAAATTTTAAACCCTAGTTAGCTACTTCAAAAGTGCCTAACACCCTACAGCCTAAACAAATGATGAATAACATGGCAATTACCAGTCGATATGTTCCTTTAAAACTAGCTGTAAAAAACCATGGAGCCGCTGAAGTAAAAAGTCTTCTCACAATTCATGACGTGTGTAACGATCGGCTATTAAATCATATTTTTTAATTATGGAGAAATAAATAGACCATCACGCACGAAAGTGTTGGGTGATGAAGTGGAAAATAACTTTCGATGGATGATAGTAATTTGTGGTCGTTACGAATGACTTCACGTGGTGTTTATGGAGTAATGGATAAAACGATGACCAAAACTCTTGTCAATTGTGCTTTGATAAATAATAGTACTTATTTAAGTACAGATAATACGCCTTTTAAAGAAATTTAATAAAAAACGACTCTCGCTACTAAGCAATAAAGTGAAAACTACTGTGCACGCCAATGCATGCTCACGTGAACACTGCATTATATTACGCGAATAATTACAACTAGAGATCGCCTGGCGTTCGATTTTTAAACGTTTTGAATTCTTCAATGGCCAGTATAACTTGAACTGTTATTGTATAGACTTTTGTACCATGACAGGTCAAAATATATACTGGACCCCTATGGCTTTATGTAGCCGTTTTGTTTTTGCACTTCTTATATATATAATCATAAAGTATTCCAAATTACAGATTCCTGTGCGTTTGTTTATAAAATGCGTACCAATAGTTCTCCTCACGTATTATTATATAGATTATTCAAAGATGAACAACGTCACTTTCCGTTCACTAATGCTACTGAACATGGGGTTTAGTAATGTTTGCTAAAAAAAAAAATAGGCAGTCGTGGGACTGCCGACAGAAGTAAAAACTTAAACGAAACGACGACCTTAAAACGTCACATTAGCAGGTTGATGACATTTATAAGGAGCTGAGAGTACTCAATGTTTAGTATTATTAGCGTGACGGTCACGAGTTTTGTGCTTTTTCCCCATAGCAAAAGTGCACAAACGTGCCTAAAGAAGTTTTCACTTCAAAAAAGTTTGCACAAATGAGGAGAATCTTTACAGACATCAAATACAATGAAACTATGTCTAAATTAATCAATGCGTACTTCTATATTCTTTAAACAAGATCATTAATAAATGAAATATAAGTCTAGACTAAAACGCGCTCCAAAAACATTTTCTTCCTTAAGCTGTGGGGTTAAAACAAAAAGCATTCATAAATAAAAATTAATTATACATTACTAATGATGTCTAGCACCTCTGTCTGCCTATACAATAACGGTACTTTTTCCGATTATACTAATGTACAGATGATCAAGACGAGACACTATTAAGGATATTGAATTTTAGATACAGTCACACCCAATTAGGAATGAGGATAAATAATAATGTTAAGACGTTACCCTATATAGCACATAGTGAGTCAACAATTACCCGAAAACAGCATTCCCAAAAACTTCTACCGATGACGCATTTCGTATACGTCATCAAAATGGATGGATGGATGGATGTTTGTTACTCTTTCACGCAAAAACCACTGAACTGATTGCGATGAAACTTGGTATGTAGATAGCTGGAGACCTGGATTAACGCATAGGCTACATTTTATCCCGATATTCCCACGGGATCGGAACTTACGCGGGTAAAACCGCGGGGCGCTACTAATATAAACTAAATCTTGGAGTCCAGTCAAGCAGAATATTAGCCGCTATCAGGCGACTAGCTGAAGTCAATCGAATTGCTTCTACATATCATGGTCTTGACTAGTCGGACTTGACATCAGTCTTACAAATTTTCATAATAAAGGAACATGTTTTTGACTAGCGCGATTTCGTTTGCGTGGAGTTAGTCCTATAGATTTTTTATATGGTATAGGGGGCAAACGAGCACACGGGACACCTGATGATAAATACCTACCGCCGCCCATAAGCACCTGCGACTCAAGAGTCACAAGTGCGTTGCCGGCCTTTAAGGTAAGGGAGTTGAGGAAGGGGGCAAGGAAGGGTTAGGGCCTCCGGTAACCTCACTCAGTCGGCGAAAAGCAATGCAAGCATTGCTTCACTGCCGGATATCTATGAGGCCGTAGTATCACTCCGGTCGAGCCTGCCGAAGCATGGCTCTCCCACGAGGTTCCTATGGTACTTAAAAAAATGTTTGGTCGAAATCGCTAAAACCTTTTTTATTTCTTACCAAAAGTACGGATATGGTAAATTTTTATGTATATCCCTGAACTAAAACTGAACGCATTTATAATATTATATTAGTATAGATCTGATTAATAATTTGGTCGTTAATTGCCCTTGTCCTCTTTTTCTCCCTAAAGTAAAATCCAGTGAAGCCCAGTTAAGGCTTTTCCCCACTTTAGCATGAAATAAGCAGTACCTAGGTTTTTAGAAAGCCTAAAAAATTTTGCTTATCTTAAAGATAAAATTACCAGTTTAATAAAAAGGTGATTTCCAAAGTACTTCTAAGGTACGTGCTAGGTCCTTAATATAATAAACTGGACGTCCTTACCAGGGCTGAAAGATTGTATAATTGGATATAAAATTCGTATAATTCGGTTATTTTTTGTATCCTGTTTGTATAGTAGATTGCATTGTATTATTGGATACAATGTCATTACTGATGTTATAGCGTAATAAGTACGTACATACACATAGAGATACTTAAAACAAATCATGTCTGTGATAAGTTGATAAACTGTTAAATCCTTATACATTAAAGTCAAAACACCTTTTATTGAAATCACCACAGTGTGACGTACTATACTACACTGATTTTGTATAATTTCTGAAACTCAGCAGTATAAAATAAGTTGTCCTTACTGGCAGCCCTGGTCCTTACTTCCAGTTTTAGTAACTCAAGTCTCGACGACTGTCAAAATGGAAAAAAAAAAACAGAAACTAAACGCTTAAAAAGGTCCAATCTAGACTCGGATGCAATCTATGCTGGTAGCAAATATCACTACAGCTTCAAGCTGTTTACTCCAAGTCTAGAATCTTGTGTGTGACGGTATTCACTGGGATAGCCCTAGGCAAGAATGCGAGACTATATACCAGAGATGTTTACGCATTCAAGGGTTTGCAATCCAAAACAGACGTCTTTTAATAACGACATGAAGATTTTAACTATGACTACTGGATACTTGATAATGCATTTTAAAAACTTAAGTCTTAAAAAAATTATAGATATTTTGAATCGAAGTGTATATCATCACCATCGTTTTTAGACAATACTATCACTATTGTGTATTGCCACAGGCAATCACATGTTAAATTTGGAAAAAAATCTGTCGCAATTTGAGCCCTTGAAAGTCCTGAGCTTTATAGAAACGTCATACAATTATTTATTATTTACACACATCTAAAGATAAGATAAGATAAGATAATATTTATTTACAAAAACATGTGTACATATAATATACATAGTCTAGTGCTTATTACATAGGTCTTAAACTTCGATTGGACACAACATGTTTTACCATTGAGTGGTGTACAAATTATTATTTAACTTCAAGAGACTTCGTTTTGAACACCCAAGGGTCTGACAGGCTCTGTCCAACTGACAGACTAGACTTTACTTACAGCTTCAGGTTTTAATAAGATTGTGTTGGCTATATTATTGTAAACTAGCAGCGCCCCGCGGTTTCACCAGCGTAAGTCCCGATCCCGTGGGAATATCGGAATAAAAAGTAGCCTATATGTTAATCCAGATCTCCAGCTATCTACATACCAAGATTCATTCAATCTGTTCAGTAGTTTTGGCGTGAAAGAGTAACAAACATCCATACACCACAAATTTTCACGTTTATAATATTAGTAGGATATTATTTATGCTTAATAACATAATATATAGATTATTGGTTATAATTTAATTTTTAAATTAAAGTTGATGATGATGACGGTCTGTCCTGTACCGTATCTGCTTTAAATCAGTTGTTTTATTATGGTTTTGAAACTGAAAACATGGAATAACACCGTCTAATGTATTGCCATAGACTAATTAATTCTAGTATTTTGGTCTTCGACGAAGGCGTCTTTCTTTACTTTTCCTCTATAGCGAACTTTGTTCTCGTGAAAGTTCAACCACTTTGTAATCCGATTTAGTAACAAACAATGCTTTCTTTACAAAAGGGAGTTCGGAAAACCTTCTCAACAATGGTTTTACTTCGACAAAATTATTTTGGGAGGCGGTCAATTGAATGTAGACTTTACTTCGTTGCGATAAAGTGGTGTGTGGTCGAAGATTGATCTGGTATTTCTTGCGACATCTGTAGTGGAACCGCTGTCGGCTCTATCTGGCGCACTAGTGCGGAACTTAATGGTCCAAGTTGAAGAAATATTGAGGTTTCAAAGTGTTACTTGTAGTTTGTAGAAAGGAAGGGAGAAGTAAGCGTTTTGGAAACTTATAGCGATATAACGATTTTGTATGCTATGAAGGTGGCTAACAAACATACACCTTTACGATTGTAGGAGATTGCCTATGTATGTATGTGTGACATGGTGCCAATCTGGCTCCTATAAATCATGTTTTTTCTTTCAAAAGTATGCCTAAAGATTAAAAAAATAGAAATTAGCCTAATTGAATGAGGAACTTGGGACATGTTGAATGCGAAGTATGAAGTTTTGTCGCTAACTTTCTATAGGCACATTTTGCCTGCAAAGACAGTATTTTTAATGATATTCCGGTTTCTATGTACATTTTCAAACACCTCCATCCATCTGTACTGTACTTCAGCTGCTCCCAATCCTTTACGACATCGTTATTATGAACTATGCGGTATGGGTGTGCGTATAGTGAATAGAGTTGCAAAATAGGCATGCGGGATGCATTTAACGTTATGCGGGACTATTTTACTAATTATTGCAAAGCGGGACTACATCTGGCATTACGGGACGGTTGGCCGTTTTATATTATGGAGACACGCACTACCTAAATGTCGCATCATGAAGATAATTCAAACGTAATGGCTATGTGTAAATGCATTCACGCCTTTAAGCGGTTGAAACAAACGATGTCAACAACCTTCGACACACATTACCGAGTAGTTACTACGTAACAGATAAATCACTTCCTAAAAAATATAGATACCTACCGTTTTAATTGCCTACTCTTTCCGTACGTCGACCGCTGCTCTCAAAAATGAACTGAAATGTTCGTAAACACGATTATTATTGCCTTCCAATAAACGCACAGGCGCGTGGCCGAATGTGTGTAGGGTTGACTCGTCAATATATTTTTAAGTTAAATACTTAACGTTATTTTTCATTTCAAATGTTTTAGTATGTAAAATTCTACACCTGTTTTATTTTTATATAAAGATTAATAACCTTCTTTCCTTTTTTAACATCTCGATTATTAGAGATTATGGTAGGAAATATCCCAAATCTTACAATTTTTTCAATAAATAATTTGAGGGAAACAAGGGCCAATAGGGTTAAAAGGATATTTTTTTTAAATTTCATTAATAGTGCTTCCGGGCTTTTTTTCTCGTACTTTATGAACATTAATATACTGCACATAAACAAACTTTATCTGTTATGTAGTAACTACGCAGTAATCTGTGGTATACGGTCCGCCGACGGACCAGCGACCGGTAGGTATTTAGCGCGTGCAAGTACGTCGAGTGACATAGGCCTGCCAATGCGGCAACGATCGTACCTTCCGATCGCAGCAAAAGCAGCCATATTAGACATATATCCATCTATACTAATATAAAAAACTGAAGAATTAAACCCTTACCGAAACCTATAAAATAACAGTGTCAATGGCGAGTTGTTGATCTTATCCTATCTCCAAGACATACTGCTATATGGAACACAGTAAATAATATTTGATATTGTACTTAAAACCAATTAAAGGAACGCCATGACATGTCAAATGAATCAATCAATGACCAAATCATTTGAACAATTGGTTTGGTAATGACTGACCTTGTAACACTTGTTTTTAGTGCTGTAATAATGAAAATAATGATTATATCACATGTGGTGAGAGAGACAAGAAGAAAATAACTCCCAAGAAACATGAAATCATTTTCCAGCTAAACGCCTCTATCTTGCGCCACACCCATTTTTTTCCCATCACAAGATCCCGAGTCATGGTGTCCAATTGACAATAAACCACGAGCTATCACGTACCACCAAGGGCAGCACTGTGAAATCACATTCCGAATAAGGGTTATAAAGAGTGGTCTAACATAAAAACAATTATAGAACAACATTCCGAATAAATGAAAACGACACAACTTGGCAGTGTAATAAACAGGGTTCTCCGTAATATTTTTTTAAGGTTGGTTAACACGTGAATGTTCATGTGTAACCCAACGCCCTCCCCCCTTCTCCCTCTCGAAGCTGTAGTAGCTCTATGAAACAGCGGAAGTACAATACTAAGCTAGCAGTTTTCGCTGTAACAAAAGTGCTGAATCGAGGCTTCAATTTTAGCATCTGGAATACGCTACTAGGCTTGGAAGGCCCTACCTTCAACATGGGGGTTGGGAACGAAGATCAGAGATGAATATCACAAATCAGGCATAATAATAGTCGCAATATATTGATACAAAGTTTCTAGACATTCCAATAGCTGTATGACAAGGATACTGAAGTTCTAGTCTAGAGGAATACAGGCAATAGAACATATCAGAATCTCCATTTCCATATCCGTCTAGAAACTTATCAAGCTCCCTTCTTTCCATAGAAGATTGGAGAAAAAACGATTGTGTCGACTCCCTGGAATGATAATGCTCCAGAAATTATTAAAAAGAGGCTGGTTCCTCTTATATTGTAAGCATCCAAAGGTTAAATTGATCTGATAACCTTATATTATTCCTTACTAATGGTTACTACCTTATGGTATAAAAATTATATAAAAAATTGTTAAGGCGAAACATAAATATGAGTAGTATACAAAGATAATTCAAAACCATCTTGAGCACAGCCTGCAGCTTGTTTCGTGAACATACAAGATTC
>OY982585.1:12166115-12629850 GCA_963859945.1 Euplagia quadripunctaria
TGTTGGCGTTTACAACCGCTATTAACGGTTTGCTGTAATTCCTTTCTAAGTTTGGTTTTTAGCATCATTAGTGAGCTCCTTTTAGATTTTTTCTATTGATTCAGAGTTAATTTTACGAAATTGATTACTGACGTGACAATTTTGATATTGAATGAAGGGATCAGAATATACAATACATTCTTTGCCTACAAACTTAGGTTCTTATTATGAAAAATTATACATATTAAACATTTTAAAGTCAAATCGGCAATATTTTGTCTAGTCGCATCTTTCGAATAAGCCTCACACGCTCGTCACCGTCGCGGTCAGAGAAAAAGAAACCCTCACTTGTAGAAATTAAACACATAACACCTTAAGCTAGCTAACGTGAATATGATGGCAAATGTGATATGGATTGTTGATTTCAAGCCAATTTGTACTTTATTGCGTAGATCCGTTAGTCGCTATTTATCTAAGTAAATGGAATAAGTGAGACTTCTGTATATAAATGCTAGTATCTATTTTGTGTCCTTTATAGGCTACAGGACATTTGTAAAACGGGAAGCCCTATTTGATAGGGTTAGGTAAACTAAAAACATAGCTTGTAAATTCCTATTTCAGTATAAGCAATAAAGGCATAACAATAGCATTCTAGTTACCGGAAAACAAATATGCAAACAAGGATTTCTACTGCACAGCGGAACGTATGCTTGATTGTTGTGGTTTTAGTTAATACATTCTCGTCATTCTAATCTCGTTATTCCGTGGGGATGAACATAGTATATAGTATTTGACTAGGAAAAAGGAAAGAACCGAAACCATTTTTTTTATTGACACTCGCAGCTTCTATGTGTGTAATGAAAGTACTATGTATTATTTAATATCTACGTGTCAATGTATAGAAGATATTTCATTATATCTATCACTTAACGCTACCCTAATCAATTTCGCAGATGTTCGTGACAGACCTGACTACTTCATTTATCACATATATGAATGTGACTATTTATACCATATAGGGGGCAAAACGAGCAGACGGGTCACGGGTAAGTGACTACCGTCGCCCATGGGCACCTGCAACTCGAGAGTCACAAGTGCGTTGCCGCTCTTTAAGGTGGGAATGGGAGAAGAGAGGGAGGGGGGAAGAGTGGGAAGAGAGGGGAGAGGGGAAGGGCGGGAATAAGGGAGAGGGAAGGGTTACGGCCTCCGGTAACCTCACTCACGCGGCGAAATGCAATGCAAGCATTGCTTCACAGCCGGTTTTCTGTGAGGCCGTGGTAACTAGCGGAGTCGAGCCGGCCCATACGTGCCGAAACATGGCTCTCCCACATATAATATTATATTGCATAGTCTTTCGTATTGCGAAGGTTATAAGTTCACTACACTTTCTTTTTGTGCGTTTAGAAACCCCCTCGGGGCGTCAACCCACCGGGGTTTTCGGTGGGGCGGTGTATCGGAATCGAACCGACTATAACCACACGGTGTGCCGTACTGCGCCTAAAATAGAAGGGATCCGGGAACAGCTTTTATTAAGATATCCGGACCCCTCCTAGCGCCTACCCGCAAAAGCGCGGACACTACCTCCGGGTAACAAGCTCTTAATTAGGCGACATCCAGGAACACGCGGACACCACCTCCTCGCGGGGGGTCACTTTTTTTCAAACATTTTTTGATTAATCACACTATTCTTAATTTAAATTTATTGAAATTATTTTCTAATTTTTAGTCCGATTTTCTATAAAAGCGTGTTTTTTTAATTTTTTTAATCAAATTCAAATTCAAAATCATTTATTCAATTAAGACACTAAGTGACATTTATGAACGTTAAATTGAAGCTACTGTTAAAAATCATAGATCGACGCAAACAGACGTCACAGCATGTACTGGATTGTCGAGGTAAATTAGGTGAAAACACCACAATCTACTGCCTGCTTGTGTCGATCTATAACTTCCAGTTTCCAAAATGCGTAGAGCCTTATGAGACGAATACTGGCAAAGAAACTAAATCTATTATTTATTTTAATAAAGAATGCTCTCTCTAACTATTAAGGTCCACCAACCACGATAAAGGATAATTGTACGCCAAAAGCATGTTTTGAAAAACGTGGAAACAAAAATGTCAATGTTAATAAACCAAAGAGTAATTAACGAACGGACGACTCGTGGGAATTTTAATAATCCCGTTGTGCATTGTTCGGATCACCCACCCGGAGACCGTAGCGATATCAATACGGTTGTTATGTCATTATATAATCATAATTAAAAAAAATAAGGTGAATAACCGTCAGTTTTTAAGAAAAGAGGAAATACGGCGCGTTTGAAGTTTAGGGATCCATGTAACACGATTGATTTTGAATTACCTACCCTTTTAAAATCAATTCGTGGTTTGATAAGTTTTATGTTCGAAGGTTCAACATCTTCATTTAATTTGGGGTCCATTTAAACGGATGGATGGTCCATAAAAGGAACGACCTTTACTAAAAGTCCCACGCCTATAGAGTTGTACGTCTTTACGTATGTAGGTATCTCTGGAGGGTATGGGAGGCCATAGGCCGTGCCTCCGGATGTACAGTACCTACCGGAGTACGTAAAGGTTAGAATTCTTCCATGATATAAGATTATTTCGTATACCAAAAGTGTTTAAGAAACAGAGGTATCACTAACGAAACTTGTAATTTCGGAGCACTTACAACAAAATACTCCAACGTACAATTTCTTTCTTAAATATTCGTTAAAAATACCTACGTTAAATAGAGGCATACTGTGAAAAATTGCAAATGGTGGTGGAAAAGCTTGCTGTCAAACAGCTACACTCAATCAACCGAGTTATCAATAATTTTCCATTAAAATGACCAAACTGCATAGACAATGATGAATACTACGAGTATGAGCACTTTTCATTAAATAAATTTGTTTGTCATTTTTAAACGATCATTTCATATGTAAGGATATTTTGAGGTTACAATTTTATTTTTATAATCTTTAAATAAACGCTAAAAATTTATGATTTCACAACAGTAAGGCGTGACGTCATGCCTAAGTAAGTATTTCATACAAAAATGTACCGAACCTACCATTTTGACATTAACTAAAAAATATACCGATTTAACTTGACAGTCATCTACCTTATAAATTGTATTTAATCCATTACACTCAGGATAATGTGTATAATCCGCATAAAATTCTTCGTAGCAAATTAAAAAAATACTTAAGCGACATTACAGTATATAAAAACAAAACTGTAGACTCCATAAAAGGTGTTAAGTGAGCTATATTTAAATCAGCTGTATATGAATCGATTAATAAGTATGGCAATAGCGCTTAAACGCATACATATAGTTGGTTTGAAATAAAATATATGTTTAAAAAAACTTGTGAGAATAATACATTAATCCAACTTACACCTGTAAAATTTATTGGACTAAATATTCTACAAACCCAAAATTCTCTAGATGACAGATTCTGTAAATGTCCGATACTATAAGCAAATGGAATTGTAATATTATTTCATCTACCCAATTGGTGCCTAACTCTGCGAGGGTTTTAACATCTTCACAAAGAATCTTGCCATTAGGTGAATCGTTTATTTGCCAGTATAGTGGTATATATCGGTATCCAATTTTTACTACACCCCATGATTGCCTGTAAGATATTGACACGGCCGCCAATTGTATAAGCCACTCAACATTACTATACTCTTACCCTTTTAAATGTTTTTTGGTATATTATTAATTACATTACTTATATAAAATTAAAAATATAGGGTTTAAAATAATTATATAATAATTCTGCTACGGTATACATGAAAATAACGGTATTATAACTTATTTAAAATACATAATAATTTTGCTAGCAAATGAATATGGCGAGGGACACTCGCATGTGTCGCTTAAATCAATCAAAGCTGACAACATGTGGTGAATGACAAATGGTTTATAATTAAATTATATACTTACCCACAACACAATGTAAACATGGCTGTTATCTCCTTAGAACATAGTCCTTGACAGTTTATTAAATCAGTATTTGTTATAATGGTAGGAGAATTACAAATTCTTGTCTACTTATTACTGTACATGAGATACATCCCAGTGACAGATGGACGGACAGCACAGGCTCAGTAATAGGGTTCCGTTGGCACCCTTTGGATACAGAACTCTAAAAAAATTGCAACTACAAACCTCGTTGCGTTCGTTGTTTGCAATTTTGAGTGTCATAGCAGTTTGCCACTTTACTTTTAGAAATAGCTAAAGAATTTCTATGTATTTATGACTTTTTATTTTATATAGGTAGCAACCCGCCCCGGCTTCGCACGGGTACAAGTTATATACCTAAACCTTCCTCATGAATCATTATGTCTATTAGTGAAAACCGCATGAAAATCCGTTTAGTAGTTTTTCAGTTTATCGCGAACAGACAGACAGACGCGGCGGGGGACTTTGTTTTATAATATGTAGTGATTTAATACCTGAAGAAAATTATTTGTACGCATTTCAGATATTTGATAGACATACTCTTTATTGCACACCATAAATAGGATACAATTAAAAAGAAATACATTAAAAACAGTAGCACAATTGGCGGCCTTACCGCAGTCTGCAATCATTGGGCAACATTTAGTTGGACTATACTAGGTACAGGTAATTTGTGGTGAACATTTTTCTTATTAGCACTTGAGTGTACGATCAGAGAAGTAGAAAAAAAAAATAGAATGAAATACCTATTCAAAGTTTATGTATGGAAGAAGTGCAGAAAGCTAAAATTGTCAATGGGCCAAATTTAAAAATTGCAACGTGAAAACAGCTACTACTTCGAACTCAGTAAAGCCACAGTATATATACTGTGGTAAAGCGTTCAAGTATATTCGTTGACCATGTTACGGAAACTAATACTCTCCGATACGACCTTCAAATCTTTAAGAAAAGAGCGTACTCCTATCTCAAAGGCCGGCAACGCACTTGTGACTCTTGAGTTGCAAGTGTCCATGGGCGACGGTAGTCACTTACCATCAGGTGACCAGTCTGCTCGTTTACCACCTATAATATAAAAAAACTCTACAATGACAATTCAAGTTATAATGGCCAATTACTGTTGGAGAGCCATGCTTCGGCACGTATGGGCCGGATCTACCGGAGTGATACCACGGCCTCACAGGAAACCAGCAGTGAAGCAATGATTGCATTGCTTTTCGCCGAGTGAGTGAGGTTACCGGATGCCCAAACCCTTCCCTCTCCTCCTCTTTCCCACTACCCGCACTCCACCTCTTCCCCCCTTGCCCTACTTCCACCATAAAGGCCGGCAACGCACTTGTGACTCTTGAGTTGCAGGTGCTCATGGGCGGCGGTAGTGGCTTACCATCAGGTGACCCGTCTGCTCGTTTGCTCCATATCCATTAAAAAAAAATGAAAATACCAAAAATTAATATCGGTCTAATTTCGACCACCATGCGATAATTTTTTTCTTTCGTAACAATAGATTGGTGTGTTCATTTTATAACTGCCCATAACTCAATGCAATGTGTAATCATTATAGTCACATTTTTACTAATCGATAGTCATTACTCTTTTGAGCACGAAACAGTGTTATTTAAAAGAAATACAAAAAAAACTAACCTGCTAAATATCCGACAGTTTTATATTTATAACACATGCATTGTTTTTAAAAACATTACAACTAACTCAATTCAAACAAACATACAGTTACGAAAAAAAGGAATGTCACATAATTTGAGAAACCAACATAAGCTAGAACTAAGTAAAATACGGACAACTTACGGAAGAAGAACGATATTGTTTGGGGGAGTACAGCTGTTTAATAAGTTATCTGTCGATATTAAAGAATGTGATAACATCAAGATGTTTGAATGGAAACTTAAGAAATATGTACAATGTAACCATTTCTAACACTCTGGAGGCTATTGGTCCCGATTCTATTGTACACTCGACTAAACTAAAACCTGACTTAATTTCTTCATATGATATCAACCTTGTCTTCTTTTTAACAAGGTCTATTTGTTACTGGCATCTATTTCTCAGCGCCACTAAATTTCACTAAAACCTGTCAACATATACTCAACTTTATTTCCACGCAGCGAGAGTCCCCATTTATTCAAATGCCGTTTAATTGCCGTATAAAAACTTGTTCAAAACGAACTAAGATGACGTTATTTTAATCGACACCTACGAAGACGCTTACTAAAAACACAGAGCAAAAGAGATGGCATTCAACGGATAGCGGCTCTCGCTACGTGGTATTAAAGTTTATTTAAGCGTGTCAGACTTTAGTCGACAAATAAATTGCTTATTTCGATAGCGACATATGTTACCTACTTGTTTAAATTTGAAATAAGACCTTGTTTCAAAGTGTACAAGGTTTACATTTTGTATGAAGAAAATTTAGTCAATTATAGTCAAGAGAGTAATACAACAGAATTGACACCATTGTCAATATAATATTGAACTGTAATTATGTTTATTTCATTATAAGTGGACTTTTTCTGTTCTTATGAGAAATAAAGATCTTTAAATCTAACCTAAATACATTAAGTGACATATCGCGGCGGTAGTGCATTTGACTACATGACAATATAATGTCATGTAGTCAAATGCACTACCGCCGCGTTACGCCGATAAAGAGTAAGAAATATCCATACATCCTCACAAAATTTCTTATGAAAGTTTGTAAGGATGCATGGATATTTGTAACTCTTTCACGCAAAAACAACTGTACCGATTGCGATGAAACTTGGTATGTAGTGAAATCGCAGGGCGCAGCTAGTATTACATACAGAAAGAAAAATGTAGACCATTGTAAACAGACATATGATACAAGTAAGGTTAGAGCCAGCCTTCTCGAGCTAATATATCTCAATATCCCATTCCTTACATCATCTTCTTACTCTTTCCATATTCTCCGATTTTTCCCTATATTTAATTCCCAAAGTGCCTTGGGAAAAAGCTTGCCTCCGATTACGTTGAATGGGAAGAAATTATAGTTAACTAAATCCTGGTGTTCAATACGCCTCTGTCTTCCCCTTAAGGGGATATAGGTGTGAGTGTATAAACGCGGCATTAGTCATATTTTGATAAAATATCGCTTTTGAAACTTACACCTTACTAATGGCATTTACAAAGTGTGGCAGTATAAAAACGACGTAAATAGCACTCTTCTATACAAAAAAAGTAGCTTCATTACGCAGCACTGAAGTTTGAAACTAACTAATTAGAGCTCTCGGAAAGGGAGACAATTTCAAAACGGTGCCAGCGCTCTTCGCTTTTTTGCTAAAGCCCTCTGAATTTCAACGCGAAGTGAAATTACGTAGCTTTGGACTATTTTCGTGTTTCAAACCTTTGCTGAGAAGTATGATTGAGTAATTAGGAGCCATTCATTCATTAAATAAAGCCGATTTTGACAATTTTCCTTCCTCCTTCTTACGTAAGATAATATCTAATTTTCTTAAAAAGACAACTCACGCATTAGGAATATTCCTGTGTCAAAAAGCTGATATGAGAGCAAGAGATTTTCTTGAATTATAGCTAATAACACTCTCGATCATGTCAGCTTTTAAACAAAAAAGTAAATCAAAATCGGTTTAGGAGCTCTGATGCCAGACATACACTCACCAACGACAAATTTATAACACCCCGTCTTTTTGCGTCGGGGGTTAAAAAGTATTTAGATTTGGAATTAGATTCCATTGCATTGATACACAGCTCGTGCTAATAAAGGAAATTAAAAAAAAAGTGTTTCGGAACACTGCTCTGGACGTAATCTATAGCAAAAGTATAAAAAATTCTCGCCTGCTCATAACCCTTCTATATAGCGTGCATCCACTGTAATGTCCATGAAACGATTGCAAGATGCCATTAAAATTCTCCACATTCTTACAACGCCATAAAAGGAATGCGATTAGGAGTCGGAAGTCTACCCTGTTATGGTGTATTTTTCTCAGATTATAGTTTTTTCGTCCCGTAAAAAGATGATTGAGATAAGCATATATTTTTTGTTTAAGATCGTCTACGTACAAAGAACGTATCTTTGGCTGTCTACAGATTGCATGTATTTTTTTTTTAAACAACCCCTCATCATAGAGAGAAAAGTAATGTGTTGATGACCGCTGATATCTTAATAAGCCTTTTTTGTTAACGCGTGGTAACCTCGGGGACCACCTCCCGAGCCAATACTCGACAAGCATTTATGTCGAAATCGAACCGACTAAAACCACACGGTGTTCCGGCATAGTCTATGGACGGAGGCTTATGTATAACCTAGGAAGGATCTTCCTGGACCCTCGACAGACTTGAATACCTGTCCATTGTACATATAGTCTCGCTGTCGTGATTGGAAGCCGTGTCCACCTTCAGTTTTGAAAGGCGCGCGAGAGCACATCACGCCACCGTCTCGGGCTTATTTGTTCCTGTTTCGGTGCCGGATTTCCGGCGCCTTCAGGCCAGCGCTCATGGAGGCCGTAGGTCTTTAGGTGTTCTACGGCGCCTGGTGCTAATAACTTAATAACCTTATGTATTTGGTCGACTGGCCTGTTGATCTAGTGGTTAGTGACCCTGACTGCTTAGCCAGAGGTCGTGGGTTCGATTTCCACCCAGGAGAAATAATTGTGTGATGAGTGATGAGCATGATCATTTGTTCTGTGTCTGGGTGTAATTTATTATGTATTTAGTAATATATAAGTATGTATATCAGCAGTCTGGTTACCATAGTACAGGCTCTGCCTTGTTTGGGATCAGACGGCCGTGTAAGATGTGTCAAATTATTTATTATAGTTTTATATATTTATATATACTTTATATACTGCTCGTTTGTAAACTTCACTTGAGAGCAGCTAGCCCGTAATAGTCCGAATAAGTTTTTAAGCCGTTAAACGGATCTAGATTTTTGGCACACATATACTTGAATGGAGATCCACGTGGAGTGGATAGGGGCCACGAGCGAAAGCTAGCTACATAATAAAACGATAATGAACTCTGTTGTAACTAAGAAAGATGGCGGCGGACTTTCAAATAAACAAAAAAATTATATCCGAAACAAATCACGTATTACCTGCGATCCTTTCACATTAAACAAAAGAAGGTTTTATCAAGTGAAAGTAATATCAATTGAGGGAACGATAATGTGCCGAAATAATGTCGGTTCGAATCACAAATAATGGCAACAGAAAAAAGCTGGCGGTTAAACCACGGAAGTATAAAAACAAGAGGAAATGCCAGACATCGAACACTCATTTGATACTACGGACGTGCGATATTTATCGATGTTGGCGAAATATCGATATTAAAGTCAAAAATAAAAATCTCAACTTCTAAATATCAAAATATCGATATTTATAACAAGATATCTTGTTTGTTTTGTTTTTCATATATAAAGATTAGATATTATTACTTTCAAGTGCTATCAAAATCGAAATACAAACTGAAGATGTGAATTACTCCAACGACTTGTGGAGCGATCATTAGAGAACTTGTGAACGTAAAAAATAGTTTGTCAATAAAACGAAGCGAAAGAGAATCAACAAACTGCCTTTTGAGTTTATTTTTATGGGATTGTGGGCAAACGAGCAGACGGCTCACCTGATTGTAAGTTACCACAGCCGCCCATGGACACCTGCAGCTCCAGAGTCATAAGTGCGTTGCTGGCCTCTAAGGTGGTACTAGGGGAAGGCCGTGGTATCACTCCGGTCGAGCCGGCCCATACGTGAAGAAGCATGGCTCTCGCATGTTATAAGTAAAATAAATCCTTTAGTTGGCTTAAACGAGGATCTTTAGAACTGTGGAACAGCGTTCTTGGTTGTTCTTACCCATTGCTTGTTATTAAGCATCTAAATTGCGCAGCAAAGAAACCAGCTCATAGGAAAACTACTACACAAAACTATGGGACTTTTAGTTAACTATAGCCTACAGATAGTCAACTGGTGATAGGACGTAGATAATAGTGGTCACATTGTTTTGAACTTTTTCTTAATTTGTTCTTTGTAATTTTTAATGAATTCTGATTAAAATATGATGTCTATTATTTTTAACCGACTTCCAAAAAGGGTTAGGTTCTATGTTCGTCTGTATGTATTTTGTTTTGTGTATGTTTAACACATAATTTACAGTTGATCATAGTTTCCTGCCATGACAGTGTTAATAAACCACCGATATTATAAAATATCGATATTATAAGATCGGTAATATCGAAATGAAGCTATCGATATTTCATGAATATCGCTCATTCCTATTTGATACAATTATGCGGAGATCTGCAATATTTATCATTATACTTTATCGCGATTGGCTGCCCCTTGTATCACGACCTCTTGAAAACGTTAAATGACCAATCAACGTGGGATCAGACGGCGGTATGTGAGATGTGTCAAGTTATTATTATTATCTATAGGTTCATACATTATTGTGTGACCAAAGAGATCACAAAGAGGTGAATGCTATAGCTTCTTCTAAATAATAATAGTTGACATAACTTTCTCTTTGAAATCGCAAATTTAGCAGTTTCAGTCTAAAACCGTAAACACAGTGTAATTTGTTTTATTGATGTTTTGTGGACTTCCTTTCGTTTGTTTTCGTAGAAGTTGACCACCCGCGACTTTATATCGAGGTTTTTTTATGGTATAGGGGGCAAACGAGCAGACGGGTCACCTGATGGTAAATAACTACCGCCGCCCATGGGCACCTGCAACTCAAGAGTCACAAGTCCGTTTTTGTTGTTGTTATTGTCTTTAAGTACTACGTAATTAACTACGTAATAATCTCACTAATATTATAAATGTGAAAGTTTGGATGGATGGATGGATGGATGGATGGATGGATGGATGGATGGATGGATGGATGGATGGATGGATGGATGTTTGTTACTCTTTCACGCAAAAACCACTGAACCGATTGCGATTAAACTTGGTATGTAGATAGCTGGAGACCTGAATTAACGCATAGGCTACTTTTTATCCCGATATTCTCACGGCATCGGGACTTACGCTGGTGAAACCGCGGGGCGTTAATAGTATTTTATAAAAGTCTAGGTAGTACAATGCTACTAGCTGATTACAACCATTGCGTATAAATTTATACAACATTGACCAATATATATTTATAGGTATTAGTTACATTGCGGTTTTGATAACAACTGGGTAGTGTTATAAACATACACAAAAGATTAACTATTACATGTAGGTATTGAGTTAGAGTTAATAGGTACCTATTCCTTTAACCACCGATTTTTTTTTATCCTCACGATCTTTTCAATCAGTGGTTTGAGAAGCCTGATATCATTATATTAATACGTGAAAAGAATTCTTTGTACCCCTTTTTAAGATTATTTCGCGAACGTAGTAACATGAGTTTTGGAATATTTACAGTTTATTTATAGAAGAAGTGCAGAAAGCTAAAATTTTCAAACAACATGGCTTACAACTTTAAAAATTACGTGAAATCGGCTGATAAAGTTTGAGTGTTTACTGCGTGATTAAAGCCTCTCGGTCTCTTCATAATTTTCATTTATTGATGGATTGGAAATCGAAATGGCATAAGATCGTGTCATCGCGAGATATTTTTATATCTATTGCAGGAGCTGTCTTCATTATGAAAACACTCACGTGAAGTTATTGAGGATAAGAGGTTCGAACTGTGTCGTTGCCGTAAGATGCCAATGGCTAAAATGCCAACCATTCTGTGTACAAGGCTCTTAATCAACATATTGAAGTCAATAAAAGGTTTAGTACAAAACAGTAATACGAGTAAAAATGTGAAAGGTGAATTCCCTGTACGCGATCTTAAGTTGTGTGTGAAAAAAAACCATAAAAATTATAATTGTTCATAATTTGAAAACTGAAATATAACTTGACCATGACAATTTATCACTTAAAATACGTTTTATTACATGAACATGTTAATATCATATGGTTTATGACCTTACCACTATACCAAGAGTATAGTATAGAATATTTTTTACTACGTCACCCTCGACCGTCAAAGACACATCAAATTGTCATTAATATCAAAATTACAACATATTTTGAGGTACAAATTAAACACATAAACTCTGGCTTAATAGAAAACACTTATCCCTAAAAATAATCGAAATTATTTATCTCTGTTATAAAAAAAATTAAGATCTTTTAATGGAGGCGCAACAACCCCCAAAAAGTAGGGGGTAAAAAAAGTCATCTATTGAGGTATTTCAAAAAATTGTATGGCTTACTAAATAATTTGGTATTACGATAAAACATTCTTTTTTACGGCGAACATTTTAATTTATTTTTTATTTATTTAGCGCTTAAAAGACACATAAATTCACATTGTTGCAATTTATTTTGATTCACTTTTTTATCATCGTCTTCTGGGTTATGTAGGGATATTTGGACACACTCGAAGGGGGTGTTCACAGGTTTTTAGAGGGTGTCCGGACACCCTGGACACCCCTCGTTGTTGCGCCCCTGCTTTTAAGTGATTACATCCTAGGTCCCTTACCCTAGGTACCTCTCCCTTATATAAATTTACCTTCTTCCTTATTTCCCGTCTTCTCAAGGAGGGTTGGCTTCAGGCAAGCGGCCGGCCATTAAAAAACAGCCAAAACCCTATGCAATATTAAACATTAAGCCGACCCCAATGAAAATTGGGAAAAGAGCAAGAAGATGATGTTTCTTTTAAGTAATTAATTGTTATGGTCAAGTCAGAATCTAAGTAATGTTACCTTTCAGTGTACTAGTTAAAAGAATCGTCGGTATAAAAACCTACACTAAGGAATGTAACAACAGTTCCAATCACAAACGGTCTTTGTAACCAAGTAATCACTTTATTATATCACTCACAGAATAAGTACATATACTTCGTAAAGAAACGATTGACAATATCGATCAATACGCCTGCGCCGGCGCAAGGTCTCCGCGCGACTGAACTAAACTGAAGCTGCGCGCGGGAAAATTGTAAACAACGCGCGTGAAAGGGACTGTGAAGAAGAAAAGGACGGATAGTGATTTGTTTATGTCTCAGTGAAGACAATGTTTGTAATTTGACCTGTAGATTGAGATGATCGCAGACGGATCAAAGGTGAAAAAGTATTGTGGATATAAGTACGTTGAATCTTTGAGGCACATCTATTACGCTTCAATTTTTTATAATTATCTCTCTGTATGGAGGGTAGAAGTAAGGAGGGCCGTCTTGTACGGGGGAATAGTCGAAAAAGTGTCCACTTGTAAACAGCAAATTATTGTTCGAACTCTCACCGAAATAGCGCTAGTGTAGCAAGTGGGTATGATATGAACTTAGCTGTTATAAACGGAGTGAAGTGCGCCGAGGTGAAATATTTCATTTCTTTAGCTACTATTTAATTATTTAGCTCTCTGGTAGCAAGTTGATGAGGCGATTAATAATGAAAAAAAAACGAAATTTTGTTGAATATCTGCTAATTTATTTAATGCTTATTTTGAAAAGTGCGCGATTACAAAGCGGAACTTTCTCCTTCCTAGTTACTGCACCCTCTAGCTACGGTGGCGCCACCTAAATGCACACTTTTGACAGACATGTTTTATACACAGAGACTGTCCTTCTTTCTTCTACCCTCCGTACTCTCTGGAGTAAAAAGGACAGTCTATTTTTACGCTAGTTACGATTTAAACTCTTATTTATTACTATGACGAATTTGTTTCTATATGGGTTTTAGTGAGTTCTAGTCTTTATGAATAAGATTTACTAGTTTCACTTCGCCATAAAGTTCGTAGCCAAATATTTTTAATTGATATGCAACCATAGATTTAGTATAGTTTGTAAATAAGAATGTTGTTAAATATGTAAGTATTATGTAGATAATACAATAACGTGTACGCTAATACTACTAGACGTACAAAATCGTGACATTATTTGTAGAAATATTGTCGCGATTCTGTACGTTTCACAAAAAGAACTGCAGTTAATAAAGTAAATTGTTTAGACAAGAAAATCCATGAAAAAATTGTTGCACGCATAAAAGAATTGCCAGCTGGATCTATACATTTTTCATTTGAATAGTTATTTTCAAACAAAAATGCAAATATCCAGCTATTAAAAAAATACAAAGTATTTACTCTGCAGCGGGAGCGTTGCATAAACGTTGCGCTTCTGCAAATGTTAGAAAAAAATGTAATGTAACAAGTTAGTTCCTAATGACAACTATAAGGTTTGTGATGGGCATAGTAATTAAAACACAAAGACTAAATTGCTCCATAGCAGATATTAAAAGAAGAAGACAAAAACAGGCTACGTTTTTGGCTTCTTTACGTGGGAGAGCCATGCTTCGGCACGTATGGGCCGGCTCGACTCCGCTCGATACCACAGCCTCACAGAAAACCGGCAGTGAAGCAATGATTGCATCGCATTTCGCCGCGTGAGTGAGGTTACCGGAGGCCCTAACCCTTCCCTCTCCCCTATTCCCGTCCTTCCCTTCTCCCCCCGTTTCCCACTCTTCCCCCCTCCCCCTCTTCTCCTACTCCCACCTTAAAGGGCGGCAACGCACTTGTGACTCTTGAGTTACAGGTGCCCATGGGCGGCGGTAGTCATTTACCATCAGGTGACCCGTCTGCTCGTTTGCCCCCATACCATAAAAAAAATGGCTACTTTTGGATTGTCGAATGCTTCTTCTAACGAATAACTAAAATGGAATCATTGGAACCGGAGAACGTGGTAAAGATTCCCACATACAAAAATTCCGACTAATTAAGATCCCCTCCAATTTTTTTAAATCGGTTAACACTAAAAAAATCTAATACTTTGTTTGGTACCAAACAGACATTCGTTCCGTTTAGTAGCATGTAAGCAAGTATCTCGCCTTAGGCACAAAACAATGAAATACAATGTCCTATCTGTAACAGTGAGTACGTAATCATTGTCACGCGTGTTTACACCGAGTGACAATGGCCGGTATATTGAGAATATTGAGATGAATCTGCCGGAGGATGCGGCTGACATTCGAGATTTATATATCATAGCAATGTTTGTTTAGTGTGGTAGTTGTATCTTTGATGTTCTTTGTCTATCCGGTTACTGAACGGGGACATTTGTAACTTGGTCAGGAAACAAGTACAACTGACTGCATTTACTCGTACTAACTTTTAAAGTTTCGCGTTCCATGATATAATTATGTATTTATATGGGAATTAACGCGATCCCGAAAAGGTATTGCATACCTCTGAATTGCCTGACGTTTCGACCAGGTTGCACTGGCCGTGGTCACAGGCTGACTGGCTCAGCGGTGCACGCCCTCCGTCGTCGAGATCGTGAGGTAGAAGGTTCTTCATCCACCCGCACATTTTCGATATTTTTAATATTTTGATTTCGCCATGTACCGTCACATACTATACTAACAGTGTCCCTATTCTATAAGCAAACCGATGTGCCCCTATTCTGGTGTTCACCCGACTGCGCATAAAAGCGAGGTGGCATGTTTTCAAACGTAACAAAAGCCCGTGTTGGTGAATTTAGCGTTTAGCAGGCCGGTCAAAACCGCTTGAATTCTTAGAGATGGACAAGTTTCCCACTGTGCTCTACTCATTCCCTTGAAACAGTTTCGTTTAGTTAATCCACGCCTTAAAGTTATACAAAAGAATTAGACGAATGTTATAACGAGAAAAGCCCATCATTTTTATTTACAAAATAATTTAAAAATAACGATTCCTTGCCTGAAAATTTGTTCAATCCCATCGAGCACGCATGGGACATGCTCCAGAGACGTGTTCTAGAGAACAACCTAACATCTGAAAGACTTGTTAATATTCCATTGGGAATTGTCGCAGGATCAGATAAACAATATTATAAGTTCAAGGAAAAATCGAAAATCGTTACCAAGACAAGTTTTAAACAACACAGGCGGTCACACTTTGTATTGAATTACCAAATAATGAAAAAAATATCGTTATTTCATTTTGTAAAATATGAAAAGTTTAATTTCGTTTTAACTTTATTGTATACTACGTATCACGATACACATATTCTTAATTATTGTGATAAAATGAACAATTAAATGAAGGATTTTGTTGCTTTAGTCACTAATGCATCAAAGAATGTTTAGTTATTATTTATAAAAGAAATATAAATATATTACAATAGGAAAAATTGTTGAAAAGTTCAAAACCGTACATGTTGCATAGACTTTTTTGATGTGTGTATTTACCTACTATAGATTATGTACATATGTGCATAAGTACTGGATACTAGTAAAGGACAATAGTACATTGAAAATAATAATTTTATATACACATGTTAATGGAGATTCTTAGCCAGAAGCTATCTAGCAACTTCCCCGTAAAAATACGTCACAGTATGTCGTAATACCTATCATGGATATTGACATCCAAGACAATGTTTCTTGAACATTAATTGAATACATCTGTTTAATTAAACGACCGAGACGGAGCGAATCGCTCAAATTGCCGGAACTAATGTTCCAAGTTTGCATTTACATAAATCGAGTTGGTTGGTTGTACCGCCTGGGTGGGAACAAAACTGCGTTACGTCTGAACTCGGAACATCGTAGAAAATTACGTGTAAAGGTTTCTGCCTGCTGTTCATTAGGGAATATCCATTAATTACGTGAGGTGATATTGGCGATTTTTCGACCCCCTCTCTCCCCCTGGTGAGATGTCGTGAGATTTTGCTCGACCCCCTCACCCCACCGCTAATCTCACGTGAGATTTTTCAAAATGCATACGTTCATGGAAAATAAATTGTAGTAGGAGCAACTGCGGTTGTAGTACCATTTACTCCACCATGTGAAGTAGTAGGGGGGAGTCTCCCTACTACTTTACATTATTATACTATTTACATTTTATATTATATACTATTTTAGTGGAGAAACATTTCTTATATAATTTAACCCAGTTTTCTCGCAATATCACACTGTTTCTTGTAGCAAAAAAATTACGTGATATCAGCCGAGGCCCCCCTCTCCCCCACGTGAGATTGGGTGAGATTTGGCTCGACCCCCTCCCCCCCTAAACGCCTCACTAATTAATGGACGCCCCCGTAGTGACCAAGAATTTATGGAATTCATATGTATTAAAGTACTACCTGACCCGACAGACGTCCTGTCTTAACTAAAATAAAGTAAAATAAAATTTCTATAATTTGCAGCGCGCGCGTTCTGTCAATAGCGCGTCAAACGACTGACAGTTATGTCAAAAGTAAGGTTCTATTAGAAAAGTTAATTTGATCGTTAAGTTCTCTTAAATTTTCTAATTTCCCGTGCAACTTTCTTAATTTTTTTTATAACCTCCTAACAATAACAAACACAAAAAAAAAGAATTAGGGAAATCGGTCCAGCCGTTCACGCGTGATGCCGTGACCAATGGAAATAGGGATTAATTTTTATATAAATAAATTAATTTTTCTTTTTTTCTGGTTCAAAGGCACCCTGTGTCCGTGTTGCTGTTTCCCTGGGTACGTGTATGCAGAATTTCATGATGATCGGATTCATAGTACCTACATCAGCGCATAAAATAACAAACAAACATTGATTTTATAATATATGTATAAGATATACGGTCGCACTCGCGGCAGGTTCACCCCTCGATTTTTATCGCATCATTTGTAATTTTAATGGCACTATACTGAAACTTTACAACATAGAGAGTAGTACACGAAAAAAATACACCCACCGCCGATAGATGGCGCTGAATGTTTGATAACTCTATGTACGACCAAAATAAATTTAAAATCTTTTGACATCTTTCTATTTACTTATCTTCTTTTATCACTGTCACTAAGTCATTAAAAATAGATCAAAAGCCCTCTCCCGAAAAGAGTAGTCAAGTCATTACGTAAAACAAATAAATTATCTTTACTTTGGACCCTTATCCCGAAGGCAATAGTGTTGATTTTAGAGTGAATTTAATTAGTATTTAGGTCAATGACACAAGATAGTGTAGGCCTAGGTACACAGAGTTACATCATAATTGTTAGCCTAATTTGTGGGCTTCCGTGAAGATATGGCGTTACTATTAATAGCTGGTATGGTAGAAGTCAGGTATGGTGCGCGAAAGAGGATATGAGACTAGAAAGGGAAAAAGATTGCGGTGAAATGACGAATGATAGAGTTGAATGGAGGAAGAACGAAGCGAAGACCAAAGAGAAATTGGGAGAAGTTTGATTATGAGGGTAGAAGTCAGATTTTAGTTCTAAATTTATTTCTTGCGACTGTCGAACATTCGATTACAAGATCTGCGTTCTATCTCGGGAATCAATTTTCGAAGATTTTATGCCCGTCTTTTCCGAAAGACAACTTAACTTTGCGGTTGCGATGTACGACAAAGTCAACTTTCCAACCGCAAAATATAAGTTTGTAGTCACTAAAACTATATTTTTATGTGATATAATAATAAATTAACGACTTTCGGATTTTTTCCTTTACTTGTGCTGTGAAACCTTGCTTCTTACCAAATTTCTAGATTGTAGGTCAATGGGAAGTACTCTATAGGTAAAGGGTCTTTACAGACAGACAGACAGATGGACATCAAAGTGATCCTATAAGGGTTTTTTCCTTTTCAGGAACATAATGGAATTTGAGAAATAAAAGTAGAGAATATTTTTCTCTCGGGTTGTCTACAAGCCAGCAAAACCATTGACTTCAAGTAACTCTATGACATAACTACAAAGGTAACATACATATGAGATTAGACCTCATAGGCCTCATTTATAACACAACAGAACCCTAAAAAGTGTATCTAAGTCCATATGTTTATCCGTGTACTAAAACCACACTATATTACACACGCTATACCTACTTAGTTTGCGTCTAGATAGCACTGTATTTATACATAAATTATTATTATTATAATGTATAACTTCAACCGTCCGTCAAGTTACTCACATAAAGGCTTGCAAAAAAATCATGTTGACGTAAGTACCTGAAACAAAAAGTACAATTAATTCAATAAAACAATAAAATTATATATTCATGTTATGGGCTTGTGGCTAAGTGGTAAACGAGTAGGTTACAAGGTAAAGTAATACCAGCCAGCTCAGTCTTAGGATGGGTGAGCACAATTAACGCATTGAGACCCCTCCGTTCCTCGGAGAGCACGTTAAGCCCTCGGTCGGTCCCGGTTACCATACGAACATCTGTGGCATTCGTTTCTGGGAGTTGGGAGCCCAAAAAAAAGTCCGACACCTTGGTCTAACTACTTGGATTGAGAAGGTCTGATGGCAATGGCTTCACGTAAAATATCGAAGTTCGCCCGTTTCATAGTTAGACTGAAAACCGACCTCAACGTAGTTGGGAAAAGGCTCGGAGGTTGATGTGAGGATGTGTTATGGAATAATAATAATAATAACTGGACACATCTCACACACGGCTGTTTGATCCCAAACTAGATAGAGCCTGTACTATGGTAACTGCTGATAAACATATGAATATAATTAGCTTCATCCCATAATCATCATCATGATAATTATGCGATGAAGCTAATATTCGATGACTACCCAAAAAACTCCGAAATATAATTTGTATATAGCGCCATCCATTACATTTTCCGTGAACTTCTATTAATACGAACCAACTAAATTACTCATCGGAACTCGTTATAGGAAACACAGCATTTTAAATTTATAGGGCAGCGTGGAAGAACCCGCGTTTTAGTTACAACACTAACAGATGGCGCTGCTGTTACTGTTTACACCTATATAACGATATGCAAATATATTCTATATTTTTTGGCTTGACATAGATCACTCTTATCTATTCGTTTACCGAAGACTGCTTCTATAAAAAAAAATTTGCATGTTTCTAAATTTTCAATGTTTGTCGTTTACATTCTGTAACAGTCTAAATTATTATATCTATCCTAATTTGACTTTACTTTAATAAACTTCAACTATAAAGATATTCTCAAGTTGACAGTTTTTGACGTGACAACGTCTTATAAATTGGTTTGCCGGGTGACACTTCAAGAAACTGCGTTACGCTCCGCTCACGTTATGCGCTCACAATGAGAGCGAGTGAGAGGCACGCGTTTTAAATATAATTCTTTGTATAAATAAATGTTTTAAATTGTTACTATTATTTCATCCTTCTTCCTACTATACGAATGAATATTCACATTAAAATTATTTTACCACTCAAAGTCGTTGTCACGTAAAACTTTCGCCCGTATACCGACTTTACAGGCAACCAATTTTTTTTTTGTTTTTGATCCAATTTTTAATGTTACCCACATAAAGGTGGTTAAAGGATGGTTATAACCTTAATAGTGGTGCCATCATAGATATAGATAACATACCGTGCCGTGTTTTGACTACCTACTGTGACATCATATCCACTGATTATGACACCATATGATCCAACGATATATATTCATTAAAACTAGCACTATGTACGAATCGTTTTCTTTATCGATAAGGTGAAAAGAGAGGAAAATATAATTCTTAATAAACTGCACCGTAAATAACCGAACTACAGTTTTAGAGATCCGTTTCTCAAAAGGAAAAGGGAACCCTTATAGAATCACTTTCACTAAGATCCTTTTTCTCAGGAACGCATGGAGGATCAAATTAACATCAAACAAGATAAGATAATTTTATTTGCTTAAAAATATACTTGTCTAATATACCTTCAATCTTTAAAAAAATCACTGACATAGAAAATGAACGCAATTAAAAGATACGGCCATTTAAGTCTCATATTTATACCTATACATTTTGCAGGTAAATCAAAACCTTCAGAGTACTTCCCATTGACCTAGGACCGTGATTTGCCGAGAAGCTAGATGACACAGCACAAGTACTCGTAAATTAAAAGTCTGAAAGTCGTTAATTTGTTGTTATATTATCAAATTTTTTACTAGTTTTTGACCCCCTCCCCCCCCCCCTACATAAGAAAAAATAAGAATAGGCCAACCCCTCCCTGTTGAATATTTATTACGTAATAATCTAAAGGAAAAAACAGGTTGGTTTGTTTAAATGTTTATTTTTAAAATTATCAAATTTTAAGTAATGTTTATTTGTTATTGTTACCTACAAAGGTACTAGTAATTTGTATGTTTTGATAGTAATAAGCTTTGGTTTTAATCATTTATCTTAACCTACATAAGATTTTTAATCCAGGGGCTCAAAACCCACTCGCAAATTGCCAGGAACCCACTCGGATCTGCCACTGGAACATCTCTAATAATAGGTGTTTCGATCGATCACTTGAGTGCGAATAGAGGTACGAACAACTTGGCAGTTACTGTTAGCGATTTTCATAGTTTGTATCAGTGGTTGTGAGACTGTTTTTTACAGTATAATCTTAACTTTGCGCATTTTTGTGATCTTGCGTAAGAACTATCAAGACTCCCCCCACCCACTTGTAATAAAAAATAAGACATGATCGACCCCCCTACCCCCGAATCGTCTTACGTAATAAATGAATGACGCCTATGTGAGAGTATTTTTAGAACGACAAAGTTAAGTTGTCACTAAGAGAAAACGGCCGAGACTCTTCGAGAATCGATTCCCGAGATGGACGAGCTATTTACAATCTACACGTCAAGTTTGTACGGAACCCACGGTGCGGGAGTCAGCCTCGCACTTGTTTTTTTTTTTATTTTATTAACTCTTTTCTTCACTAGTTGTGATCAATATTGTATATGCCGATTTTGCCGGTTTTTTTTTTAAGTTCCCACGCTATTTTTATTCAACAAGGCTGATTGCCTTACAATGCATTGAACAAATTTAATATTAGCCACACTTTGTTAGAAAACAAATTTTTATTTCGGTTGCAGCAATTTATTTAACTTCTAAAAGTATTGAAAATCAAAAAAATATGACACGTATAAACAATTTCTACTAAACTGACACCATAGCAAAATATACATTTTTAGTACAAATTATTAATCCTCTATTTACGATAAATACGCCTCTCGGCTTCCTCGCTTCGGGGTAGGCAAAGACAATATCCGGCAACTTGCTTTTTATCCTTGTATACCTATTAAACCTTTCACACAAGCCGCCAGTTCCTCTATTTCTGAAGTCGATTCCCGACTATCGATTTATGTTGCGAAGAGTGAGCCGTTCATCCTGCTAATCGATATTTTGCAAGGGGGGACGATAAAAGCGGCGGAAGCGATATACGACAGTATCGTTCACTACGATATTCCTTCCTTCGACATACCTTTTAACACAGAATTTCACATTAGCCGCTTGCAGAAACTGCAATGAATTACGATTACCTTATACATGGCTTAATTTTTTCTCAAATTTAATATTAGATTGAAAATTATTTTACAATCACATACACTACATATTATAATAGAAATATCGAACGGCTTTTCATACTGTTTTCACCAATAGACGGAGTGTTTCATGAGGAAGGTTTTTAGGTGTATAATTCATTAAAGGTTTTGTGTAAAACGCTAATTGGACGATGATTATTGAAGATGCCGGAAAAAATCAATATATGTTTTGCTATCAGTGGATCCGGGGCGGGTTTTGCCAATTAATTATAATCGCAGAAAATGATTTCTTTAGGGAAGACAGTTTCGAGATTTTGACTGACAATATGACAACATCGCCAGAGCATGGCTAAAAGTGAAGGGAGCATTGCCAGCTTTTTAGCACGCCTTACTTAATTAAAACTATGTAAACCAATCATGGAAGTCAATTTTAACATACTTCTAATTGTCGTATCGAACGTTTAACTTGCAGACTGCTCAGTCTTAACCGACTTGACATAAGAATAGTTGTAGGAACCATTACGGGCCACTTGGCCCTAAACCAGCACCTATTCACCATCAGTGCGACAGACAGTCCTCTATACAGAGGATGTCTCAACGCGGAGGAAATGGCCGCCCACGTTATCCTGAGTGCGAGGGACGCAACGGGCAAGTATCCTCGCGGGTGCGAGGTCGCTCCTAGAAGCCTGTGAACGCCCCAGGAGGCTTCTGTGCTTCTGTAAGGAGCTAGGCTGGCTCAACTAGTCAGCTTATCCGAACGCATAATGGACCGCCTATGAGTCTAAATGCGGAAACAGAGCCCTATACCAATACCAATTCCGATGTCGTATCGAAATGAAACTTTGTATGTATATATAGTTTATATGGCAATACTATAATTTGGCATCTTGAAGCTGATCTGATGAAGCCAAGAGGTGGATAGTGGAACTCTTCAGTGACTTCTAGTAAAACCTTCGAGTTTGGGGTCATATGATTTGTTTTGGTGAGTCCGACAGATTGGACTTGGTAATATTGATGATGAAGCCAGAAAGTGGATAGGTGAACTCTTAATGGAAGTTTTAATTTTTTAGTTTGTCTAAACCATCATTATTACAACTGCCTTCATTACGCAAAGTAGGTGTAGGTGGGTTATTTATCAACATTTGTGGATGCTATTAAAATTGAAAAGAAATTTCGTACTTTGGGACACCGTACCGAATCCTGAAATAGTGTTATTCAGACCATCATTCTGAGTGGAAATTCATTGGATTTTTTGTCAGTTTAATTGTTTTAAATCCTGGCTGACACACTATCTGGAATGACGCAGGGCTACCAAAAATAACTAATAATCAGTTATTTTGAACACTATATGACTATACCTACAACCGCAGAACTAGCGGAAATCACAATGTCACAGAGACATAAACTTGACATCCGATAGAGGGCCGCACTGACTGATAATACATACATATAAATAATATCTTATTAACTTTGATTATATATATGTTTAATCAAAGCTTATTACTTGAAACGAGCAATTCTTGTATGTATCTGTTTATATTTCGGGTATCTCGGAAACGGCTCTAACGATTTTTATGGAATTTTGTATACAGATACAGTTTTGCATTTTAAATTTCAACTGTATACTTGTATTTCCTGTAAAAATTAAAAAAATAAATGGAGCAGAAGTAATATTACCCCCACTTTTTTATTTTTATTTAATTTGTTTTTTTTTGTTTGATTTTGTATATTTTATTTCTCCATGTTTCTTTTTATTGTTTTCGTGTGAAAATTTCACTCTGTGTGCCAAAATAAATCTCTTTTTCTTTCTTTCTTTCTTTCTTTCTAAATGTCGATTTTACAAAAAGCTACCTCGGTCTCCCAGGTACTCTACACTAATATAACAAAGCTGAATTTATTGGTGGAACCCACTAATCACTAAAAATACCTCCTAGACTTAAAAATCTTTTTGCAGTGAAATGATAGACCAATTCTTAAGAAAGGTTATTTAACACAACTGTATGGTCACTGCTGCTGCCTTTCTGCCATAAACGAGTGGAACGGTACGAATATTTTAATCGCAATATGCAGGTTTTTGCCGTAGCATTAAGAATTAAATACTCAAAGCATTGGGGGCGGAAATTAAAAGCTGCATCGGTAGAGAAGTGGGGCGACCCGGCCAATGTCCTAGATTCATCGCCCTAAGGTCTGATGCACACAGTACTATTACACATTTTAACGCTAAGTGGGAACGTTGTAACACGTTATAGGGCACATAGAATATGGCGCCTTCTTCTTTGACAAATATCCGTGTTGTATATTTGGTTTGCCAGTACATGTGTTACATAAATACCGAGGCTATTACAAGGACTCTCCGCACTCTAGTTGTTGTTAAGAAAACTCGCAGCAGCGGCAAAAGCTCGAACTCGCAACGACTATCAGTGCGAAAAGCCATATAAGCTATAGAGACAATGGTTCAGCGCTAAGAGACTTATGCCCGGTTTCTGAAGTTCTCATTTAAATACCAGTCAACTATTGGTTCAATAAAGATATGAATTAGATAAACTTCGGTTAACTGTCACTGGGTTTCTGAATACGCAACGGACCATTCAATAACTATTCGATCGATAAGCAGTTGCAAAAGCTGCCACTAGATGGGTCTGTTGAAGTTTGAGAGTTTAAAATGTATTTTGTTACTTTAATAAGTCATAAATAATAGGTTTATTTATATTATAATTAATTCTTAATAAAACGAGGTGATCTGGCTCTGTTTTAATAATATATTATTCTTATTTGTTTACCAAATTGTCTTCGTTTATTAGCGAAAGTCAGTGATTGTATTTTTTTTGTACAAAAACGTTGACCCTTTTTTGTGGGTAACCTATGTTCCTTGCTTTTTGTGGGTGTTTTTTTTTACTTTGTCATCTGTTGTGGCCCTTGCTACTATTGTATCCCAAGTTATGGAACCGATAAACGGCTCACATTGGCCAGTTAAGTTAAACTCAGTTTAAACGGAGTTTGTTGTTTGATGCGGTGTTCGGAAACGCACTTTTACAAGTTATCGGACCAATAGTGCTAACGAATAGATAAACTCTCGATAAAAGTACCTCAGAAACCCGGCATTAGAGATTAAAATTCTCCCGCCTTTCAATAGTGAAACCAAGCGTCGAGAAGCGTAGAACGATTCCCGTCCTCGAGAGGTGGTCTGTCGGTTTGCCTAGAGATACCATTTTTAAGCCCACCAGCGGCTCCGGCGATAGGACAAAGTGCACACCTATTTATTTTTAGCTGCCATCACAGATAGCATGCTATTTAAGATACAAAATGCAATAATCATCAATGACGTACCCTGTTTAATGTATGTATCCTGTCTACTAAATTTAATAGCGTAATTAAATTAACAATATTTACCGAACATACATGTTATTAGTAATAATATAGCATAATGTACAACTGTTTAAAAAGTTTAAGTTTAAATAGTGTATAAATAGCTCAATGGTGAGTTTGTCAATTCGGAGAATTGTATGTACATAATACAAGTCTATTGGTATGTCTAATATTACCAATTCCAATCCCACTAATATTATAAATGTGAAAGTTTGGATGGATGGATGTTTGTTACGCAGCAAAACGCACGCAAAAACCACTGAACCGATTACGATGAAACTTGGTATGTAGATAGCTGGAGACCTGGATTAACGCATAGGCTACTTTTTATCCCGATATTCCCACGGGATCGGGACTTACGCGGGTGAAACCGCGGGGCGCTGCTAGTGTTTCATAAGTCTTTTAATTCATTTGAACAATACTAACTTTTAAACTTTCGCGTTCCGTTTTATAATTAACTAGCTGCGCCCCGCGGTTTCACTTTCACTTTCACATTTAACTTCACATAAACCATCTACTAAATAGTCCGAACAAAGCGTAAACATTTGGTTTGGATAGGTGAGCCCGTTTTGCGTTATAAAATTACAACGAAAAGTGGCATTGATTTTTATATAAATGGATTATGTAACACCTATTGAACATTGAAACAATTCAGCATGTAGACTAATTTATTTGATTTTACTCGGTTAAAACTTAAAACCGTTTGCAGGAAGAAAATCAAATTCTGTTTAAAGTTAGCGACAATCGCACGTTATCCCGGTGTGTCCAAAACTTTATCTCAAGAGTCTCTTTAGGCTCGGAATTTAAAGAACTTTATTTTTATGAAATCCCATTTTGTTGTGAAACTGTGTACAGTGAACCAACGCTGCTGAGATAAGATCTTTTCGGAAGCTGTACCATAATGATTCCGATAAGGATTAAAATAAACTCTTATATCTTTTTATGTACTGCTATTTAGCATTGTTTTCGTTGAATTTATAATCGACCCTAAAATTATAAGCTGCATTTGTATACGTGTTTGAAAGTGAGAACCTCAGGAAGTCTTGAGATTTAAATTATTATTTTCACTAGATTTTTTTTTATTGAAAACAAGCAGACGGGTCACCTAATGGTAAACGACTCCCGCCGCCCATGGGTACCTGCAACTCGAGAGTCACAAGTGCGTTACGGGCCTTTAAGGTAGGAGTAGGAGAAAGGTGGAAGAGTGGGAGAGGGGGCGGGAAGGGTTGGGGCCTCCGATAACCTCACTCACTCGGTGAAAAGCAATGCAAGCATTGCTTCACTGCCGGTTTTCTGTGAGGTCGTGGTATCACTCCGGTCGAGCCGGCCCATAAGTGCCGAAGCATGGCTCTCTCACGATATTCATTAATTATTATCAATATTGCCAGACAGTTCCCGTTGGTGGATATTTACGCCTGACGCTTAAAGTAACATGACTTATATGTATTGATTTTCATATCTTATGTTTAGAGAACTATTTTAATGCTACACATTTGTAAACCAGACTCATCCTAGGGGTCAAATATCTCTCATTCCCGTTTATATACGCCCGCGCTCAAACTCACGGCGCCATTTTAAATGGGTCTAGCGAATTTGGGATCCCTTCTCTGTATCAACAAAAAATGGAAACTATAAATTTAAAGAATGGAGCTTTGCTGTTATTCATAACTGGCAGTTCCCGCGCGGCTTTGCTCTCGCGTGTACATATTTATATATTTTGCACGAAACCCTAATTATTTTTCCAAAATAAAAGTAACCCAAGTTACTCCTTATAACACCAGCTATCTGCCAGTGAAAGTCTTATGGAAATCAGTCCACCCGTTTCAGAGATTAGCCAAACAAACAGACGGACAAAAATGTTTAAAAACTGATTTTTAGCATAGGTATTGTACAAATAACTGTATGAGCTTAAAAAAAACCATTATTTTGACATTATAAACAGATATATATATATTTTTTATGGTATAGGGGCAAACGAGCAGACGGGTCACCTGATGGTAAATGACCACCGCTGCCCATGGGCACCTTTAAGGTGGGAGTGGGGGAAGGGGAGAAGAGAGCGATGGGAGGGGAGAGACGGAAGGGTTAGGGCCTCTGGTAACTTCACTCACTCGGTGAAAAGCAATACAAACATTGCTTCACTGCTGGTTTTCTGTGAGGCCGTGGTATCACTCCGGTCGAGCCGGCCCCTACGTGCCGAAGCATGGCTCTCCTACAAATAATACTTCAATTATTGTAAGTGTGTGTATTCAAATATTGTATTGATTAAATGCAGCAGGTTCGAATTTCAACCAAAGGGCGCATACTAATCATCTTAAATCCATAGTTTAGTTATAGTAGTTTATTAATATCGTCTGTTATTAATCCGAGCAAGATAATCCATCGCTGTAAAACGAGATATGTAAATAAATCAACATGGAATATCCGACGAAGAGCTAGGGACGCCAAAAATTAATTCTACACGCCGGATATTACACTCGGAACTTGTTTACATATTAAAATGAAAACATATATCGGGAATATCCGGGTAAATATCCCACACAAGTAACTCAAACATTGACCCTTATGTTTTGGACTTTTATCACGGGAGAGATCCTTATAATTTGACTGGAATGTTGGTCTAGTGGTTGGTGACTATTGAGCCAGAGGTCGTGGATTCAATTCCTGTCCTGGAGAAATAATTACGTGATGAGCATGATCACTACATATTATTAAACAAAGTCCCCGTTGCGTCTGTCTGTCTGTCTGTTCGCGATAAACTGAAAAAGTATTGAACGGATTTTCATGCGGATTTCACTAATAGACAGAGTGATTCATGAGGAAGGTTTAGGAGGATAATTTGTAGAGATTTTGTGTAAATTGATTGAAATATGTTGATGATTGTTGAAGATGTCTCTGATACCCGTGCGAAGCCGGAGCGGGTCGCTAGTCTATAATATGTATGTACATATTTAGAAATATATAAGTATGTTTATCAGCAGTCTGGTTACCATAGTACAGGCTCTGCCTAGTTTGGGATCAGACGGCCGTGTGTGTGTGTCAAGTTATTATTATTATTAATTACGGTTAAGTTTAACTTTTCTTAATACAGCTAATTAGTTTTAAACTCTCGCGACTGTTAACAACTAAATCGTGCAAAAACCTTTTTCGACACCATGTTACCTGCGTGAGAATTTATATGGCTTCAATTTTACACACCATTACACGTTGCAGATGGCGTCAGATATTGTTTCAATGAACAGGTGTCGATATACTAAATGTTTACAATGGTGAACTAATTAATTTTTTAACCAGTTACTTAAGTGGGATTTTGCGAGATATAGATAAGGTAATGTTCGTTTTAAATATTATTTATTACTACATATTTCAACGCCATCTAGCGAGGACTAACTGAAGTACGTTGGAACTATAGAATCTGCATCACGCATTGAAAGTTCTCGTGCCTCGACCATTTCTGGTCTTTTCTAGTGCACTTTTGCTTTACAGTTCACTGCTCAGACTTATCTATTAATTTAAAAACTTCCTGCAGTTTACAATGCACGAGGCGGACTTAATGCCACATGGCATTATCTACCAGTCAACCTTTGGGTGATTCAGAGAGGGACATGGCAGGTGTATAAGAACGAATTTTCTTAAAGATAGTTATACTTACAAATACAATTGATTATACATAATACATACATACTTATAGATAAATATTTATACAAATATATAAATTCTTACTTATTATTTATAATATTATAAATGCGAAAGTAACTCTGTCTGTCTGTCTGTCGCCCTTTCACACCAAAACTACTGAACCAATTTAAATGAAATTTGGTACACAGATAGTCTAGAGTCTGAGAAAGGACATAGGCTACTTTTTAATGGGGAAAAAGGGGTGTAAGAGGTTGAAAGGTGGGGATGCAAAGTTGTATGGAAGTATCGTCATATTTAGAGCTAGAAGCTTGAAACTTATTTTTTCAGCTGTTGGTTCGATATAAATACACTATTCCACGCGGACGAAGTCGCGGGCACAGCTAGTATATACATATACTTATGGCTTCGAGAAATCTCGAGATCCTATCAGCAGTGATTGTTTGTATTTCCTGCGATTGCATGATGTGTAACCCTAGGTTAATACTTCGGTGCCGCATTAGTGGGCCACAAGAACATGTATTGCCGTTTCTTCTGCCTCTTGATAGAATCTGCATATTGTGTTCTCGCCCAACTTTAGGTTGAACATATGTTTGTTCAGTTTGCAGTGTCCGGTGAGGACTCTTATTACTGCACAGGTTTTGTATCTTCTCTTGCTATATACAGTAGCGGCCCTAGCTATATATTTAGGTGGTGCGAGACACCATAAATTTGATGAGCTTTTTTTTTAGTCCTCATAAAAAATATATGTTGTGTGTCGCCGTAAAAAGAATTTAATGAAATTTTTTTTTAGTCCTCAATAACTATTTTGGACACCCAGTACTTTATAGTTGCGTTAGTAGGTGGTAATATTTCGGTTGATTGCGGCGCCCCCCGCATGACAGCGCCCGGTGTGGCCGCACTGCTCGCACCGCCCTAGGGCCGCCCCTGGCTATATAGTGTAATATGCGTATGTGGGCGGACATTACAATAACAACCGTCCCTCTACGATAGGAAGAGGAAATCAACACAACTAACGAACTGTATTTCTGCAGACGTGTAAAGGTCACTGGCGTTCAAACTAAACTCATCAACTATGTATATAAACAGTCACATGACCAATGGTGTCATTTGTGCGTTGGTGACCCTATAGGGTACTTCTCATTTACCTAGAATCATGAAATTTGGTAAGAAGCAAGGTCTGACAGGAAAAAATCCGAAAGTCATTAACTTGTTAATATATCACATAAAAAAAGGTTTTGTGATTACAAACTTATATTTTGCGGTTGGATTGTTCACTTTGTCGTACATCGCAACCGCAAAGTTAAGTTTGTCTTTCGAAAAAGACGGGCAAAAGTCTTTGAGAATTGATTCCCGAGATGGACGTATACAAGTTTGTTTGCTTACGGAACCCTCGGTGCGCGAGTCAGACTCGCACTTGTCCAGTTTTTTCAGTCTACCGTCTTCAATTTGAGCGGCAAGCCGTTGTAATAAATATAATTTAAAAAAAAACCATTACTGCATAAGAGGTTTCACTTCTAAGCAACCATGACCTATAAATTTCATTAATATATTACATGACGATATTCTAACTACTACAACCATAATAATACAATAATAAACGTAATTAAAAAGTCTAATTAAATGTACAAGCAACAAATAATTATATCATACAATATGTCATTATAAATTATCTAGTCGGTGTATAGCCCGACAATATGAGAATCACTCGGATGTGAATAAATATGCGCGGGCGCATGCATTCCGAATATTGCCGGATAATACCGAATTGTGGCACAATATGTCCGGACGGATGAGTCTATTAAATCAAACGTGGTCAGGGCCCCTAACTGTAAATGTGTGGTACAAATGACAACCGACAGAGGTTTTAATTTTTTTTTATTTTAGCTGTTTACGTCACGGATATCAAACGGATTTACGGTTTCCATAACTAAGTAATAGTAACATCAATTTTATGTTTTAGCAAAAACTTTAGTAGTAAAGCAAAGCGGTCTAAATGGCGTCTAAGGGCTAAACAGTCGGCTGACCTAGGAGTCAGCGTAGTGTCAGTTTGTGATCATAACGTCAATTGAAAGCTTAAGTTGACGGCACAGATCGTGTAGTGGTTTGAGTAGTCACCTCGCGAACCGTTGAGTATTGTTCGATTTCTGGATGGGACAAATATTTGTGTGATTAACAAAGTTGTTCCGAATTCCGGTGTAACCTTGGCATTGTTTTTCAAAAAAAACAAATCACCAAACTGTAGAAAGGAAAGAGAGATTTTTGTCTTTGCTCCTTTTAGTTCCAAAGACGCACTGAGTAAAATGGTCATGAAATAAAATGAGTTTGACTGAAACACCAGATAGCCAACTCCGTTTCAAAGGACTACCATTAACAGCGAAAATTGCGACAATATGAACGTTATGTGTTCTACTTCAACTTCTTAAGTTCCTCATCTAGGTGTAAACAATTTAATACTAGAATTTTGTAATGTACAATCTAAAAATATTCATTCAATCTTAGCGCTTACAAGACTAATAAACACACAATATTTATATGTAAGTTGAGTAATGCTTCGGCTAGTAAATCGCCAGACGCCAATTTAATCACTATAAATATTTAATTCAAAGAAGTGTTTACCTTACTCACAAGGAAAACATTAAAAATTAAAACAGCTGTTTACAAATTGGCCTATGTAATAAACCAAATTTGATTACAATGTTTTCCTCTTACAAAAACAATTATGTATTTTGTGCCAAATATTTCATGTTTGTTGAAGAGTCAAACATACATACATCGATCACATCCTTCTTTATTTCATAAATGAGCGTATTAATTAATAGACGTTCCATTCAGATCCTTACTTTTTATTCTATCTGTAAATACAAATATTGAATAAGAGTGCTAAAATGATTTTTGATGAATTTTGATTACTACTTTTATTCCACTGAGAACCTGGCCTTTGACGTTACCTTTAAACATGTTTCAATAAATTTGAGTGCTTAAACGCAGAATTCGCTAATGCTTATGACTTGTCCCACACTTAATTGCTGAGCCCCGAGCATTGAACAGTGGCAGCTAAAAAATTGGCCAACCGTGATGCTAGCACCACGCGGCGTTACGAGCACACGCTATTAGTTTTACAATTATTTTTTACATCAAACCTAACTCTTCTCATAACAAAAAAAAACCTTGTTGTTTTTTTAAGAGCGACTACACTTTGGAGATATTTGTTTCTGAATTGTAATTCTAAGTACAGTGACACCTATAATGCTGCAAGTGATAATGAGCTTCAGTAATCACCTCAACTTGTTTCCTGACTGAAGAAAAGGAGGATTAAACAGCACTATTAACACCAAACCTAGATACTCCAGGGTTGGAAATGCACAGGTGAAACAGATACGTGGGGTACACTGAAAGTTTTGCGTAACTCATTAATAAAACAATTTACACATAAAGTAATATATTTTCTTCTTTTTGAAGTATTCTCCATTACATTTTAAAAACTTTTTCATTCTCTCAAATCATTTTTGAAAACACGAGGACACGACAATTGACACGCGATTTCCCGCCAATTTTATTTTAATCAATTTTTTTTTTCTTATAGGGGGCAAACGAGCAGACGGGTCACCTGATGGTAAATGACTACCGCGGCCATGGGCACCTGCAACTCGAGAGTCACAAGTGCGTTGCCGCCTTTTAAGATGGGAGTAGGAGAAGATGGGAGTAGGAGAAGAGGGGGAGGGGGGGAAGAGTGGGAAGAGGTGAAGGACGAGAATAAGGGAGAGGGAAGGGTTAGGGCCTCCGGTAACCTCACTCACGCGGCGAAATGCAATTAAATCATTGCTTCACGGCCGGTTTTCTGTGGGGCCGTGGTAACGAGCGGAGTCGAGCCGGCCCACACGTGCCGAAGCATGGCTCTCCCACATCAATGATTAAGTTTCTTATGTTTAAAAAAATATAACATTCGAAATTCAAACATTTATGAGCGGCCAGGAGCGCAGAACTTTCAGTGTGCCCTATGTAGTGTAGAGAGTGTTTTTAAGCATTGGTGACAGCTTACCATCAGGCGAGTTTTAACGTGCTGGGATTGAACGGATATACTTTTTCTTAAATATATAGACCGGCTTTTAAACTTACGCTTTCCATGATGTAATTATTAATGCATACGGGAATTAACGCGATCACGAAATAGGTATTAAATACCTCTGAATTGCCTGACGTTTCGACCAGGTTGCAGCTTTCAGGTTCAGAGTCACATCAGGCATTCAGTATATATCCATAATTAATAGCTTCACATAATAACTTCACACATCTCACACACAGCCGTCTGATCCCAAACTAGGCTGAGCCTATACTAAAGTCACCAGACTGCTGATAAACATACTTATATACTTCTAAATACATACATATTATAGATAAATTAGACCCAGACACAGAGCTAATGATCATGCTCATCACACAATTATTTGTCCTGAGTGGGAATTGAAACCACGACCTCTGGCTCAGCAGTCAGGCTTTAACCACTAGACCAACAGGCCAGTCTAATTATAACTATATAGACCACCAAATTGCACTCACTTTTTAATTTAAAATTGATTTAAAATGTATGTTATTACTTGCATACAAATAAATACTTAATAGATATCGCCTGGAGGTCGAATTTCAACCGTTTTGAACGTCTTGAACTATCATTGTAGAGACATTTGTACTATGGGATCTATACTGGACCCCTACAGCTTGATAGCACAGTAGCCGTCCCCGCAGTTTCACCTGCATTTATGGTCACTGCTCCGCTGCTTTTAGTCGTAGCGTGATGTTATATAGCCTATAGCCTTCCTCGATAAATGAGCTATCCAACACTAAAAGAACTTTTCAATTCGAACCAGTAGTTCCTGAGATTAACGCGTTCAACCAAACAAACTTTTCAACTTTATAATATTAGTATAGATATTGTTAAAATATGTTAGCTTTCTGTACTTCTTGTACATATCAACTTTAAGTATTTCAAATTGCACATTCTTGTCTGTGCGCGTTTGCTTAAAAAATGGGTACAAATAATTCTTTAAAAGAAAAAACCGACTTCACTAAAAAAAACTATTCCATAAAAGACTTATATATGGTTTTCTCATGGATGCCATTGTCAGAACTGGACCAAATTGAAATGGGACCACACGGGAAGCACCAGCTTTTTTTTTTAAAAAAATAATCATCAAAATCGGTTCACCCAGTCGAAAGTTCTGAGGTAACAAACATAAAAAAAAAACATACAGTCGAATTGAGAACCTCCTCCTTTTTTGAAGTCGGTTAAGAATTGTCCTCACGTTTTAATATATATATAGGTATCTATCTTAGTATAGGATAGGATATTAAATAAACTTTTTGCATTTAAAAGCTCAATTTTTGAGAAAGTTTTATAAGCTCTCGTTCGCGTGGAAATTCAAATTCGTCCTACGGAAACGGATTTTCATTTCAATTTTCTTCATTTTTCGTTCCGTAAGAACGTTCTACAAAGTATCAGAAAACATTCAAAAAAAGGATGAATGAAATGGATTTTCATTCTCAAGTTATGGCGTTGCCAAGGGAAATATGGTTTAATTTTTATATAATTAAGTTTTAAAATCACGCTACGATCCGTAGTAGCGGAGCAGTGACCATATACGCGGGGAACAATCCATTAATATATGAAAATGACGCATGACCGATTTGTGTGTATGGGTGTCGAGTGTGACGTCCGTAAGCGACAATTCCCACTGCGAGAGAATTCCTGAGATGAGGAAGTGCGTGGCGCAAATTGTACACTTTATTGGTGTGGAATTACTGGTATTGTGGTATTTGTGTCAGTGTGCACTTATCTTTGTTTAGTGTTGCTACCGAGTAGTTGCAAAAATGTTATAATAATAACCAGTTATCTGCAGGAAATGTGATACTAATAGATGTTTAACATAAGTTAACATTATTTTGGTTACTAGTGACGTGGTTTCGTTAGAAGTGGGTTAACATCGGTACTGTTGGGATTCGAACCTCCCAATCACTTGATCGTATGCTCGAGACGCCTTTGTCATTACGCTACCGTCGCTTTTTTATACAAGGTGTATTTAGACAATAGAATACTCTAGCATACCTATTGATTTCCACACATTGTATCAACGACCAGGGTGCTTACGTTACAACTTACAAATGGTTAATTGGATAAAAAATAATTAATTAAACAAAGTAAAAAGCACTCCGTACTGTGTTACAATCAAAAATTATTTTCTGCATTTTAGGTGGCTTGCTATTAAAGTGCGTTTTGTAGTTATTAAAAACTATAATTTATTTCGTTTAACAAAGCAAATAGAATAGAAGAATAAACTGTATTACAGATTCTTTGGTAAACAATTTTAATATTATTTTCCTTAAATTAAGATTCATTTTACAATGCAATCCTAATATTATTTATGAGAGTAGATATTTACGAACAAAATCTCGAACTGAAGAGCTCTTTAGGACTCTTTTCTCTATGCATGGAAACTTCACCGGCGCTTACACTAAGATCTCCAAGAATTTTAAAATTCTATGTCACTATACTATACTGACCTGACGTCAATGCTCTACACAATTTTTTCGCCACACACACACACATCGAGAACATGAAGCGATCTAATTTGAAACGTTTACAAAAGTGCTTCGCCGCAGTCATTTGTTCAAGAAACCGAACATAAATCATATCAACACTCTTATAAAAGAAAGCTTTGACGTCGGGTCAGTTGAAGCAAATAAGTTCAAAAAACATTACCCTCTTTTACCCCACACAGTCAAGGAGACCTTGTCCGTATGAGTAATGACCACTTTTGTTGTTGAGTTTGTAAAGAAAATACATAGCTGAATGAACAGTCCGTCTTCAAGCTATATGTTATGTTAGCCGTGATTTCGACATACAGCAAAATTTGTATCACGTATTTTTCAATGTAACTTAGTATGTACGCGAATCACGAGTGATCTACGACACGTAAAAGTTATTTAATTACACGCATTTATACTCCTTTTAAGGAAAGGTTCATATAAGTATGTGAGTTTCTTTATATTCCACCATAACTTCTAAATACCTAATCAGATACGTATGCGGTATCGTTTATCCTTGCATTATACTGAGCGACATTGGCTACAATTTTTTTGAAAATACTTTAATATGGCGGGCTGTGAGGCGCCATATTCAAATGTATAATGTCAATGTCTTTTGTTTTTTTGCAGAACAGTCGTTTTTTTTTTTTAAATTAGTGGTAAGATTAGAAACCGTAGATATTGCGGACAGTTTAATGTTGTTGTACTCTAATAGTAGACAGTGATTGCAGCTTCGAACTATCGACGTGAAGCCACTCCTAACACAAGCATGTAGCGTAGCTGGAGGGGATAACACGAATACTAATAATGTGTGACCCACGTTGCTAGTATTATTTTATGAAAATTAAAAACAACAGTAATTATCATTAAATTATTATATCGTATACAAAGTGTCGTAAACTCGGTGTGATGACCCTCCATTAGGACTTGTGATCATGATAGCTGATCACGCTCATCAGGATGCCGCGGCATAACGGTTAATGTATGGATGTTGTTGGTATACTAATTAACGCGAGAACTTTCAAAGCGTGATTCAGGATCAATAGTAATTACGTAGTTCGTACTCTCTGATATCTCTTTTCTTTTCTTTTCTTTATTGGAACAAAAAGCAGTTACATATTAATGTCAATATACGAAGTGGTAAACACATAACCCATACCATTGTTCGCAAATTACCAAACACAAATTAATTTGTCTCTCTCCATGCAATCGCCGGTGAGGGACAAAATTTTTGACAACAATTTTCCCATACAAGACGGCTATTTGATTGATGAAGACTATAAAATAATTTTAGTATAAGCGCTGTACCCGATTTACGATACTACTTTTGAACCGATGCTCCGCTTGGTCGGTTAGTTTTTTTAACACCTTTTGTAAAAAGTGGCAAAACATGATGTTGGCAGAAGCGATATTTATTGCTTTTACATTCTTTAGCCGAACACTTTTTGCTAGAGGAACCGTTATATTGATGTACACGGTTTCAAAAAGGTATTGTATACTCAATATTGCTATTTTTATAAAATACTAGCCGTTGACCGCGACTACGTTAGCTGGAAATTCAAATTTATCTCACGGGAATCGATTTCCGGCTCAATTTTTTAAATTTTTCGTTCCGCAAGAACCTTCTACAAAGTATTTGAAAATATAAAAAAAATATGAATGAAATCGGTTAAGGCGTTCATAGGTTAAGTGACCAAGGGAAATAGGGATTCATCTATACTAATATTATAAAGCTGAAGAGTTTGTTTGTTTGGTTGAGCGCGCTAATCTCAGGAACTACTGGTTCGGTTCTTAACATTTATCGAGGAAGTCTATAGGCTGTATAACATCACGCTACAACCGATAGGAGTGGAGTATCAATGAAAACTGTTCCAAAAATGGGGACAAATTTACAAACGCGGTCGAAGTTGCGCGAATCAGCTAGTTTTTATATATATAGACTATAATGGCAAATAAACGGCTAGCCTAATGGCAAGATTCTTTATGAAGAAGACGTTAAAACGAAAGTGAGTTTATAGGCACTAATTATAATTATCGTTTATTAACAACTACAGCAGGCAGTATACAGCAGGTAGTCCTATTATATGCCCTCAGATCGCTAATAATTTAGGCCGGAGCTGCGGAGGTCCGCAAAGTTATATCCTGGGCGAATGCCAATCTCTATTCCGTTGCCTCTCAAACTTTTAACCCTACCTACATATTGTTTATGGCCTCTAGCGAGTCTTCCTGCTGATAACTCTCACAAGGCCATGGCGTTACTGCACCCACGCTATCCAATCCACAAGACTGGAGTGACAAGGTCATCGACCTACCTTCCCACCGGTATTCAACCATATCACCCACTTTATTAAAAAAGATAAGATAGACTCAATTTTACCGAAGAATTTATTACCCACAATTTAGATAAGTTATATATTTGTGTGTGTGGCGTCATGGTTTTTATATCGATACGATATCGTGAGCCTAATATAGTTGGAACAATCGTACAAATATATATTATTGTCTATACAATTGTACAATGCACAGTTTCCTGTCCGAAAGTGTATGTACTTCGCATCCTTTTGCCATTCTTTATAATGTTATGTATGTATTGTGTACCTAATTATATGGTATTATTTCCTTCAATTGAATTAAAGAAATTAGAACACTGTAGATTTTTTGTTTTTAAAGTCAACTCTCGTATTTGGAATATTCCTGTGTCGCGGGGGCTTCACAAACAGTCAAACAACGGACACAAAGAACACCAGACTCGGGACAACTATTTGTGGATCACACAAATTTTTGTCCCGTCTGGGATTTGAAACCACTACACGCGGCGTGGCGTAGTGGCGAGGTGACCACTTAAACCATTGCTCGGCAAGATGTACTACCTGCATTTGCCTTCTGCAGGGTGGAAAATCTAAAACCGCACTATTAGTGTGTGCCATTAATCGATGACAAATACTTTTATATCACTGGCAATGGCAACATTTTACACATTTTGATAATTTACATATTTAATTTAAAAGGTACAGTACAGACAACAGATCAGTCTATCTCGTATTTAATTTTGTTTTTCCCAATCAACAGAAAATTTGTCAATATATTTGTCGTATTATATATATACTAGCTGACCGGACAGACGTTTTCTTGTCTTAACTATGAATATTGAATTCGAATTGGTATAATTAATTTAAAAAAAAAAAACCAAAAACATAGTTCCGACCGATGCATCGTTCATCACGTTTTAAACGATATTTGCAGCGCGCATTCTGTCAATCGCGACAACTGTCAAACTACTGACAGTTACGTATGTCAAAAGCGCTATGGTAAACGTTGTAAAAAATATTTTTCCTGTAACCCTACCGCGGCGCCATCTACCGGGTCCAATTATAAATCTAAACTATTCTCGAATCCACCTGAAGACAAAAAAAATTTCATTAAAATCTTTCCATCCTTTTAGGAGGAGTTCAGTAACATACACAAGCACAGAAGAAATATATATATAAAGATATATAGGCTTTATAGTCATATAGCCAGATTATACATGAATGCGGATTTTAATCAATAACAACGTTTTTTCAAACTGAATTTTGCAAACGCGATTTTCATGCCTTTAAAATGCCAAAAATTTAACATTAAAAGCTTGCCAAAGCTTACCTAACTGTTGTTTTACCAATAATTGGATTCCTGGATGGAATTGACCGATTGATGAGTGAGAAAGACGGAAATATATCGCTAGTTACGCATGCAAAATATTGACTACAGAAAGTGACGCATGGAAGTTATAAAAGGTTCGAATCGAAAGCTCTGGACGGAAATAACTGGCAGTAGGTGCGATTAATGGACTATATTCGGGCTACGCGACTTTTTGAGTAAGCGTTAGAATTTGTCCAGTATTATCACTACATATTATATTATCACTACATAGTATAAAACAAAGTCGCTTCCTGCTGTCCGTCTGTCCCTATGTATGCTTAGATTTTTAAAACTACGCAACGGAATTTGATGCGGTTTTTTAATAGATAGAGTGATTCAAGAGGAAGGTTTATATGTATAATACATGCATAATATAGTAGATAAACACTGATAACTTTAGAGGTTTCTAATGTGAGGTCCTAAATAAACACATTTTTTTTGCGTTTACATTGCAAACGCTGGCTGAACCCTACGAGATATATCAAAATAATGTACCACAGTATTGTACACCTTAAAAAGTTCTACAAAAAAGTCCGCGATGGTATATGTCTGTCTCTTAGGGATAACCCACAATAACCATTTTTTATCTTTTACTTTTTACGAGAAATAATGGCTTATTTACGAAGTAAAGTTTAAGCAATACAGCATTAATCCTTATTCAATTAAGTACCTTAAATACATTGTGCATTTAATATAGATCAAAATGGCCCTTTACAGCATGTAATTTCAATGAATATTTTCGAAGATATTACAGATTTAAAATGAAAGGGCATAGCGGTTGCAGGCTTAGATTTGAGCGTTGAGTGTTTTTCACATGGCCAATTATATGTCGCTCTTTCAAGAGTAACCTCTGAAGAAAACATGTTTGTATTGTCTAATGACAAAAAAGCTGTGAACGTTGTATATAAAGACATTCTGTAGTATGTTTAGTATCATCATTGCACCCGTGCGAAGCCGGGGCGGTCGCTAGTAAAATTATAAAACAAAGTCCCCACCGCTTGTGTCTGTCACTGTGACAGAGTGATTCATGAGGAAGGTTTAGGTGTATAATTTGTTAAGATTTTGTGTAAATTGATTAAAATATATTGATGATTGTTGAAGATGTCTCTGCTACCCGTGCGAAGCCGGGGCGGGTTGCTAGTTAATAATGCTTTTTGTTATGAAGAAGATAGTGTTTTGTTTAAATTTGCAAGTTTAAACTTGTAGCTACAGAACAATGGGCCGTTGGAAGTTTTTTTCAACTATTTGAGGTGAAATGTTGCCTTCTCATGCCAATATTTACTTGAATACAAACTTACGTAGCAGATTTATGCGAATCCATTTCAAAACAACAGTCAGCGATGAGAAAGCAGACGGCATGATGCCATTTCTCAGACAACAAATTCCGTACAAATGTTTTCGGGACGAAGATCGCAATCTGCGATAAGACCGCCTATTGTATCCAGTATTGTTAGAAATAATCACAACACTATTGCTATAAACTATCAAAATCACTAAATCGCAGTAACTGATATGTTGTACGTACCTCAATCAGCACTCAAGTAATTGTTATCAACTTATAAACGCTTGCCTGTCCTTTTGACTCCCATTATTATTAACCGACCAATACCGTAGCACTGCCGGTTTAACTTGTCATATAATATCGTGGGAGAGTCATGCTTCGGTACATATGGGCTGGCTCGACCGGAGTGATACCACGGCCTCACAGAAAATCGGCAGTAAATCCATGCTTGCATTGCTTCACTGCCAGGTTACCTAGCCCTTCCCTCCCCCCTCTCTTCTACCCTTCCCCTACTCCCACCTTAAAGGCGGCAACGCACTTGTGACTCTTGAGTTGCAGTTGGTACTCTTTTTTAATTTTTTAATATATGTAAGGTCTTGTAAAATTCATCTATATATATATATATAAAAATGAATCCCTATTTCCCTTGGTCACGGCATCACGCGTGAACGGCTGGATCACCGATTTCGCAATATTTATTTTTTTGTGATGTGACATTCATATACTGAATATATTGATTGAGCACGATTAGAGTAGATACAAGGAAACGGATACCACGCAGGTAGAGCCGCATAACTAATTAAGAACCCATAGCCTAACAGTTTCCAACTCTTCTTCTTTAAAATAATACTCTAAGTCTATATCTATAATATTGAAAAATGTATTATTAAACTTTATCCAACTACCCTCCATTTGACACAGTTACGTAACAATGCTCGCTGCACCGCGCATATATTAGGTACCGTCGCATACACAATGGATTCAGTCTACATTCTGTTCCACAAGAGAATTGTGCTGACTATGGCTGAATTATGTATACATTTTCACAGTTTTATATAGACTTAAGGAGAACCATTTTTGTGGAGGTGAATTAATTTTACAGATTATTTGAACGTATGTTATTAGATACTAGATAGGCCAGAAAAAAAACAGAATTTTCTGATAAAGTAGTATTGCGCGCCATACAGCCGCCATATTGAAATAAAAATCATAGTCCTGTCACTCGGGATGATGTAAGGATTCGAACGATACCCACACATCCAAATCTGTTAAGCATTTAGAAGTTAAGGTGGAATAAAGAAACTCACATACATACATATATGAACCCTGAAAACATTACACTCTTTTTGGGCAGTCATGTAAAAAGAAATATTAAGAAGTTCGGCTAATGCAAGTTTACGCATTGCTGATGGTATACGATCATCAATTGGACTGAAAAGATATAAGAAGAGTTAACTGAACTGATAGTAGGATAAAAATAGTTGTTGCGGAAGAATGCAATAGCGATTCTCGCTCCCCTGATCATGGGCAAGTGGTGGAACACCGGGGTGGTTTTTAGTCGTTAAAAGTCCGACAGACCACCCCTTCGCCTCCCCACGGTGGAGGACACCCATGTAAGATCTTCCACCTCGTCAAAAAAAAGGAAAAAAGGATAAAAAAGTTAATTTTCCCATTAACAATGGAGTGCTTCTCGAAGGAACTCTGCGGATCATACTTACCCAAGAACAGAACTCCAAGGTTATTTTGGTACTATTTGTCGTTTGGACATACGTCACCATTTAAATGGCTTTTTACACGACTGCCCAAAAAAAAAGTGTAATGTTTTCAGGGTTGATGTATGTATGAGTTTCTTTATCCCACCATAACTTATAAATACCTGAACAGATTTCGATGTAGTATGGAGTATCGTTAGGCTACTTAGAATCCTTCCATAAGAACTGTACTTAACGAGTGGTAATATTTTTTTTTCCAAAAGACAAGTTACTCGTAAGTTGACTGTTTTTAGAATTAGAATTATAAACAGTGATCTCTTATTTAAATCAAGGTAAGAAAACGATACGACACACTGACGTCTTACAGGATTAACGTAACCTATCAACCTATTCAAAATGTAGGAACATCTAAATTGTACGTCACTGGATACTAAAAATAGAACTACCCGCATCACGCACAGTCCTGACACACATTTTTACACATTCATGGGAATGTTAACAAAAATTTCTATTGTCCTGTTCAGAATTGGAGTATGCAGTGTTATTTAAAGCACCAAGATGTTAAATTTTATGTGATAAGAGACAGATGTTAGATGATAAAGAGACTCGAGAAATACTGTCGCGGTGAGACAAATAGGTGGGTGAATTACAACAGCCATGTCAATTATTGCGATTTTGCAGATGCCATATCTATACTAATATATTCGACTGACCTGTTGGTCTAGTGGTTAGTGCCTCTGACTGCTGAGCCAGAGGTCTTGGGTTCGATTCCCACCCAGGACCAATAATTGTGTGATGAGCAATGATCATTTGTTCTGTGTCTGGGTGTAATTTTTCTATGAAACTATGTATGTGTTTAGAAATATGTAAGTATGTCTATCAGCAGTCTGATTACCATAGTACAGGCTCTGCCTAGTTTGGGATCAGACGACCATGGGTGAAATGTGTAAAATTATTATTATTTTTATAAAGCTGAAGATTTTGTTTGTTTGATTGAACGCGCCAATCTCAGGAACTACTGGTTCGAATAGAAAAATTATTTGTGTTTGGTAGCCCAATTATCGAGGAAGGCTATATAACATCACGCTACGACCAATAGGAGTGGAGCAGTGTCCATAAACGCAGGTGAAAAAAGAGTAAGGAAATACCGCTTTATAGAATAACCTGAATATCTTTATAGTAGAGGCCAGCCGTCTGTTTCTTGAGGCAATTGAAGTTGCAATGTAATAAAGTAATTTTCTAGAAAAAAAAAACACAAAAACCGACTTCAAGATACCTACAATCATGTCTGTGTTTTTTAGTTTTTCTTGATTTTTTCTAAAAGCGCTGTATCAATTTCGATAAAATTTATATGGGATCACCTCTGAAGTAAGACCTACCAAACAGAAAAGAATCATCAAAATCAATTCATAATTGGCGGACTAATCGCGTAACAAACATACAAAAAAACATACAGTCAAATTGAGAACCTCCTCCTTTTTGAAGTCGGTTAAAAATATGATTTTACTAGAGAACGAATATGCAAAAAAAGCAATAGCTGTCAACAATTTCCTCAATACTTCAAAGATGTTCTGTTGGTTATTTTTCGGTGTGGCTGGTTCTTGTAATTTGGTGCGCATCAACGTGCAAAATACTACCAACTTACAAAATACCACAGTAGGTTCACCACAGGTCGCTGGAGATGGCGTCAACATTGGCAACGTGTGACATTACTGGTACGTGACGTAACTACTTACTCAGTGCTAGTAGTATACTTGTTCGTGAACCCCGTATTATAAAAGGAGAAATTAATTTCTGCCTAACCCTAAAAGCGACCGTGCCAAATTTCGCCCACTTCTTCTAAATATGTAATAGGTGTACTTGTTTGTGCCAAACTAAAATAGAACTACCCTCACCAAGTAGGCGGCGCAAATTATTTGGGATGGTTCGCAAAACATTTAATAGCAAACCTCTGGGATTCTCGTTTCGGGAAATAACACAATGACACGATTACAGAATATTATTGGGCACGATTACTTTAATATAATGAATTGAATAAGGCATTACGTGGCGAAAATCCAAATAGAAATTGACGAAGTAAGTATATTCGGTATTCGAGATTGTTCGGTTTGAGTTTTATGGCAATTCTTTGAAGTTTATCCTTGGCTGTTGTGTAAGAAACAGTCTCACAACCACTGATATAAACTATGAAAATCACTAACTAATAGTCTGCCAAGTTGTTCGTACCACTATTCGCACTCAAGTTAATCGTTCTTCACTTATTCCTACCCTTTTATAATCCCACTATTCGTTAATATTTATCAATCGACCAATAGTATTGCGTTACCGGTATAACCAGTCAAAATAATGTCTATTAACTTATTTTTATTAAATAGTGAACTGTGTTATCATTTATTTTAGTTTGTCCCTATTTTTAATAAAATAAATAAAAGTTTTTGACTATTTAACGATTATTTTAAATATATGGACTTATGTATTAGTTGAACAATTAGGCACAGCATAGTCGACAGAAGATCGCGGCTAGATAGACAGCGTAGTGCTAGAAGTACTGTTTTTTTCTTTTATTAAATTGGAGTTCGTTTCTTTTCGTAATATATAACAAAAAACAAATACACGTGATATCTACACAACCCCCCCCCCCCCTTCTCCATTGTGATATTTCGTAATTTTTTCCGAACCTCCCTTTCGAACCTCACGTGATTAATGGACAATCCCTTAGGAATATAGAAAAGGCACAGGAGAACACTACTTTTTTCATCCTGAAAAAGTAATAAATCTTAATTATTATAATCTGTTGTGTTATAGTTTGAATGAACTTTCCGCTCGTCTGTACCTCACATTATCACAATATAGGGAACGCGAACACGGATGTTCTAGTTTACAATCCATAACAACGCCTGCGCATTCTTGATCGTATTAGTGCAAAGGGCAATGAAATAATCGACCGCCTGTCTGCCATAGTCAATGAACTTGTTTTGATTTCAAGGAAGTTATTAATGTTATTATACTTTATATACAGAGGTTGGGAAGGCACGTGTTTACATACATACATATACTAACGCCTGTAGCGCAGAAGGACAAGGCAGAAGCATATTTAACACCCACATTTTGCACACGTAAGGCCTCTTGTTCACGGTACAGTTTCTTAACTGTACGGCGTGTCAACCGTACGGTGTCAGCCGTACGGTTAAGAAACCGTGCGAGCTTGTATATGACACGGCAAAACCACCGATCGAGTACGGCCAGTACGGCTTAGTTGCGTTTCTTCTGGCCAAGCGTCATAAATCCGCATAAGAAAAAGATTATCGTTGCTTAAGCGTTAGATTAGGAATCATACTTAAGCCGCTTATTTTTATGATCATTGATAGTCTTATTCCATATCATAGGCCTTTCTTGAATCAATGTTATGAGTAATTCCTGATTTATGTTCATTTTACTCTTTACTCGTAAAACCAAATCAGCGTATGTAAACTGTCCCGAACACGTCGACACACTCGCATAGACTGCGATACAATACTAATGAAAACTACGCCGTGCGCCGGGGTCAGACACGGCACATACGGCGCCGCCGCCGTACCGTAGCCATAGATTACTAAGCCGTAGCGCCACCGCCGTATGTCAACAAGCTTCCACAGTGATCCATACAACACTGACGATTGTGCCTACACACGATGAATTAAACGTAGATTTTTACAGCGAAAAACCGTGTGTGTACGAGAGGCCTAACAAGGGCCTCTCTTCGTAGCCGTTAACCGGGCACTTTGGGAATTAAACAATGGAAAATTGAGGGTATATTGAAAGGGAAAATTAAGTAAGAACGAAAGGTAATTGAAGGAAAGGGACATTGCTTATACGGATGGATTGAGGTGTTTACGCAATAACTGGAACAGGTTAGGGTCGCATACCTGGACCTCGAACTGGCTGCTGCCGGGAAGTGCGAGCCGGTTATTATCGTGTATTATCGACTAATGCCCAGTTCCTATAATCAAGAAACGATTCGTTATGCTCACGGACAAAACGAATCGTTTCTTGATCATAGGAACCGGGTATTAATTGAGTCAATTGAAGTTTATATGTCGAATCAAATTACTTCAAAATGGTAAATTTTTTCGGTGTTGATATGGATATATAGAGCTATTTATCAAGAGTACTTTGAATGAAATGAAATTATTCTAAGTGATATTGACACAACTTTTAGGGTTCCGTACCTCGAAAGGAAAAAACAGAACCCTTATAAGATCACTTTGTTGTCCGTCCGTCCGTGGGTCTGTCTGTCTGTCAAGACCCTTTTTCTCAGGAACGCGTGGACGTGTCAAGCTGGAATTTATATCAAATACTCAGGTCTACGATCCCGTGGAGCTGTGAAAAAATCAAACTTCTAAGCCAACGCAATCAAAAGATACAGCCGTTTATGCCGCAAATTTTCGACACTCTCAAGGGAATCAAAACCTACAGGGTACATCCCGTGAACTCAGAATCTTGAAATTTGGTACGAAGCAACGTCTTATAGCACAGATAAAGGAAAAATTGCGAAAACCGTAAATTTTTAGTTACATCACATAATAAAAATATTTTACGGAACCCTCGGTGCGCGAGTCCGACTCGCACTTGGCCGGTTTTTTTTTTATTTGTTGATACTGTGGAATGTAATTTCAGGTAAAAGGCCGTCATGGCTAAATTGTACGTGACGTATACCGGTGGATCAATAACATAACATAACATGCATAGAGAAGTACCGAGTGCGATTCCGATATATTTCTATATGGAATTGGTGCTTGGTACTACAACATATATATTAACCCACGACGTAAAAACGAAGGTGTTATAAGTTCAACATGTGTATCTGTATATTTTTGTGTCTGTGTGGTATCATAGCTCCTAAACGAATAGACCGATTTTGATTTAGATTTTTTGTCAGAAAGGTGACTTGATAGAGATTGCTCTTAGCTATATTTCAAGAAAATCTGTTCAGCCGTTCGGAGGTCATCAGCATTTTTCTATTCGTTGATGAGATTTTTTAATCGGGGGTATTTTAAATTTTATTGTTATCTTATATTAGCAACCCGCCCCGGCTTCGCACGGCTAGTAGACACATCTTCAACAATCATCATCATATTTCAACCAATTTACACAAAACCTTAACAAATTATACACCTAAACCTTGCTCCTGAATCAGTCTGTCTATTGGTGAATACCGCTTGAAAATCCGTTCAGTAGTTTTTCAGTTTATCGCGAACAGACAGACAGACGCAGCGGGGGACTTTGTTTTATAACATGTAGTGATTTACCCGTCAAATATTTTCCATACATATTATTAGGTGTACAGCAAGGATAGCAAGGCAAGGCTCGCTTTCTGGATGAACGATACCTTTTCATCCAGAAAGCGAGCGAAGCCACAAGCAAGGTTACAAAGCTCTCATTACAATGGGAAATCCGTGTAACCGTTATGCAAATTGCGATGTAAGACATAGGTTTACCAGTAAAAGTCATTGGAAGTTATGTCACTGTAAATGATGTCATTAAGAACAATTGCTATAAGTTACACAACAGTTGCAAGACCGGTTGTGTGTGCAAGTGGCATTTACTTGTGCATCATGGGACAACCTTTTTTTTACGTGCTTTGTTAGCTTGAGCTGTATCGAGTGTTTAGTAATCGAATTGTTTCAACGTAGTTTTCACGTTCGACTTCAAGACCGATTAACTTAAAAAGCGTGGCGTATTTGACGTCAAATGTTACAAGTACATAGTTCATTGATGGCGCTTTATTTATGAAAGAAGAGTTATTATAAAAATACTTATTTATTTCATCGTTTCGTTATCGAAACACCAAAAAGTTGAACTAAACGCTTTGAGAGCTCTATTTTGGTTCTATCCGCCAAGGTGTGGAATGAGCTGTCTGCGTCTATTTTTCCAGTCAATTATAATCTTGGAACGTTGAGGTGTTGAGTGAATAGGTTTCTCTAGGGTAGGCGTGTACCAGCTTCGTCTTCGTCATCACTTTCCGTCAAGTGAGTTGGAAGACAAACGCCTATTCCGAAGTGATACCACGGTCTCACAGAAAACCGGCAGTGAAGCAATGCTTGCATTGCTTTTCGCCGGGTGAGTGAGGTTACCGGAGGCTCTAACCCTTCCCTCTCCCCTTCTCGCCGCCTATGCGCTTTGAACATTTACGGTACCATATGTATTTAGAAATGTACATAATGGTTATGCGTGTTCTAGCATCCATAGTACAAATTATGCTTAGTTTGCGTCTAGAAGATAGCGATAATGTGTAAAATGTCTCAGATGTGTCTGAGTACAAGGTTGTACTCACGTGTATATTTCGGCGATAGCAAACTAGTTTCGGATTTAACAGGGGTCCCTTATCAAGGAGTGAAGCGATCTGTCGCACCAGTGTCAGGCGCCACATCTTTAAATTACACACGTATGTACAACCCTATCTCTTTAATACTACATAGCTTTTGCTAACCCCACCTTCCCCTACTCCCACCTTAAAGGCCGGCAACGTACTTGTGACTCTTGCGTTGCAGGTGTCCATTGGCGGTAGTCATTTACGCGTCTGCTCGTTGGCACCCTATACCATATAAAAAAGTAAAAAGCACCCCACGCTTCTTTACAATAAAATTAATTATTTTGTTAATAATTTAATAGCTATTATTCAAATCATAGTACCAAAGTTGACTACAAAACTTCACAAGCTTGTCATAACGAAAATAGCTTACGTATTTCCAAAAAGTTGTAAAAAGTAATACGAGTCAGATCATTAACGAGATTTCGGAACATTTTATAATTAGTAAATACAGGACAGTTAACACGCAGAAGTATCATTTGCGACGGTTGTCGAGAACTGTGTACAATCCCACTGATATTATAAATGTGAAAGTTTGGATGGATGGATGTTTGTCACTCTTTCACAAAAAAACCACTGAACCGATTGCGATAAAACTTGGGATGTAGATAACTGGAGACCTGGATTAACCCATAGGCTACTTTTTATCCTGATATTCCCAAGGGATCGGGACTTACGCGGGTGAAACCGCGGGGCGTTTGATGATTTTTTTTCATCATCAGCTCAGCTACATGATGTGATGATTTCTGAACGCAAATACCTGATAAAGTAATGAAAAGTAAACAGAAACACTATTCGTTCCTACAATTTTCGACGGTTTCTCTTAATTTTATCAGGATCCCATCATCAGATCCTGACTTCCTGGACATGGGACCACTCTTGAGGTATACCCTATCTAAGCAAAAAAGAATAATCAAAACCAGTTCATAAATAACGGAGAGAGGGCTGAACATACACAAAAAAAATATAGATACGGTCGAATTGAGAACCTCCCTTTTTTTTTCGTCAGTTAAAAAATATCGGGATAAAAAGTAGCCTATGCGTTAATCCAGGTCTCTAGCTTTCTACATACCAAGTTTCATCGCAATCGGTTAAGTGGTTTTTGCGTGAAAGAGTAACAAACATCCATCCATCCATCAATCCAAACTTTCACATTTATAATATTAGTGGTATTAAGGCAACTTAATATTTCCACTTTCAATCGCAGTTGGATAATTTTACGCAGTGTAAAAAGCTTACAACATCGTCCAACTTTCAACCACTGACTTAAAATTTGCATTAAAATTAACTGCCAAGCAACTTCACTAAATTTTGTATGGAACCGCAGAGCGTCAAGCCTTTGTAGAGCTTTTTTATTTATTCTGTCCTTCTAATTACGTAGCTTGGTCACACACAATAAACATACATAGTAAATATAGACCAGTACATCTCCCGTCCCGAGAGCGGTTTAATTACCTAAACAGGCAATGTGACGCCATTTTCCCTTTGGTTTTAATTACAGGTAAACACATATACTTTTATCATGGATTGAGTAAATAAAAACTATAGTTCTGTGCTATAGAGTAAACTAATAAACTACCCGTTTTTTTTTTTTTTTTTTTCATGTGGAAACTCCCTCGGGTCATCACCTCACCTGAGCTAATGGTGAAGTGGTATGTCGGAATCGAACCAACTAAAACCACACGGTGTTCCGTCACAAGTGGGCCAATTGCAGGGGACCCGGGAATACCCTAAGAAGGAAGCCTCCGGGGAAAACTAACTAATAAACTATCCGTGCTACATCATTCTCTGCACATTACCCACTCAGGAAAAACGACGGTTAATTATTAAAAAGTTTCAAATGCCATATTATTATTTTTTTGCAATGAATCTTTACAAATCTATAGTCTGTGCGGAAAAAGAACCGTCGTAGGATTTGAGGCCGCAGTAGTGCTAAATTACCTTTTCTGTTATGTTGATAACACTGTTACGTCATTATAGTTCGACAGTAAACAATACTGTACAGTACAGTAAACAATAATGACGTAACAGTGTAAAAAGGTAATTTAGCGTTAGCTGCTACCTCAAATCCTACGACGGTTCTCTTTCCGCACACTCTACTAATGTTACTAATATTATAAATCTGGATGTAATTTGGTACAAAGATAAATTATAGTCTGGATTAGCACATAGGCTACATTTATCTCGGAAATATATGTACGATTTCTGTGAGATATATTTCACCAAAATTTCCACACGCGAACAAAGTCGTAGCACAATCTAAAACTGGAGCTAGCGACATAATACTATATAACTATCTACCTAAATTGAACTTCTATTCTGCAATTGCATGATGACAATCGATTTTCGTCAATAAACGATCATTAGAAACCGTTTAAAAGCTACGGTACTTACTACCTTGACATATAAAAAGCCATCAAAAGAGCTATGAAGAAATATTATAATAGCTAAAGCATAATTATACATATTATATACTAGTAACCCGCCCCGGCTTCGCACGGGTAACAAATCATAGGGTGAACGAAGGTATATTGGTGATGTAAGCAATTTAGTGATTTCTCTTTCTTCTATATTTTTTAGGAAGAACACTACACGGATACCTATACATGCACATACAAGAAACAGCGCTAGTACATGACTTGCCAGACATAAATTACACACTATAGTACAGTTCCTGCGTTTACGTAAACAAACTTTTTTCTTGATGTCACCTAATTACATACATAGACTGGCCTGTTGGCCTAGTGGTTAGTGACCCTGACTGCTATGCCATAGGTCGTGGGTTCGATTCCCACCCGATTCTGGGTGTTCTTTGTGTCCGTTGTTTGTATGTTTGTAAAGTCCCCCGCGACACAGGAGTAATTCCTAATGCGGGAGCTGCCTTAAAAAAAAAAAAAACATATCACAAATATACCTTCCTTTGCTATATATTGATTTTTTCCGACATCTTCAACAATCATCGTCATATTTCAGTCATTTTACTAAAAACCTTAATGAATTATACACCTAGACCTTCCTCATGAATCACTCCGTCTACTGGTCAAAACTGTATGGAAATCCGTTCTGTAGTTATTGAGATATCGCGAACGGACAGACAGACACGCGGCGGGGGACTTTATTTTATAATATGTAGTAAAAAATTTGTCCGTTGGTCGGCTTGCGTAAAAGTACTTTTCCATCCCTCGGAAACATTTATTTTTCTGGATCAAAGGTACTTTATGACTGGCCTGTTGGTCTAGTGGTTAGTGACCCTGACTGCTGAGAGAGAGGTCGTGGGTTAGATTCCCATCCCGGACAAATAATTGTGTGATGAGCACGATTCATTTCTTCTGTGTCTGGGTTTAATTTATCTATAATATGTATGTTTTTAGAAATATATAAGCATGTTTATCAGCAGTCTGGTTACTATAGTACGCGCTCTGCCTAGTTTGGGATCAGCCGTGGGTGAGATGTGTGAATTTATTATTATTTTTACGCAAAATTTCATGATGACCTAATTGAACGGTACGGCAGCGCATTAAACACGAACAAGCACCAGGCCACGCGTTGCTGTGGCTAGAAAATTTGAAATAAAAAAAATAATTTAAAAATACTAAATTCTGTCTCTCAAGTTGGTCCAAACTGCACACATTGTGCAAAATTTCATTAAATCGGTTCATTAGTTAAGGAGTTCGTCGCGAACAAACAACACATGATTTTTTTTTATACATATAATATATAGATTACAATATCATAAATTCAACACCACACAATTAAAAAAAAAAATACCAATCGAATTAAGAACCTCCTCCTTTTTGAAGTCGGTTAAAAAAGACACGCACAAGAGTATTCGTCAAAATTAGGAAAACAACAATAATAATTATTCATGAATGGGATTTATTACTATATATCACGAATATATATCACGAAAAAGTAAATACAGTTGGTAATGTTTAGTAAGTACGTGTACCGGTGTCGCCAAACTCACACCTTTGCGCGCCAAACATAATGACGTGTTTGGTCATTTAACGTGCCCCAGATGTCGTGATACGAATAGCCAATCATCATAGAGTTTTGCGGATGTCCGCATGTGTCACTCGAGCCAAACCTGCTTGCTCAGTGCTGTTTCTGTTGTTGAGTCAACAGAACTGCTTCAGCAAAGAGGGCTTTCAACGTAAGTCACAGATGGATCGTATGCTTGTTTGCAAATGTAGTTTAGTAAGTAAAAGAAGAAATATAATCACTTATCTTTTGATATGATCCTTATAACGATCTCTTATTCTATAATTCAATATAAGTACCTGGGAGACCAAGCTTCGCCCGTTTGCTTTTTGTGAACTCGTGATTTTTTTAAATATTTTTTTGTATAATTGCGTTTTTACAGGAAATACAACTATGAAGTTGAACTTAAAATGTTGCGTTGGAAGTAAATAAATAAATAAAAAAAAAATGCAAAACTATATCTGTATACAAAATTTCATCAAAATCGTTAGAGCCGTTTCCGTGATACCCGAAATATAAATATGTACATACATAAATAAATACATACATACGAGAATTGCTCGTATAAAGTAATTTAACAATAATAAGTTAGAGGGCTCGGAGGCTACCCGGTAAAGAGTCAGGCCCTTGCCGTCCAGAGCAAGTTGTCCAGTTTCCAATCTTAACCACTTTGTGAATATGTCATGGACTGAACAATTTCTGTCCAGTTGCTAAGCTGTTCATCTGAGAATATGTTCAGTTGCTAATCTGTTCATCTGAGAATTTGTCCAGCTGCGAATCTGTTCAGTTGCTAATCTGTTCATCTGAGAATCTGTCCAGCTGCGAATCTGTCCAGTTGCTGATCTGTTCATCTGAGAATTTGTCCAGCTGCGAATCTGTCCAGTTGCTAATCTGTTCATCTGAGAATCTGTCCAGCTGCGAATCTGTTCAGTTGCTAATCTGTTCATCTGAGAATCTGTCCAGCTGCGAATCTGTTCAGTTGCTAATCTGTTCATCTGAGAATCTGTCCAGCTGCGAATCTGTCCAGTTGCTGATCTGTTCATCTGAGAATTTGTCCAGCTGCGAATCTGTCCAGTTGCTAATCTGTTCATCTGAGAATCTGTCCAGCTGCGAATCTGTTCAGTTGCTAATCTGTTCATCTGAGAATCTGTCCAGCTGCGAATCTGTCCAGTTGCTGATCTGTTCATCTGAGAATTTGTCCAGCTGCGAATCTGTCCAGTTGCTAATCTGTTCATCTGAGAATCTGTCCAGCTGCGAATCTGTTCAGTTGCTAATCTGTTCATCTGAGAATCTGTCCAGTTGCTCCGGAGGGGTTCAAATTACAGGTATGCGACCCTGACGTTCTCGAGCAATTGCGTACACTCCCCAATCCATCTGTACAAGCAATATCCTTTTCCTTCCCTTCCTGCCTACCTTTCTCTTTCAATAAAGTCCCAATTTTCCCATCTTTAATTCATAAACTGCCCGGTGGGCTGCAATAGACCTGCTCCCTATTATGTGGTGGTAATTTGGGTGTTTAATACGCCTCTGCCTACCTCTTTGGGAATACAGGCGTGGTTGTGTGTACCACATGTATCACACGGAATAAGATAAACCATAACATAGCACAGAAGTCTCTGTAGAAGTATTTCTGAGGGGCCTATGTTCAGAAGTGGATATCTTATGGCCGAAATGGTGATAATGATTTTAATAGCGTATTAGGACGGTTTTTATTTAGACACTGACACGTATTTGCGTGTTAATAAAATGGAGAGCATTAATAACGACGCTAACAATAGTGCAGCATATAATGTCCACGTGTGGTTGTATAATATAACAGTGTCTGACAAGTATAAACAATATTATGTTTCTACTAACTCGAGCATGGATAAGTATGAGGGTATATTGGCACGTAGTCCTACCTTAAAAACAAAGAAATATCTGACAAAAGTATTTTTATTTTTCTATATATCCATCGCCACGCTCAATACAGTTGTTCCACTTTGCCAGTTAAGCCTCGTTCCCAGTTTAAAAAAAAAATAGTCACATACAGCGACTTCAACCTCTTCATTAGCTGAAAATACCATCCCGCCTAAATGTTATTTTAGGTTCGAAAATTGATTAGCCTAAAGTGTTGAAGTAATTCAATCCCAGTTATGAATTTCAGCTCTTGTTTCGTGTGTATGTGCACTAGAGCTTTGTCCTGATGAAACAACTACTTTTTTCTTTTCATTCCTGGACGTTTTTTGTTGATTTCTTCCCGCAAACGACGCAGTAGTATGCAATAAGCAGAATCCATTGTAAGACTCTTTTTTAGGTAATTTACTAAGATCATTTCTTTTGCATCCCAAAAAACTGATACCACCACTTTATTCGCTAACAAAATTGTTTTGAAGCTGTTTGATCACGAAAATCCGGGTCTTTTCTATTCTAAATCTAACTTAAAATTTCTGCTGATAAGCTTTAAACAACTCCTAACAGTCACGAGAAATCATAAGTCTTGTCCACTTTTGCTCGGCGGAAATTATTTTAAATAGGTTGGGTACCTAAAATAATTTCGCACTAACACCTTGGGAAATCTGAATTTTTTTTTGTCCGTTAATAGAATCCATAGGTCTTCCATTATTAAACCACATATTTTTCTATGTTTTGATCGGTAGAGGACGTTGTCGGCCTATTTGGTCTAGGACAGTGTAGGTAGTCTTCAATGGTCTCTCGCCCTTGTTTAAATTTAGCTGACCACTTTTTAATGTAGCGTACGCTGGAGCGGATGTTGTTAATGTCCTAACTATATCTTCGTGAATTTCTATTGGCGGTAATCTCATCTTGCGCAACAGCACGGTGTTCAATTTTGTCTAATTTGCAAAAATACATCAGACAATCGCACATAAATAATCGTAAAAAAGTCACATAAGCTACACGCCTCAAAGTTTGTATATTGAATGATGAAGGACTGGGGCAGAATCTAATTTTGCCCCAGTCCATTGGTTACTTTAAAAAGTTTAGGATGGTCACTTTGATTTCAGACTACGAACTTTTCAATCCACCCTCGTAAATCATTACTAAATCAGAACGATTTGCGTTGAATGTTGCGCTACAAAAGCCTCGTAAGCAACAGAAATGGCAACGATTCTCTTATTTTCCTTTCTCAGAAAGTTCACATGTGACCTGGTGATTGATTGAAGAGCAGTCACAGATCAGAGAGAACACACATCTCATCATCATCGTTTGAATTAACTCATGGCCGGAACCTGCTAGGAATTGGTGGGTCTGTAGCTGAGCCACAAGACACCTTTTCTGCATTCAAAATATCCGTCGAACGTTAAACTCCAAAATGAACGTTTTGTTCACGTGTGACAAAAATATGGACAGCTTTGATAATAGACTTGAAAGACAGAGCTTGAAAGACGCATCAGATACCAGATAGCCCATTTTAAAAAGGTGATCAGATATCTCAGAGGACAATCTTTCTAAAACATCACAAACATCATCATTTCAACACATATGAAAATTCCAAAATCCTTCGGCACTTGGACCCATATATTTGACATTACGAATGAGATTAAGAGACTTATCAAGGTGGTATACTATTTTCCATATAACGGTATTATCCCAAACGATGTAAAATAATATTAATTGGTACTAATTGTGTGTCCGTTTGTTCAGGAGGAAGTGGAGTTATTTGGCGTAATTTCAGGATGTGAGGTAACGAGTGAACATAATACGACGTAACTTTTAAACTTTCGCGTTCCATGATATAATTATGTATTTACACGTTTCGACCAGGTTGCACTGGCCGTGGTCACCTGTGACCACGGCTGTGACCACGGCCAGTGCAACCTGGTCGAAACGTCAGGCAATTCAGAGGTATGTATATATAAATACATAATTATAATACGACCTTATACCTAATCAGCAGGTCGAGCATATGATTTTGGGACTTTAAGACTTTTGGAAGAAAGGCTCTAATTTGAAATGTCTGAAATGAAATATCACTACATAGTATAAAACAAAGTCGCTTCCTGCTGTCCGTCTGTCCCTATGTATACTTAGATTTTTAAAACTACGCAACAGAAATTGATGCGGTTTTTTTTTAATAGATAGAGTGATTTAAGAGGAAGGTTTATATGTATAATACATGCATAATATAGTAGAGAAACACTGATAACTTTAGAGGTTTCTAATGTGATGTCGTAAATAAACACATTTTTTTTTGCGTTTACATTGCAAACGCTGGCAGAACCCTACGAGATCGATCAAAATAATGTACCACAGTATTGTACACCTTAAAAAGGTCTACAAAAAAGTCCGCAATGGTATATGTCTATCTCTTAAGGATAACCATTTTTTACCCTTTACTTTTTACGAGAAATAATGGCTTATTTACGAAGTGATTTTAAGCAATACAGCATTAATCCTTATCCAATTAAGTACCTTAAATACATTGTGCATTTAGTATAGATCAAAATGGCCCTTTACAGCATGTAATTTCAATGAATATTTTCGAACATATTACAGATTTAAAATGCAGGGACATAGCGGTTGCGGTGGTACCAGCCAGAGGGCCGGACAATTTCCGGTAAAGATATCTTTTGCAATGACCATTAATAAATCGCAGGGTCAAACTTTCAATGTGTGCAGGCTTAGATTTGAGCGTTGAGTGTTTTTCACATGGCCAATTTAGTATCATCATTGCACCCGTGCGAAGCCGGGGCGGGTCGCTAGTATATAATAATATTCTGGGATATTTACACAGCGTTTTAAGAGCCACACTAACCATTAGCTAGTACTATGAGAACAGAGATAAACATACATGGATACATTTTTTTTAATGCATATATATTATACATAGAAACGCCCAGAATATTCATAAATACAAATATTTGCGCTAAGCGGGAATTGAACCCGTGAACTCTGACGTTGCAGTCGAATCGAATGTTCTATAGCCACGCCACCGGAAGAACTATGCAGCAAAAAATATTTTATTTTAAAAAGGTTGAGGCGACGCGGCGTGAGCAGTTTATAAGGTCAATTTAGAAGATATAGAAAATGTCAATATAGAAGATGTTACACAGGTACGCTCGGCGCTAGTACTAGTACATTTCAACCGCTCAAGCCGCGTCGCCGTCTCCCGCCCCGCCCGCTGTCTGCCCCAACCTTTAGTATAGAGAATACAGCTAAAACATTTTAACAGGACTGGTAAGAGTATCATCATTGGTGTATGCTTGTTTGACGACTAAATTGTATAAAAAATTAAGTGACATTCTTTCAACATACATAATGAATAATATCATATGAATTTATTTATTGTAATCTGCCTTGAATAAACCTGTCCCTACGATAGACATACATGACAGATGGGAGCTGGGAGCGGCCAATTTGTTGAATTGTTTGCAATAATTAAATACTTCAATATGACCATCCATATCTGGTATGTTCATAACCGGATATTGCAACATTCTACAATGTTATTTTTGCATTTAATGTAAACACCGTTCACAGCACAACAATTCCCAGCAGATTTACCCACGTTTATGGTCACTGCTCGGCTCCTAAGGGTCGTAGCGTGATGTTAAATAGCCTATAACCTTCTGTAACCATTGGGCCATCAAAAACAAAAAGGATTTTTCAAATCCAACTGGTTGTTCTAATGAGTAGCGCATTTAACCAAAAGTAAACAAACTGTTCAGGTTTATTATTAATAATAATAATAATAACTCCACACATCTCTCACACAGCCGTCTGATCCCAAACTAGATAAATCAGACTGCTGATAAGTCTTTATATATATATATTTCTTCTGTACGTGTGTATGTCACTGAATTCCTCCTTAACTCGTGGATCAATTTTAATGAATTTTTTTGTGTCTTCAGGTGGATTCGAGAATGGTTTAGATTTACAATTGGACCCGGTAGATGGCGCTGTGATAGGGTTACAGGAATAATATTTTTTATGTTCCGGCAGGACAATGTCTGTCGGGTCCGCTAGTATACTTATATATTTCTAACCACATACATATTATTATTTATACATTAGTATTTGTATATACTATTTCATATTTAAAACAACAGGTGTATCAGTAAAGTATGTAAGGTTAATCTGTTTAATACAAACAAACAAATCAGACTGTAAGAGCCAAGGAAAGAATGTGCTGTTGATCTCGAGAATATTCAAAGCATCAAGCTATGAAACTTCAAAGGGCTATTTTTAATGTTTTTTATGCGAAAACAACATTTTATCTAAATAAAAGAATCCACCAAATGGCATGACGAAAGTTAGAAACGTACAAAGAAGTTGAGTATCACACAGATTTTGTACCTAATCTAAGTTCCATTACATTACATTATTTAGGTGTGACCCAGGTTTGACCTGTTTAGTTTTAAAGATTGCATTGATTGCCTAAGATCCAGGCATTTTTGTTGATAAGAATTAAATTATAGCTTGTTCTAAATACAGAAGGCCAACTCTGGTTAAGTATAAGTAGACACTCATTCTGAAAATAATCTTATTATCTACGTAGCAAGTGTTCTATTTTTAAATACACCCTGTGAAAATAGAACACTTACTTAAATCACTGAAAGGGATGACTCTAGCATGCAGTTTCTGGGTTAAAAAGTAGCCTATGTGCTATTCCAGGCTATAATCTATCTCTGTATCAAATTTCATCCAGATCCATTCAGTCGCATGAAATTTTTGCATGAAAGAGTAACAAACATCTATCCATCCTCACAAACTATCGCCTTTATAATATTAGTAAGATAAGATTTGGATTTTTTGAAGATGACACAGATTATGTAAGTAAATGTCTCTTTTTTTTACTTTTTTTTTTTATTAGTGCTTAGATGTACAATTTATAATATTAAAAAAAATGTCTGAGTAACTACTTAACTCTATGTTACGTTAAAAAACCAGATTACTCACCATTCTAAGTAAAGAATGACTCATTTAAAAATTGCATATTTACTGGAATTCTGTATGTCATGGACTACTCTTCATTATTAATAGACTATTAAATTATTCAAGCCAAGGTTGTGCATTCAAGTCGTGTAATAAACTATAGAGAAGAAACGTTAATATCATTTTTTTATGGAAAATTTCCATAAGACTGGGGAGCAATTTTTGAAGTAATAGTCATGTATAAATGTAATTTATTTTAGCGTTAAATAAATGTTTAGGTGGTGGTGGTTATAAGGGGTGATTCAATCTGAAAAAAAAAACACTCTTATTTTCTTATGGTCCCTTATGGTCAATTCACAAATCGGTTATTAATTTGATTATAATTACATTTTAATACAGTAGAATTCAATGCTTTATAATAATAAATGAATGAAAATAAATGATGGATTAATTTTATTAGAAACTAGCTGTGTAACTTTGTCCGCGTGGAATAGTGTATTTATATCGAATCAACAGCTGAAAAAATAAGTTTCAAGCTCTTAGCTCTAAATATGACGATACTTCCATACAACTTTTCATCCCCGCCTTACACCCCTTTTTTCGCATTAAAAAGTAGCCTATGTCCTTTCTCAGGCTCTAGACTATCTGTGTACCAAATTTCATTTAAATCGGTTCAGTACTTTTGGCGTGAAAGGGCGACAGACAGACAGACAGTTACTTTCGCATTTATAATATTAGTAAGGATTCTAGTTGAATTTTGAAAAAGGTTTTGGTACATTTTTCTGTGAATTTGTAATAGTTAGGTACTTAAAAATTAAATACCTACATACAATACCGTCATCTGCAAACGCATAAATACGTAAAACAATAAAAAAATATTATCTCAATAAATCAATTTTTTTTTTCGTAAAATCATCAAAGTTTATTAATGCATGTTCTTAAAATAATTACTGTGTTTTTTTATTGTAACTAATAAATCAAATAATATACCTCAATAAACCATTGTAATTATTTCAAGTTTTTAACCTGTTATCTCAATCAATTAATGATTGCAGTATCTATCACCTCATTATCAGTGATAGGTACTGAATGATGATGAAAAAGTATTTCGTTATAATAATACCACACACATTTATTTTTACAGCGAAATAACGTGAGGGTGTGTATTATTAGTCATATGCTAAGGAGACACCCTTCCTGGGGGTCCAACCACCCCATTTCGGGGAAACGTTACGCGTCTATACATCCCCTTCGGACAAACTGTGCCCTAATTTAACAAATTACCTCTCTACTTGCGCAAGGTCAGTACTAAATTGCTATTGCAATAACCAAAACGAAAGTGATCTAGAACAACAGCGTGTGGGGGCAACCCTTCAAAATGCAAAGAAAAAATCAATATGAATCGGAAACGTCTCAATCTTTCTTGTATGCAACGAAGAATGGCTAATGCACAGTTTTTTATAGCATTTGATTACGATGTCATTCATAAACGTGCGTAATTACGATCGTAATCAAGTAATCGATGAACCATAACTAACGCACGCCCGTTCTATGTTTACGTTTTTTTTTTAGAAAAAAAAACACCAAAGAACGAAAAGGAAGCCCGGTTAACACTAAATACTTTATGGACGTAAATAGATCGATGCGTGCAAGATGATCGTTGTAATTATTTATTTGTTTTGCTAACGAAAGCTCTGGTGCGATGAACTCAATATACATACCTCATTTTGACGCTCTTATCCTTTGTCGTGACCAATCCGTATGCACTACTGCACAGCACGAAACAATTGTTCACTTATAAACTGCATATTTCCACTTACACAGGCGGACATTTCCGTATTATCGGCTGGAGTTTACCGCTGGGACACTTTCGGTAGCCATTTTTGTCAAAAAACACTTTTTACTTCCCGATTCCCGATTTCGGAAAATTGTGAGCGAGATGACGCTAGCGCCACACCGAGACAACGAATGAAAATAAATGGAACATTGAACCGGGCCCTCGCAAATCCTAGTGCAATGATGTCCGAATCGCACCTTGAGCGTGTATCTCCACTCCGCTAAAGCTTCCACGTCAAGGGATAAATTATTAAATTCACTGTCAGTCCGAGTAGCAGCTTTGAAGCTTACTGTACGATTCGGAACGCAAATTTACATTTTTCGTCCTTATTGGGTGTTTCTACCATACTTGGGCGGGTAATGCACTACTCCCGTTGACTGCCAATCGTATTTTATAAACTATTGTTTTAAAAACTTTACATGTGCTTCCATCTTCTGAGTAATAGCAAAACTATTAAGTAATGTTTAATTAATTTTGCTAATGGCAGCTTTGTATTAGATTTATTTTCATTAAAATTTTGCACATTCTGTTTACTTTTTTCTTTATTAGTTTTTTTGTCACTTATAGCCTTAATAAATATTTCATTAGGATATCTCTTTCAAAGCAAAAGTAAATTAATCGACTAAAAATAACTTCCCATCTTTTCAAATGCGCTTCTACTCTATTAGTAAATATTACCCTGTTTGACAGTGAATGACAACAATTTTCGGGAAAAGAAGTCAGCCTGTTTTTCTTTTGATAAACAGTTCCTTTTTCGAAAACATAAAAATAATGGTGGGCGCAATGCCTGTTAACTTAATACCAAAATTTTGCAACGGTACCATGGACAGTCACAATGGTACTGACGAAAACGAAATACAAGTTCATATCGGTAGTCGCGTAAAGTGTAACGATGAGTTCGGTACGGTGAAATATATTGGTGAAGTGCACGGATATAAAGGTGTTTGGTACGGCGTGGAATGGGATAACCCTACCAGGGGGAAGCATGATGGATCTTTGGATGATGTTCAGTACTTTAAAGCATCAAAACCTGGTGCAGGTTCTTTCATTCGTCCTAACAAAATAAGTCCATTGCGGACTTGTTCTGACGCTATTCGAAAATACTACGGAGATAGAGAGGTGAGTTGCTTATTTAACTTTTTAAATATATTTAAAAAAAGTAAAGGTGTAGTGGCTAAGGTAATTAGGTCATACCACCTACTCAGCCTCTGTTGTTGTTGTGTGGGTGTTCTTATTCTTACTTTGACTATGTTTGTGCCTGTCAAGGCCTTTTATTTGTCTACTTCATGCGATTTACTCTGACCCATATATGGTCAAATAATAATTGTCTTCGTTACTTATAATTAGGGCTGCCATCTGTCCGGGTTTCCCCGGATTTGTCCTAGTTTAGAGGGCGTCCGAGACGGGGTTTTCAAAAGGTGCCCAACCTGGACGCTCTGTGTCAGGGGAAAATTATAATTGTTTGCTGAATGTAAATTAATAAAAAAAATGTAAATAGAATCTGCGTTTTTATAAATAACTTTTTATTTAGGGTGTCTGGAAAAAAATCGCGATTTCACATGTGTCTGGTGTTTTTTAAGTGTGTAATTTAAGTGATGGCAGGCCTACTTATAATACATACATAGATTGAATTGTCAACAAAGTACCTCATAATGTTATTGGTATTTTGAATAATGCTGTATAATTCATAGTTTTGGTTCAAGAAAGGAATAAAGAGAAAAGCCATTTCTAACCGACTTCGAAAAAGGACAAAGTTCCATGTTCGGCTGTATGTAATGTTTGTACCAGTATTTCTATCACCTCCATAGGTGATAGAATCAGTCCATACTGATTTAAAGAAATATTTAAGTTGAGAGGAATAATTATAATGTTATCATATAAAAATATACATACCTATACAAATCAGTGAATTATGTAGGGTAGAGGCAAAAAGGATCTTAACTGTGTATGAAAATTTTCTGTTGAAAGATTTTAGTGCCACCAACTACTGTAGCTAAAGACAATAATATAATAGCACTATGGAAGTGGAACATTCTGCTTTTCAAAATATATCGCCACCCAGCAAAAAAAGTGCCATAATACAAAACAACTATTTCGAGAAAACACAACTTTTATGCCGGTGAATTGAACAAAACAGCTCAGTGAAAAAAGGAACTTCGTTCCCTTTTCTATTGAACTGTTTTTCTGTGTTGAGCTGTTCGTCGCTGTAGAGCTCTGTAACAGATAAGCAGTTAATGCGTTTTTTGAAAACACTTCCCTCCATTCATTATATCTATAATTCCCTACATGATATAGTTAAACACATCCCCACATACACAACATAACTAGTGCGAGAACAGAATTTGTTCATAGATAAAAATAATGTCCCTTTAACAATTTTATTATATATTTTTTTTTTGTTATGGGATAGGGGGCAAATGAGCAGACGGGTCACCTGATGGTAAATGACTACCGCCGCCCATGGGCACCTGTAACTCGAGAGTCACAAGTGCGTTGCCACCCTTTAAGGTGGAAATAGGGGAAGAGCGGGAAAGACGTGAGAGGGGGATTAGAGGGGAAGGACGGGAATAGGGGAAAGGGCAGGGTTAGGGCCTCCGGTAACCTCACTCACGCGGCGAAAAGCAATGCAAGCATTGTTTCACGGCCGGTTTTCTGTGAGGCTGTGGTATCGAGCGGAGTCGAGCCGGCCCATACGTGCCGAGGCATGGCTCTCCCACGTAAACCTATTGTTAAATAAAATTTATTATACCTATTGTTAAAATCCTTATTGTTAACAATTATAATTATTGTAAAAATCCTTTTTGTTACGATTCCAGGATGAAACAGTCGCGGCACATCGCAGAACTGTCATCAATGAGTGGAAGAGAGAGATGGGTGCACCTTTTATTGAAATGGTCGGTTTTGAGAAGATACACCAGAAACAGTGAGTTATTTAATATTATTTAGTCAATGTCTAAACTTAATTGAACAACGTTTATCTTAGTTTAAGCCTTATTTTCTGTTTTATGTAGACGTAAAGTCTTATGAAAATACAATGTTTATTTTTAATACTGTCAGTGACAACATATTAATGATTATAGATTCTTGACCTTATTCACTAACAACATATTAATGATTATAGATTCTTGACCTTATTCACTAACACACAACATTTTCTTTTATTATTTTTAGTGTTTATAAGACACAAGATGATGTTTAAATTGGGAAAAGATCTCTTAAGGAAATTTTGTTTCTAATAAATAATTTGTTTATACAAACAAGACACTGCAGGGATCTCCTGCTTTTCAGCAGTTGTCACATAAACAAGCCCAGGACGTGCATTTGGTTACTGTTGCCTATAAACAGTTAAAGCACAACTCTGCATGAGAATGCGAGTTTTTAGGTACACACTCGTAACCGCTTACTACTAAAGGACCCGTTTGATTAACTGCCGCCTCAATGGTATTTAATAAAACAACATTTAAATTTATATAAAAACACTGCGATAAAATACAATTGACACCATTTTATATTCATTCTTTAAGTACTTAAGACGATATTGTCCACAACTTTTTATCAAGTAGTTTAAGTATACAAAGGAGATTGACCTTTATGTCTTCTGTACAATACAATAACACAAACATCAAGGCTAGTATTTATATTTAAGTATATTATATACTAGCACTGATAAACAATACACACAGATCATGGAATAAACTTTACTGTGCACCAATTAGAATGATCACTGTCAAGATCTGAGAGTTTTGATTGTCTATTAACATTCTATGGTCTCATATTAAATAGTACATGGGATAAAAACAACCAACCAACAAGAAATTTCTTTTCCAGAACCCTTACATACTCATACAGACTCACGCCTGTATCCTTGAAGGGTTAGGCAGAGGTGATTAAACACCTATATGTTGCCAAGTAAAATTTGGTCCTACTCACGTAAGCGGCAAGCCTATTGCCGCCAAACAGGCACTTTGCGAATTAACGATGGGAAAATTGGGGATATATTAAAAGGGAAAATTAGGCAAGAAGGAAAAGGATATTAGGGAGCGCAAGCAATTGCTCGAGGTCTGGGTCTCATACCTGTAACTGGGAACTGACTCTTAAAGCGAGAGCTACATTAAGCCGACGCACACGTCTGAGACGTCTGCGAGAGCTACTTTAGGCCGACGCCCACGTCTGAGACGTCTTAGGCCATGTTTACGCAGACGCGGGGCGTTGCGCGGCGCGTCGTGGGTCGACTCGCGCGATCACATCAAACACTGCTTATGTCAAAATGGACGACGAACACACTGAGTTTTTGATTATCACAATTCAAGACCGACCTAAAACCGAAAGCTATCGTTGATCTCCAACGCGACCCACGACGCGTCGTGTAACAACGCCCCGCGTGGCGTGATGAGTGCGATCATTGGATCTATGTCTTGGTGTAATTTGTCTATAGTATGTATGTATTTAGTATATATTAATAATGTTTATCACCAGTCTGGGTACCACAGTATAGTCAAGTTATCATTATTATTCTATAACAGGATTAGAGACTTTATAAAAAGTCTTTCTCCGTAGAAAAAAGTGATGTGACTTTAAAACTATGTCCGCCCTTTTCCAGAAAATTCGACCGCCTCTTGGAAGTGTGCGTGCACGACCAGAATATATCCAAGGCTGGGGATGTAGCAGGCCTGTGTCCTAACGTAAGGAGTTTGGATGTCTCCCGGAACCTGTTCTCTAACTGGCGCGAGGTGATCCAGCTGTCTGCTCAACTGCCTGACCTGAGAGAATTGGATGTTAGGTAAGCATAACAGTTCAACATGGCGACTAATTTTTTTTTGTTTTTTTGCGGTGAACGCGGGAAACTAGGGGGCGTGAGTATCGCGAGGCCTAATCTGTGATTTGCTAGCTGCTAGGAAAACGCGCGTGGTGGCAATGCCACCTGTCCACGGCCCGAGGGGGCCCCCGGGCACCAAAGGCCCTAAACACAGGAGGCACTAATTACAAAATGTATTTAAAAATATTCATTTTAAATTTAGTAAATATAGGTAACCAACGGGACCCTATTCCTAAGCCTCCGCTGTCCTTCCGTCTGTCTGTCACCAGGCTGTATCTCATGATCCGTAATAGGTAGACAGTTGGAAATTTCACATAATGTGTATATCAAATAACATAACAACAAATAATAAAAATAAATTAAAAATTAAAGGGAACTCCCCTACTCTACATAGTATTAAATCTTGTACAAACCCTTCATGCGCGAGTCCGACTCGCACTTGGCCGGTTTTTTTGTTTAGTAACTATTCACTAGCTTTAGTGTCAAAAAAAATTCAATCACTTTCTTTTTCTACTGCCTTCGAGGACTTTATTAATTGTTATCGAGAATTTAATAAACTTTGACCTTCCTGTTGGCTTCCACTAGTTTAAATCATTTCATCATTTGTGAGTAGAATAACACAATGACACCATGGACCTTTCCCGGCCCTATTTATCAGTAGAAAGAGTGACACCGTGTGATTATAATCGATTCAATCCTAACATTAGCCGTTTGGGTGCGACACCCAAGATCCGCTTTTAAAAAAAAAGATTATAAAAAAGGTAGTGTACCAGTCGGGCGTTTACAATTTGAACAGAAACCTACTGTATCCTATCTCATCTACCTTTAGTAGTAATATATATCTCTAATTCCGTAGCAAAAACCGCATGGCTATCGACATGCCAGAAGAAACTCTCACCCAACTGTCCATCAACTTCGCCAGCCTGGATAAACTGAACATTTCTGTCTGCGACTACGAGTGGGCCGATATTCTGTCCATCTCACACTTATGGCCCAAAATAAACGAATTAGTAGCAGCCTACAATAGAATTAAAAAGATCATACCACCTTCTGTTACACTGAGGACTTTGACGACGATCAGACTGGACGGGAACCCTCTGGAGTCTTGGTATGAAATTATGAATCTTGGTATGCTGAAGAACCTGAAGATATTGAGTCTAAACGACTGTCTTGTATCTGAGATCAGGTTCAACGACAACCCTAATGAGAAGGTGAATGTGTTTGAGAATTTGGAGGTGCTATTTTTGAACAGGAACAGGATCAATGATGTGAGTAGTTTCACCTAAGTTTATTTTAATTTTTTTTATTGTATAGGGGGCAAACGAGCAGACGGGTCACTTGATGGTAAGTGACTACTGCCGCCCCAAGGCATCTGCAACTCAAAGAGTCACAAATGCATTGCCGGTCTTTAAGGTGGGAGTAGGGGAAGAGGGGGAGAGGGAAGGGTTAGGGCTTCCGGTAATCTCACGCATTGCTTCACTGCCGGTTTTATGTGAGACCGACGTGCCGAAGCATGGCTCTCCCACTGTTAAATTATTATGTCACGGGCTGTAGCGTGATGTTAAATAGTCTATTACCTTCCTCAAGGATAGGACTATCAAATGCAAAAAAGAATTTTTCATATCCGATGGATGTGACTGTGTTCCTGACTGGCCTGTTGGTCTAGTGGTTAGTGATCCTGACTGCTGAGCCAGAGGTCGTGGGTTCAATTCCCACTCAGGATAAATGTTGTTTGTGTGATGAGCACGATCATTTGTTCTGTACCTGGGTGTAATTTATCTATAAATAGCTAACCCCACACGTTAAGACGAATAAAGCGTACTTCCATCTCAAAGGCCGGCAACGCACTAGTGACTCTTGAGTTGAAGGTGTCCTTGGGCCACGGTAGTCACTTACCATCAGGTGACCCGTCTGTTTGTTTGCCCCCTATAATTTAAAAAAAAACCATAGTACCGGCTCTGCCTAGTTTGGGATCAGGCGGCCGTGTGTGAGATCTCAACTTATTAATATTATAACTAGTTTTCGGCTGCGGCTTCTCTCGCGTAAATGTAAAACTTGTTCAATCAATTCAAGTATACCTCAACCAACGAGGCGATGAGTTTGTTACGCGCGTATAATATTAGTTGGGATTAGTATAGATTATAAATCATTAATGGTATATTTTCTTCTCAGTGGCGATCATTGAGCGAACTGAACAAGCTGCACCGTTTGAAGAAACTGTACTTCTTGAAGAATCCCATACAGAACACAGAAGACTACGACACCGGCTCACAACTCATCTCCGCTAAGATTGACACGCTGCAGGTAAGTTAAGCTTAAACTTCTTCTTATAGACGCCATAGACTCTGTTGCCCTGATAGAACAATGTTAAGTGATGTCCTCTAGCGCGGCTCTATAACTGATGTTAGGATATTGTAGATATACTAATCATAGCGATAACTTTCATTTCGCGATGTAGGTTCAGTAGTTAGTAAGTAGTTTGGTGGGTCATCGCTAGATGGCGTGAAGTATGTTTTCATTTTATGTTAATGTTGCTACACCCTGTTAAGAGAAAAGGCAGATATTCGACCGTTTGTATAAGTTGGCTTAGTAACTTCTACTTTGTAGAAAAAAAGCTTTTTCTATTGCGATTTGCGGCTGATATCTTGTATTTCGTTTAAATATACAAGTCAGATTAGTAGATATAGAATTTTACATACAGTGATCATCAGTGTATGTAAAATTCTATATCTAGTGATCATCACTACATATTATAAAACAAAGTTCGCGATAAACTGAAAAACTACTGAATGGATTTTCATGCGGTTTTCACTAATAGACAGAGTGATTCATGAGGAAGGTTTAGGTGTATAATTTGTTAAGATTTTGTGTAAATTGATTGAAATATGATAATGATTGTTGAAGATGTCTCTGCTATCCGTGCGAAGCCGGGACAACCCGTCCCGCTAGTATTAACTAAATGTCGAAAAGTCATCTCTCATCTTTTCTTAAACAAAGCAACCTGGTCGCCTTATTACAAAGATTTGTCTAATTAAACCATATCGAAACAATTTTTAAATCTTTTGTTAGTCTTCGTTTTGTAAAAAAAAGATGTTTACAGAATAAAAAATTGTGTGTGTACTTTCTTACTGCACGCACGTAAGAAGTTATACTTTTATCTAGTTAAATAAAGTTAAATATCATAATAAATAATATATACCATCAACTAACCTCAAATTGCACAAACGTACTCAAAGTAACATGTAAAAACCATTTTTATCACTATCGTGAAGTTGGTAACTTTTTTTGAAAAACTAAAATGTTGACTAGCTAACTTCAGGGTGTCGGTTTTTCATGTCGGTGTGCGCGCGCGCATCGTAAAAATTTACTCATCATTTTTCCATAACGCGCCAAAAGAAGTATAACTTCAATAAATACAAGATATAGTGACACGTAGCGATCGCTCGTGTGTCACAATAATGCGGAGATCCGCAACATTGCGATTACTACTCGATATCGGAGCACTTTAAGTAGTCAGTCAGGTCATTAATTTGATTTTAACTACACCATTCTTTAATATATTATGGTATGGGACTCTGTTTCCGCATTTAGACTCACAAACGGTCCATTATGCGTTCATACATCGCTGGTTAGTTGAACCAGCCCAGCTCCTTCCAGAAGCTGTCTGTGTGTTATACGTATACGTCGTGTTCCAGGAACTGAACGGCTCGGCCATAACTCGCGAGCTGCGGCGCGGCGCGGAGTACGACTACATGAAGCGCCACGGCGCGGAGTGGAAGCTCGCGCAGCGCGACCCCGCGCTCCTGCGCGCCTTCTGCCTCGAACATTGCAGATTCACGCAGTTGATTGACAGTGAGTGTACTTCATTATTATCTATGGTCTCACTCCGCAGTCTTTATTTTTGAAGTGAAAACTTCTTCCGGCACGTTGGGCACTTTTGATATGAGGAAAAAGCACAACTCGTGTGACCGTCACGCTCAGATGTATATATATATATATACACATACATATGTGTTTTCACTTCTGACGTGCAGCCCTACGACTGACAGTTTTTTTTCTTTATAAGCGGTTCTTGCCTTTTAGAGTGAGTTACGTGATGTTGTCTCGATTTCTGGACCAATTTCCATGATGCTTTGTATATTAGATGTTTGTTTGTGTTTTTCACATTATTTGTAATGTGAAAATAATTTCACATTACAAATAATGTGCACAATACAATGAAAAAAAAACTAACTATAAAAACAAATCTAGGAAGTAAATTTTGACCTACGTCTAATGGTCGTATCTAAATGAAATCTTTGTATGTATATGTATTTCGGATCACAATACTATTTCACATTTTGAAGCTGATCTGATGATGGATCCGGGAGGTGGATAATGGAACTCTTCAGTGGCTACTTGTAAACCCCTCGAGTTTGGACTCATATGATTCGTTTTGACGAGTCTAACAGATCGATCTGATGATGGAGCCAGGAGGTGGATAGTGGAACTCTTTACTTTTCTATTTGGCTCGTTATTAAAGCTATATTTTTCTAAACTATATTTTTTTTATAACTAAGTGGGCATCAAGTAACAGGTGTCTACAGACACTAGGCACCATAAGTCATCTGTGTATTTTATGTAATCTCAAAAAATAACGCTTACTTTTTTATTTTTAGAATATGGCATCCCAGAGGACAGCTTGCTTGAGAAAAAACCTAAAACTATGACTCTCACATCCCAACTACTGGAAATAATACTAAAAGACGAGAATGGCAAATCATTGAAAAAGAAATTCCCATCTTCAATGCTCGTCCAAAAATTGGTAACACTGGCACAAAGGCTATTCTCGAAGGGATCCCACGGAACTCCGACGTTATATTTATTAGATGACCAGATGAAAGGCGCAGAAATATGGTTAGATAACGTTATGAAAGATCTTGCTTTCTTTTCCATAAAAAATGGCGACACAGTTCTTGTGAGATTCAGTTAATTTTATTTTATGAACTGGCAACACGATAATAATTGCCGTTGATTTTATTTAGCGCGCATTTTAAAGTATTTATTTAAAAATCATTATAGCTTTGTAAATAATGTTATGTCGAAATTGTACCTGTATTTATGGTGAATATTATTTTTCTCAAAATAAATGTTCAATTATGTATTTTTATTGCGTTGTTTCATTTTGTATACATAGAAAAATTCTGGCATTCATAGATAGATAATGGAACGAAATATATACTAATGGAACGAGAAGCCTTTGGTGTTCAACTAAGAGGTCTTATCGCAGGCTGCAATCTCTTACAGGCAACTTTTAGCTGGACCTTAACGGGTCACCTTGATTCAACAACCAAGTTCATTGCAAATCACATCTCATAAGGCTGTAGGTAACATGTTTGCTCTATCCTTTGACCGAAGAGCTCTCGTAGCAAGTAGTATTAGTAAAAACTCTGAAGGTGTGTATAGCTATTAGCTTGAAAATCCTCCACACCCATTTATATGCGCCCGCGCTCATACTAACGACATTTTTTTTGTTTTTTTTTTATGAAGAATACTTGTAACGTGAGTCACACATTACTAGTATTCTTGTTAACCCCTCCAGCTAAGCTTAATGTTTGTGTTAGGAGTGGGTTCACGCCGATAGTGCACTGGGTGGTGTTCGAACCCGCAACCACTTAATCGCAAGTCCGACGCCTTAGCCATTACGCCACCGCCACTTAATTTTAAGTGGGTCTGGTGGATTTTCGGCCCTAGTCTCAAAATCTCTCTCAAATTATCATTTAGAATTTAAGGAAAGTGACCAATGATTTCATGTAACTTTAGCATCTGGTACCTAAAAATTGGCCGCCGGCCTAAGTTAGCAGGTATGCATACCTTCAGAGCCCACTAATTTATTTTATTTGGGATACAAACAATAGTACAATATTAAATTATTCATATTATAATTTTGTACAAGTGTGCTAATTATACTACCAACAGCATTATCCACTAGTTACTACATATTTTGTTTGTCAGAAAATATGGAAGGTCTGGCGGCCATGGGATCTTTGTCTATGACTATAATAGTTAAACATCAAATACTCTGACATAGGAGGACGCCGGAGCTTGTGATACCTGCCTGTGACGTATAAGGCAAGCGTCGTCTGCATGTCACCATTGTAGCGACATCGAAAAACATACTGCTAAGAACCAAAAGTTGAAGTTGATAGTAATTACTGATCCTCAATCACGCAATATAAGTTCTCGTGCCGATTGGTATATTATATTCTTTGCACACTTAAAACATTATCGTGTCTAATTCGTATACCTCGCAGAAGTCTAAACAACTCTTAGTCTTAGAGATGTTTGGAGGAAAAATTGCTGACTTCCCTAGAGGCCATATTTTGGTTTTGCGCGTGTGTATTTATTCAGCATTTTCTGTACAAAAAGGCATATTGATAAGTTGCTCCGCCAAGGTACAAATGAAACAAATTATTACGTCCACAGTTTTAATTCATAACTCCTGGTTTTAGGCGGCGTATCAAGGTGAAATATGCATCAAATTTTAATTAGACCTCTAGCAATACAACTGAAAACCCCACCCAAAAATTTATTATTGCTCTTTTAAAAGCCCTTCATATAATTTTTTCTTAATTATCTCCAATGTACAGACATCGGCCAATCATATTCTATTATATGTAATGTTTTTTATTGTATATAACTAGCTGACCCGACAGACCGTGTCTTGTCTTAACTATGAATATTGAATTCGATTTGGTATACTTAATAAAAAAATAAATATTCCAAAAAGTTAGTTCCGACCGATGTATCTGTTTTAAACGATATTTGCAGCGCGCTTTCTGTCAATCGCGCCAACTGTCAAACGACTGACAGTTATGTCAAAAGCGCTAAGGTTACATTAGAAAAGTTAATATGGTCGTTAAGTTTTCATATATTTTCAAATTTTCCGCGCAACTTAATTGTTTCTTTCATAAAAACCTTCTCCTGACAATAACAAACAAAAAAAAAAGAATTAGCGAAATCGGTCCAGGTTCACGCGTGATATCGTGACCAAGGGAAATAGGGATTCACTTTTATATATATAGATGATGCCTGATTGGTTGTAGTGCAGGCTGCTACTGCTGTAAATATTAGGAGTTTGAAATCTAAATGTGTATTGTGTAATCTTTGTTGTCATTGTATAATGTGTTCCCCATAGTGCTAAGATAATTCTTTTTTGTAAATTTTACAAACGGACCGAATAGAAATCCGTTTAGACACTACGGTTTAAAAGAGTAAAACAATTTAAAGCTCATCCATAAGACCTTTTAATAAAACACGAACCTCATAACATAACTTTTATTAATAATTATTATCTTGTAGTACACAAAATACAAAACTAAATTAATCTATTCATTATATATTATTTTGCATTTTAATGTTATTTTATAACTAAATATATATACTATGGGGCAATGGGCATATATTTATATAATACTAAACGGTTTATCTAAACCTAGCCACCATAAAGTCACCGAAAGTCGCATTTTTTGTTCTTTTGACGGCTGTCATGTCTGAAGGCTGTCATATCTGACAGCTGTCATATATTTTTTAGAGTGTACTTGGGTAATTCTTGCTAACGCAGTAAAGTATCCAAATTCGGAGCACCTTGTCTTTAAAACTATACCCTGTTTTACAAGTGTCAACTACACAGTGGCGTAACAATAGGGTGGCAGAGCGCGCAAAATGCCACGGGCCCCCGGGCATCAAAGGTCATGAACACAAGAGGCACTAATTACAAAATGAATTAATGAATTACCCACGGGCCTGAGATGGTATAGTTACGCCACTGCAACTATATGTTATATATATTATATGCTTACGTAAACAACAAAATCTACATAATATTATATTGAAGGGGCGAATTCGAATCACCGAATTTTTTTATAACCCTGAAACAAAAAAAAACATGTGAAGTGAATAAAAATGTGAATACATGCGTAATCTGAATCAGAATTACTATTTCGTAGAATCTTATCTTCACGCAGTGGCGTAACAATAGGGTGGCAGAGCGGGCAAAATGCCACGGGCCCCGGCTCGAGGGGGCCCCGGGCGCCCACGCCACTGACTTCACGTAATGAACTGTAAAGCCTGCTCAGTTCTGATAGTTTTTCTTGTAACTTCTTTATACCTTACAATAAAAACTTTCGTGAGTGGTATTCACGTTTCTTAAAGAATATACCTACGATTTTACTCACGTTTGTATTTCAGGGATGCCTGACCCCAGACTGTGATCCTTGACACCGTCGCGGCAGGAGGCTTCACTCCTTGAAAAAGGGCCCCCGTCGGGTCCGAAACTAGTCGGGCACCCCCGAAATATACACATGAGTATAACCGTCTTTAATAAACATTCTTTGTATCTACCTGTCCAAAAACAACCATTTACCTGGCAAAGGGACTCTTACAATGTAATAATAGAGCAAGAGCCCGTGAACCCCAGACCTACGTTATTTTATAAAAGCTGAAAGTTTGTCAGCGTGATCATGACATCATTCTTCCACGTGAATATACAGATGGTGGCTATCACAGATTGCTTTTTTTTTAAACCTGTTATTGACAGAATAAATTAAAATTTTTAACAATTTAAGGTAGTTGTAGGATCGAATGTCTTTTCTTAGAATGTTTTCAAAATTTACATAGACTATCAGTTATCTTATATAACTGATAGTCTATGTAAATTTTGAAAACATCTTGCGCCAAAAGTTTATTTGCGTAAGTCATTCTAATCACGAATCTCTTCTTACGATTTACAATGTTTGTCTGGCAAGGGGTTGGAACTATCAAAAGTGTCTGGCTAATGAGGAAACATCATCTACTTATTACCCAAGTATTATATATAAAAATCAGCTTTTATACTATAACGTAAGTAAAATTATAATTTCATGAACATTAAGGGTGTCTGGCAATGAATAACGTGATTTTTAATGATATTCTGAAGGTAAAACCGAAAAATTGCACTTTATTATTTGATGTATTTAGATCGGTACTTCACACACCTTTAGTACCGTTTACCTTCCAAAGCCACTATAACCCAAACTCCATAATGGTCCATCGTTCTTAACAGTGTTGGGAGCCTCCGCTGACAAACTTTCAGCTTTTATAAAATAACGTAGGTCTGGGGTTCACGGGCTCTTAGACTATAAGGTGAGACATAAAATAAATTACCGTAATCAGTTGATAGTGGTGGAATGTGTGAAGTCCCCCTTGTCGAGGTGACGTTGGGGCGCCTTCGGCTCGTAGATCAGCATCGACACGCGCTCAGGACTTGTCTTGTTGCGTTGCATGTCTGGAAACAATAGATGGATAGGATCCTGATGAACTGCAGTCATGGGAATGACAAATCAAAAATTCGTCTGTACGAACTTGAAATTTTCGAAATTTTCTAAAGCCAGGTCTTGCGACCATATTTGAAGTGAAAACTTCTTTAGCGGCGTTGTGCACTTTTTGGGATGGGTAAAAAATGTTAAACTCGCGTCAGGACACGTGACCTGATCGAAAATTCGTAAGACAGAGCCGACTTTCTTATATTTAAAAAAAATATAACATTCGAAATTCAAACATTTATGAGCGGCCACGAGCGCAGAACTTCCAGTGTACCCTATGTATACATTTAGATATGTTATTACCTACTTTTTATTTTTAACCTAATTATATATATATACAGACGTGTGTGTGTATGTTTATGCAAATACATTGTGAAGTTATGTTTTCACTTCTGACGTGCAGTCCTACGACTGGCTGTTTTTTTTAACCATTACACCAGCTGACGGCCCTGACTTAAATACGAGCGAGAACAAGTTGCATGACGTCACGCGCGACACGCCAACGTCCTGGAGTATTTAAAAGTTAATCGATATTATATATAAGTGTATGTAGTATGTATATAACCCAAAGCTATTTGGTATATTTAAACGAAACTATTGCCTTTATGTACGTTTCAACACGGCATGCCTAAAGGTCAACTAAGAAAACCTGGGTGTCAACAGTTTGTTATAAATTTAAAGACTTACGTTTTAAAATGTTTTTTTTTAAAGACGAAAAAGAATCGTCTATTTTTCCAAAAAATTATAATCTTTTTAGTGTGGGAGAGCGATGCTTCGGCACGTATGGGCCGGCTCGACTCTGCTCGATACCACGGCCTCACAGAAAACCGGCAGTGAAGCAATGATTGCATTGCATTTCGCCGCGTGAGTGAGGTTACCGGAGGCCCTAACCCTTCCCTCTCCCTTATTCCCATCCTTCCCCTCTTCCCACTCTTGCCCCCCTCTCCCTCTTCTCCTACTCCCACCTTAAAGGGCGGCAACGCACTTGTGACTCTCGAGTTACAGGTGCCCATGGGCAGCGGTAGTCATTTACCATCAGGTGACCCGTCTGCTCGTTGGCCCCCTATAACATAAAAAAAAAAAACATTTTGGAACGTTGAAGAGTAGAGTGAGTAGGATGGATAGGCGTGTACCATCTTCGTCTATATCTAAACCGGCACCTATTCACCATCAGTGCGACAGACAGTCCTCTATGTAGAGTCTCAACGCGGAGGAAACGGCCGCCTACGTTATCCTGGAGTGCGAGGTCGCTCCTAGAAGCCTGCGAACGCCCCAGGAGGCTTCTGTGCTTCTGGAAGGAGCTAGGCTGGCTCAACTAGTCAGCCTATCTGAACGCATAATGGACCGTCTATGAGTCTAAATGCGGAAACAGAGCCCTACACCAATACCATCTTCGTCTTCGTCATCACTTTCCATCAGATTATATATTCCATTACACAATAAAAAACCGGCCAAGTGTGAGTTGGACTCGCGCACTGGGAGTTCCTTAAAATATTTTTATTATATGATGTAATTAAAAATTTACGATTTTCGCAATTTTTCTTTTATCTGTGCTATAAGACGTTGCTGTTTACCAAATTTCAAGATTCTGAGTTCACGGGAAGTACCGTGTAGGTCTTGATTCCTTCGCGACTGTCGAAAATTTGCCGAAATTTGCGGCATAAACGGTTGTATCTTTTGATTGCGTCGACTTAGAAGTTTGATTTTTTCACAGCTCCAAGGGACAGTAGACCTGAGTATTTGATATAAATTTCAGGTCGATACCTCTACGTGTTCCTGAGAAGGGTCTCGACAGACAGACAGACGGACGGACGGACAACAAAGTGATCCTACAAGGGTTCCGTTTTTTCCTTTCGAGGTACGGAACCCTAAAAAGGCTTATACTCACATCGGAGGCTGAGGCGTCGCTTGTGTTGCGAGCACAGCTCGAGCTGGCGCCGCACGAGCTGCGAGGCGGAGGCGGGGCGCGCGCCCAGCGCGGGCGGCGCCGCCTGGAGCGTCACCTCCGAGCACGCCGTCTTGTTGTTGTAGTCTGCAAACACAATGTTGTTATTGAACCCCTAAAAAGCTGAGGGAAAAGCGGAATAATTTATCTTTCGAGATATAATTTATTTTTTAAGAAAATGTGTAGTCCGTCCCTCTCCGTCTCCGTTGGAGAATACTCTTTAGTGTTCCCTAAAGTCATACTGACTCACCTGTTCGACGTTAGAGAATATTAAGAAATGTTTTCTAACGTCAGAAGTGTAAATCAAAACTTAGTGATCTTCAATTATGGTGACGATGAGTCAACTCCTAACTTTCGAAAGAGTAAGAGAGAAACACTGTAACTTTCGGAACTTTTCTGACATTTCTTTACCACTCAGCGAGAGATGAGTTAGGGCCCCTTATTTGTACAAAGGGATGGAGGGAGTTGGTTTAGTGCTCCATAATTTCCGCGCGCGCTCTCAGAGGAATGCGGCCGACGGGTGATGATCGCACCGGGTGGCGGAACCCGTCTAGGGTGAGACGGGCCAATGCCTATCGGGGGTTGCGGAAGAATGCAATGGCGATTCTCGCTCCCCTGATCATAGGCAAGTAGCGGAACACCGGGATGGTTTTTAGTCGGTAAGAGTCCGACAGCCCCTTTCACGTCTGGAGGATCATTCGATCATCGTTCATGAGGATCTTCCAGATCGTCACCAAAAAAAAAGTGCTCCATAGTTAACATAAGCATGAGTTGGTAACCCCTAACCGTTCAGGGCGAGTTTGATCTTAACGGCCAAAATAGAGTGTCAAGTGGAAATCCAAAGAATCAAACCTGCAAAAGTCCTTTGAATTGCTGAATAATTTCCCCTCACCTCTCTCATTCAGTATGATTTCCCTATGCATCTGTGATAGCTCAGCAACGTTGACGAGCACAGATTCTTTCCTATCCGCAATATCCCAGGTTCGGTTCCTGTCACCAATGTAGGGCAAATCGCCGTCCGGCTTCATATCCTCGTCTTGAAGCGACGAGTTTTGACTAGATGATGATGGTCCCAGCTAAAGGCAATAAATATAACGAAAACAATTTAGTATTAGAATAGCCTAGAATAATAATAATAACTCGAGAAACCTGGTAAAATTAAAGGATCTTATAGATGTGCTGATATTTATCCTTCAGTGGCCCTTAAGGGAGATTCAGTTTTAATTTGTATCTTTTTGCGAATAGAAGTTTTTTTAACCCCAGATGCAAGACGTGTCTCTGTCATTTGTGTGTCGTAGCTCCGAATGAATAGATGTAAGTGCGTTTTTTTTTGTTTGAAAGGTGACGTGATCGAGAGTGTTCTTAAACATAATTCAAGAAAATCTGTTCAGCCGTTCGAAGATCATCAGCTCTTTTCTAATCGTTGAAGGAATTTTAGAGTCGGGGGTATTTTAATTTTATGGTTATAGTTGCTAATAGTCTTTTGTGGATAATGTTGATAGTTTTTTGTGTTTTAAACGATTTAATATAGAAATTTTGAAGAGAATAAGTTTGGGAAATAGTTCGAGTAGTTTAACTTCCTTTCAGAAGTACGTCAGCAGTAGTATGGCGTCGTGTTGGGGTGTGAAGACGTCACCTTTTGTCGTCCCAGGCCTAATTCATGATTAATAAATAATATAGAAAAAATAAATTAGGATAATACTTTGGGAAAATGCGTTTCTGTTAAGATCTTCTTGGTAGCAGTACGGAGCCAGGTCAGGCCAGCAACGGAGAAAGGTGTAATTGAAACGGTAATATCTTGGACAGAAACTGCTATAGTTTGTGTAATCCTTCGGGGCTGTACATTGGTGAACATAAAACAGATATTAAAACTGAAGGCTCTCCTATTTAACCGCGGTAACTCACATAGATGGGGGCGGAGTTGTCCAAATCTAGTAAGAGAGAGAGAGTCAGACTATTTACCTTCTTCTGCTTCCTAAAAGTAGGGCTCGACTGCGGCCTGTTCTTGAAATCAATGTGCTGATTCGCAGAACTCTTGTTCCGTACAATTGGCGACAATTTCCTGAACTCACTCCTCGGTTCCAACTCTATCCTTACCGTTTCAACAGTAGAATTACTCGCCTTACCAAACAGTGGCGATAATTTTGGCTTGGCAATACTGACCCCATCGGAGTCCTCAACACTCTCGATTGTAATAGTCGAATCGATGCTATTAGCATTTGGCTTTATAGGTTTAACGATTATCAATCCATGTTGCAAATCATCTTTGTCGATTTTAGTCGATTTATCGAGATCGTAATTTGGATTTTCGAAGCCAGTTTGGGTGGCGATTTCGTCGCTCACAGCTGTGAATGTTTGTAGGGTAGTGTTAGATGCTTTGTGTTGCATCCGTTTGCGTCTCTCCAGATCTGCGTGGATGTCTGTCTGTACGCGTAAATTGATGTCTCCATAGCGACGTACAATGTAGTTTAGTAACCAATGGTATCCTTTACGGAGACCAGGGTCAATTTTAAGTTTTTTTGTTTTAGGATTTATTGTGAATGCGCTGTAGGATTCCACTAACGTTGGACAACGGTATCTGAAAACATTCGGGAAAGATTACACTAGGTACCAATGATGTTTTATGTAAAACTAAAACAGTTATATGTATGGGTATCGTAAGTAGTACGGATCCTACAATTACTACTAGACAACCAGTGGACAGACGACCTGGTAAAGATCGCAGGACGTAGGTGGATGCAGGCCGCTTCCAACCGGTCTTCTTGGAAGTCATTAAGGGAGCTATGTCCAACAGTGGACGTCCTATGGCTGAAATGATGATGATGATGAACCAGTGTTGCCAGCTGTTATCCTAAATTCTGCTCTCTGGCAAGTACTAATATAACCAGCAGTATATCTACTAGCAGTCCTGCAAAGGCTGGGCTGGTGATAATCTCTCTAGGTACCTTATCTGAAATGTTCTAAGCATTAGCGTCTCACGTCAGTGGTTCAACTTCCGCCGCCTATTAAATCACTAAACTTGTTGAGATTAAGTAGATATACGTACATATATGAATTACTTAAAACACGTGCTTAATAATCGGTTAAAAGTATTATACTCACTTATTAACTAAGGGTTCGATATTTAGTTTTTCAACAACATCGATGTCATCCAGAGCACCAGTCTTGTCCTGCTTGTTGGCGAGAACCAGTATAGGTTTACCTTTAGGCAGAACAACACAATTTATGTTTAATATTTAATTACCTTGTAGAGATAATGTAGAAATAGACTGGTCCCATCGTGATATATTAAAGATGTTTTTTTTTTTCAGGAAGCTTGGAGTTTAGAATGACCACCCCACCGTCATGGTTTTTCTAATATACTATGATTTTTATTCTATAGGTATCATTTAAGAGTTGAAAAAATAAACTGCGTGAAATGGATGAAATAATAATAATGACTTCTTACATCTCATACACGGCACGGCTCAGATCCCAAACTAGGCAGAGCCTGTATTATGCACACCAGACTGCTGATAAACATACTTATATATTACTAAATACATACATATTATGGATAAATTACACCCAGACACAGAACAAAATGATCATGCTCATCACACAATTATTTGAGCTGGGTGGGAATCGAACCCATGACCTCGGGCTTAGCAGTCAAGATCACTAACCACTAAACTTACCAAAGTGCTGCCGCACTTTATTTATGCCATGCGGGCATTATTTAAAAAATATGTTCTACTAGCAGCGCCCCGCGATTTTACCCGCGTAAGTCCCGATCCCGTGGGAATATCGGGATAAAAGTAGCCTATACTTTAATCCAGGTCTCCAGCTATCTACATACTACTGAACCGATTGCGAGGAAACTTGTTTCATCGCAATCGGTTCAGTAGTTTTTGGGTGAAAGAGTAACAAACATCTATACATACATACATCCATATATCCTCACAAACTTTCACGTTTATAATATTAGTAGGATTTAATGTAGGTATATTATTTTTTTGCCTCTAAACATGTTGGTAGGTATTTATAACGACTAGACACATCGAAATGACGGCCTATTTTGCCGTACGATGTTAAATGTTTAAGTACCTAATCACAGTCTAAACTTCTAAAGGCTGTATGAAAAAATAATGGGTTTTTAACCAAGGAAAAAACGGAGGAGGTTCTCAATTCTACCCGTAAATATATATATTTTTTTTTAAAAGGCGACGACTGACTCATAGTCCCTAGAATATTTCACGTTTTCGGAATTTGTGATGTTTGAACCAATGATTCATGGAAAAATTGTAACTCAAGGTCACCAGGTTAATGATTATTTTAGTGGAAATCGAAAATAACTCGACTTTTAGAACAATGCCAGCCACATATATGCGGGTATTTTGATTATATGTTTGAATCTACGATGCAATTCATTTTCAAAAGGTGCCTTTTAAGTAGCTTGCATAAACATTGACATGTTCTATTTTATTAATACCACTAAGGGCCAAACAAGCACGGCACAAATAAAATCGGCAGTACAGCTGACATATTGCTAAAGGTTACTTTAGCACTTTTCTTGGCTTTTATACCCTGCTCCTTCCATTGAAATGGAGGCAAGAGCACATTGCCTCATAATCATCAGATAAGGAATGGGAAACACGTAGTTATTATACCTTTACCATTTAAAAAAATATTCGCCCTTCGGTTTGACTCGTCAAGGTGCCGCTGATATGAAAATGGATTTCATAACAGTTAACAATTTTGGCCCAGGTCAATGAAACGGTTTTACTCACGTTTGTATTTCGGGGATGCCCGACTAGTTTCGGACCCGACGGGGGCCCTTTTTCAGGTTGAACCGTGAGTAAAACCGTATAGTTTCTAATAAACATGAATATCACTCACGAAAGTTTTTATTGTAATATATTTTTGTGTTGCCTAAAAAAGTACTATCGTGCGACAAGGATCTTTTTGCGTGTAGATGACATTGACCTGGGCCAAAATTGTTACCCGGGGGCCGTCGGGTCCAAAACTAGTCGGGCATCCCCGAAATACAAACGTGAGTAAAACCGTATAGTTTCTAATAAACAAAAATATGTACATATTTATCGTAAAGTACAGTGCGTATGTAAAGGTATATTATTATTATATAGGCTCCTGTGAGTGAGCAGTAGGTATACTGTCCAGATCGACAGTATACTCAGGGAGGGCCGAGTTAAAAGCACTATGTATGCACCCAGTATGTATATCAGGATCGTGGTTAACGGCGTTCTGTACTCTCTGACTACCCCGGACGGGTACACGCGTGAGCATCATACACAAATTATTACAATTTATAACAGTTTCAGGCGTTGACGTTACGGTCTGTCGGTGTTGGAAAATAATATGTATTTTATACGGTAATGCCACGCTGATAAGCAATTTAATTAAAATTAGTTTTATCAGTATATTACAGCAAATATTTAATATTAGTTCCGTAGTAAAGCTATAATAATGCCAGATATGGATTTAGCGCGATTTTTTTAGATAATATATTGGAAAGCTTGGTATACGAACCATTGTAACATTGTTGACCATTTATAGGTTAATTCTTTGATATCGTTTGAAATTCATATTACACGCCGATTAAAGATATTCTTACTTTAGATAGCTAGCAGGCAACCCTCCCCCCCTCCCCTTCAAAGTCCTCCTTAAGTCGTTAATATTAATATTATTTTCATCACCTGATTTTATGAATTTTTCTGAAAAACACAATATTTTTTGAGTTAAATATAAATTTATGGTTGATATTTTTTGCTAAGGTTAAATATGGAAATTAAACGATCCTACTGCTGGGTTTAAAAGATATCTAGTAACAAAGTCTATTTCTGCTGGAAAATCAACCTCATGCTTCAAAAACCGCTAAATGTCACGTCGGCAGTTTGCTGCTGGTCAATATTCTCCTATTTCTGAATCTATCTAATATCTGTTAATATCTAATGATCAATTTTCGCCAACACCTTCTTATCGGGCAGGTTATAAGTAATGACTGGCCTGTTGGTCTAGTGGTTAGTGACCCTGACTGCTAAGCCAGAGGTCGAGAAGTTATTATAATAATATACACCTATAACCTTCATAATAAACCCAGACTATTAGCGTCTCGCTATAGCTGACCTACTTCTTATGGCAACTCACATTCATTTTAAAAGTCAAGAGCAATGGCCTATTGATCTCTGAGAGTTCTGACTCACGGTCACACTAGCCACGATAGCGCGTTCCTTGACCGTACTGTACTGGTGGCACAGAATACATAATAGTACCAGTACTTGTGGGTAGTTTTGTAGTTCTACGAGTATTGATTTGGCCTAGAACTTGTATTTTATTCGTTGGTCTCTGCAGTTACACCAGCGTTTATGGTCACTGCTTCGCTCCTAAGGGTCGTAGCGTGATGTTAAATAGACTATAACCTTCTGAACGATTAATCGTCCTGGGTTTTGTTTACTCTAACAACACCTGACGAAAAACAAGAATATTACTCTGCGTAAACCATGGCATCACCAAAAAATGTAGTTACTTTTACGTGTGACGAAATATCGTTCTTTCAACAACAACGAAATCCTTTTTCGTTGTTGTGGAAAGAAGGGAGAAACGGGAACGAAAAAAAAAAATTGCTTCGTGTGCATTGTCATGGCGCTTCGTGTCTATAAATAGTTGATCAATGAACCACTCTTTTGATCTGTTTCTTATAGAAACAAGGTGTAGAGTGGGTGTCGCAAGGTCAGGACCGTGAATGAAATCGTGTATTCTGATTGCACTATTTAGTCGGCCATGGATCCAAGTAAACCTGTCGCGCGTTTTTATTCTTATTGGTACATAGGTAGAAGCGGCGCCGGCCTTAGGCCTTGATCAGGGTGGAGTGAAATTGTTTTTTAGTGCTCTGTCGACGTTTTTATTATATAATAATTACCAAATATTCAAAAATCAACTCTTCTTATTGCAAACTTATCAACACATATTGAGTTTAATTTAAATGAAGTAACTCAAATTATTACACTCCTCTTTCTTTAACATTTAGAAAGCTCCTTCCACTAAATGTAAATATAATTAAATTAGTATTTTAGTGCTATCAATATCAGAGGCTGGTAATCAGTCTCTCACACAGGTCCACCTTTTTGACAATGTAACACCCAGCTTACGACGTAATTTGTAACTGTTTTCTGTATGAGAGAGAAAAAAAAGCGTATATGTGCAATTCACACACGGCAGAAGTGAAACTTCAGAAGAGTAGAATAAATTTTAGATAATTTATACAAAAGTTATTGGTCAAATTAACACAGATGTGTTAAATAATTAACATAAATTAATTAACCAACGAATTTTAATACGCAAATTCACAAAAATGATACACATGAATGATACGCCACGTTGACTATGACGCATTTTTTGAAGGCTTCGTATTACCCAGGCGTAAAGACACGTTAGCATATGAAGATTATAGGAAACATATATGTATACTTGTATTTTATCTCATTATCTCACAGGCTAAATCCTATTTATAAATATATTTGTCTCTTTTTAGTATGACTTTTTCGTTTCATCGAATTTTCAAATCACAACGATCTTAAAGAAGTTTCACTTCAATAAATAAATGATTTGATTGTAATAATTAAATTAAAAGCCAGCCGAGTACTCCCATGCCTTTCAATAAAATTTACTTTTCGCTGGAGATTGTCGCATATAAAGTCTTTCTGGCGCCCCTTGCCACCTGGCGCCTAAAGCGACCGCTCCTCTTCTTCTACCCCAGGGGCCAGGGTAGAAGACAGTCACATACGACAGGTTTTCGTAACATTGCTTGTTAACGTGCACAGTAATACTGGCAATTGAGACTCAATTATGACATTGTATCGATATTTTATTTAAAAAAATTGAGGAATATTTTGTTTGGCAAATCTCGAATACTTCGGTTGGATTTTGCAAAGCCCTAAACGTATAATCTACTATGGTTACCATGACAATATTAACAGTAAGATATAGAAAAAAACATACCTGATATTTTGTCGTGCGATAAAACCTCTTCAAGTACAGCCCTGCACTCATCCAACCGTGAAAAATCACTAGAATCGATAACAAAAATCACACCGTGCACTTCGCTGTAATATTGCGACCATATTTGGCGAAAATGGGGGCCACCGCCTAAGTCATAAATAGTCACAGGTGTATCTTTATGCACAAGATTCACAGCTTTGAAACCTACAGTCGGCAAAACCTTATCATCTTTTTCACCAGCAAGGTTATTGACAGTTTTTGTTTTTCCCGCGTTATCAAGTCCTATCAATATTAGTACAATATGCCGACGTTGGTTACGACGATGAAAAATGTTTCCGCAACAGTTTCCCATTATTAACACAACTTATATAACTAGATTAAAGATAAAAAATCACTTTTCATATCACAAATACGTGTTTCAAATTTGAATTTGTCACCAGTAGCCATTTGTAAACAAAAAACTTTTGTTGACACAACGGTTACCAATAGCGATCGAGGTGAATGTGGCCAGTCTTATCATCGATCTGTTCTCTCTACCCCATTGGTTCTTTTAATAAAAGTAAAATCTTTATATTTTCGTTTTTAAATGAGCTATAGGTGTTGTAAATCATAATTATTTTTTTCAATTTGTATGAAGTTAAAATTGAATTATATTAATATTTTAATTTAGAAACTTATCAACACATTTTTATATTTTAAAATTAAATAATACTTTTTGGATACCGGTTTTAGTATTTTTGGTTTTTTAATGTTATTTTCAATGCTGCTAACGTTGTTAGTAATTATTATTTTTAATAATAAAATTATTGTGCAAGGAACACTACTGCACATCGCAGATCGCGAAAACCTTTATGTTACGTTTGCGCAGTTAGTCAATACACCTCCTTTTATTATTTATTGGGATGATTCGTTTGTTATTTATCGACAACTGATGTGAAATTGATAGCAAATGTATTACATGGTCCTCTACTTCAAGGATACAGCTGTATTTAAACAATAATCCACATTATGATCACTGTAAATAAAAGGTCACAGATGTTTCGTTTCTATATTGTGATTACTTGTAGCAACCCACCACAATATAATTGTTGTAGGCAGGTAGGTAAGTAAATAGACTTGCAATAAAAACATTATTTCGAGGGTAGGTATAATGTTAAAACCACGGACCGGAGCAAAAAGCACAAAGGTTAAAATTCAATAAGTGCTGAACAGTCAAAAATCGTTTAATTAGTTTTATGTATGTCCCTAATTGTGTCTAAATGCATTTTTGACGCTCTTTCCAGCACTGAGTTATTATGACTAGCGCATAGATTAGACATTGCAAAGAAAAAGTTTGTAAGGCGAACTGCGGTCCATGCACCGCAGTGTTATCAGATCAGTCAGAGTTTACGCTCAACAGCGCTCGCACATAATTCACCTACTTTTACTTATCAAAAAAATGCCTAATAGTGTTTTTAAAACGTGTACAAGTCATTCAAGAGCGAAAAAACATAATTGTGGTGTGACATTTCATCAGTAAGTGAACAAACTTTTACTAATGCCAACACAAAATAATAAATTAAAATCATAATTTTGGTTTGGCAGCGCCGCCATTTTCTAAGCACATCATATTATATCAATAGAATCATAACATTCATCTAGTTCGAAGTAGAATTCATAAATATACATAACTCGTTTAAAACACGAAGCTTAAGTCAGCAATGATTATTTTTCTAACCGCCAGAAACTTACCAAACATATATAAACTCCATTATAATACCAAAATTAATTTGTTTTACCTACATATATTTCCTAAATAAATAAACCTTGGTAAGTCAATTTGGTAGGCAGAAATCTAGAGAAAACGATATATGTGTCACATCTGTACAGTTTTCGTTTTCTCTTTGACACCTTTACCTACTCCCCGCGTACCCCGCAGTGCTCGTGAGGCGCACAACTCGTGTTGCTCTATGCGTATGCGTATACGTTGGTAATAATAACGAATGAAATGTGTTATCTTGATAAATCATATTTTTATTTCACGCTTAAACCTCGTAACGCTATTCATTTGTATTGATTCAATGATTTCAACTCAAATTACCTAACGTCATAAATAACCACTACTTATACTTATTGGGTTGCATACGTAGATAAGAAAGGAATCAAAACCTAAAGCTAAAACACAAGAAATGTACTTGTTGTTGTCCTCGATATTATTTTAACATTTTTTTTTACGGTATAGGGGGCAAACGAACAGACGGGTCACCTGATGGTAGATGACCACCGCCGCCCATGGGCACCTGCAACTCCAGAGTCACAAGTGCGTTGCCAGCCTTTAAGGGGGGAAGAGGGGAAGTTGGAGAGAGCGAGAGAGGCAGAAAGAGCGGGAAGAGGGGGGAGGGAAGGGTGCCTCCGATAACCTCACTCACGCAGCGAAAAGCAATGCAACATTGCTTCACTGCCGATTTTCTGTGAGGCCGTGGTATCACTCCGGCACCGGCCGAAGCATATGGCTCTCCCACGAATAAACATAGTAATTATTATCCTTAAATATCTCGAAAGTAACAATTTCATTCTTATTGGGTTTAAGCACTATACTAAAGTGTGCACAGCGGCAGCGGCATAACAATAGGGTGGCAGAGCGGGATAACTGCCACGGGCCCCCGGCACCGAAGGCCCTGAACACAGGAGGCACTAATTACAAAATGACAAAAAATACTAGGTAATTTAGTACTAATAAAAAAAATATTAATTTAGTATTTGATAAATATAAGTTATCTAATTTAATGAACTTAATAAAATACAAGAGTTATATAAATTGATTATCAAGATCCGTAAGAAAATAACGGCCAAGTGCGAGTCAGACACACACATCCGATGATTTAGCCACGGGCCTTAGATGGTATGGTTACGTCACTGCACAGCGGGCTTCTTTATAGTTGATTACGCAGAAATTGAAACAAAAAACCAGGTGTACAATTATTTATTTTCATAATTATGTCTATAATAATTACATTTATAATAAATATTCAGATAGTTATGGCAGTGTGTCGTGGTAACAGTTCGTAGTTCTTAATTGTAAAACTTACAATCATACTACATATGACCCGCGACTTCGTTTATTTTTAGCACTAGGTTTAAAAATAATTACTGGGGACTTCATAGGTGTACAAAAATACCTAAGTATAGTCTGCCTAGTGTCGGTCAAATTGTCCTAATGTACAAGACGATTGTCGTTATTATCCTACAGTTCCATGATACGAGGAGACAGTATCATCAGAGAAATTAATGACGTATTACTGACTTTAGATTTTCAAATGTTTTACTGTTTCATCAATTAATAGTTGGATAAACTAAATAGTTGTATCGACGTAATAATTAAATAGTACTAACTAATACTGTAATAATAATTCTTGTAATTTGTATCTGTGGATGTAATTTTTGGGCACATTATTTGCACGTAGAACTACATTGCTTGTTTTGTATCAATTATTTCAGTATAATCAAATCAGGTATCCCACGAACAGTATTTTTTTAGGATTAAATGTATCCTACCTTTTTTGTACACTTTCAATATTGTTATTACAAAATCAGTAAAGAACGAGCAATGTATGGACAACTTCTTTCAAGATTTAGAAACTTTAAACTGTAAATCAATTTTAAGTTCGAACTAACCGTGTTTTGTTCTCCTACAACTTTGTGCCCATTTCGTTTAACAACCATCGGTACGGAACATATAAAATTGAACTAAATAACAAAAAATAGGATACAACATAGTTATACAAACTTATTTATAAATCTAATTTTCAAGATATATAAAAGTTCAAGTAAAATGAATAACAATCAAGGATTAAATTACGAATTTGACATTTTATTTCATCGCCATCTCTTATAGTTTAGAATTATTCACGTTGAGCGTTTTTAACCCCCGACGCAAAAACGACGGGGTATTATAAGTTTGACGTCGATGTCTGTGTGTGTGTGTCTGTCTGTGGCATCGTAGCTCTCAAACGGAAAGACCGATTTCTATGCAGTTTTTTCATTTGAAAGCCAGTTTCCTTGCGGTGGTTCTTAGCTATGTTTGGTTAATATCGGTCCAACAGTGTTAGAGTATCAGCTCTTTTCCAAAATGATGTAAGGCATTTTGTAATCGTTGAAGGGATTTTCGAGTCGGGGATGTTTTAAATTTATAGTTATATAAGTCTAATACATCCCATTAACAACATAACTTTTTTATGGGATAAAGAGCAAATGAACAGGCAGGTCACTTGATAGTAAGTGATTACCGCCGCCCATGGACACCTGTAACTAAAGAGTCACAAGTGTGTCAGGTCAGAATACGCACTTTTCTTGAAGGTTGTATTGCAGGCGACAATTGTTCCACACATTGGTTGTGCGAGGCAAATGTCTCGCCAGCCACAACGCAGTTCCACCAATAATTCTTTTAAAAAAAAAATCTCATGGATGCCATTGTTGCCAACTGTACCAAATGGTACCACACGGGAAGCACCAGCTTTCAAATAAAAAAAGAATCATCAAAATCGGTTCACCCAGTCGAAAGTTCTGAGGTAACAAACATTAAAAAAAGAATACAGTCGAATTGAGAACCTCCTCCTTTTTTGAAGTCGGTTAAAAAGTTGTAAAATCTAATGGTTACTTAATTAGTTAACTAACAAAACTTTATGGTGAGTGTACCAATATTAGATTTCTTTTTTACTTTGATGAATAGAAGAACTTGGCCATGGCAAGGCAACATAATCATATAAGAATAATGTACTACTTTCAATAGTCCTTATTGAACACAGTGGAAGCGGACCTTTATGGGTACACAATGCCGTGGGAGATTGCCAAGTCATTCAATGGCGGATATAACTTGACAGTTACCTATTGTTGCGGTGACATTGTGTGTCATCTATAAATTTTAGTTTTTAATAACGCGAATTTCAAATAATTGTTAAACGATTTTTTTAAATAAATATGATTGACTATCGACTATATAAAGTTTTTTGCCGTAATATAAAAAAAAACTGAATTGGATTTAGAGTGAACTGCGATGGACTGATTCTTTGAAAGTATAAAAATCTTTGTATTGTTGTACTCTTCACTCTTCAGTACTCATGCTCTCCTAGTACTTTCAGACAAAGGCTTTGAATGAATTCTTTACACGGTGAGAGGGGCGAGGGATCGTGGAAATATAAAATGGAAATCCTAAACAGAGTGACGTATTACCGAATGTTACCTATCAGAAATAGTGATAAAACAACTATGTAATATAAATTATGGTTGTTTTAACCGAATTAACCGCAGTTCGAATAAAATGTATGACTAGAGAGTTAAAAAGTCATATATATATAAAACACAGATGAGTTCCAAGTTGTACATAAAAAAATCTAGATTTTTTTTACCTAACATACATATAAAAGAACATTGCATAAAATGGAGTACCTACTTGTATTTATATGAACGTACATAAGTCATATTGTTATTCGTATAAAACAATAAAATAATTTTATTACAAAAAAAAAGTTTGCAGCCCTCAGGCTATCCTAGTAGAAATATAATGATTCTATATTGAGATCACTAAAAAAACTACTTATATACTAATAAATGCTAGTGTGTAGGTATGTACAGATTTACAAAAGAAGATCTGATGCGGAATGGACACTTCGCACATTCCCCAACAAATGGAGTGACTACTTCGCAAAACGACCACTTTGCAAAATTTTCACTGCACCATTTTAACATTGCATTATGTCAACTTTTTCAATGATATCTATATCAATTTATGTAATATTATTATGTAATTTCTGAAATCAAGCGTTTTCTATTCATAAAACTATTTTCAGTCTGTAGGTTAAATGGCAAGAAAAAAGAAAGTAAAAGAATAAAAAAATACTCTATGATTGGAAAACTCTTGATTAGACCCTTTTATGTAATATATATAGTAATGCGCAGCTGTTGTTGAGAAGTGCTAATTATACGAAGTTCACATTCTGTGAAGGGGTCATTTTGCAAAGTTGTCATTCTACGAAGTAGACGATACGCGTCGTTGTTGACATTATGCGGAGTGACCATTCTGTGGCAGATTTACAAAAGAGAGCCTCGTAGTTGACCAAAACCGCTAATAAATTGTTAAAAAATGTAATAATGAGCATTTAGTTAAGACCGGTCTTCCAAACACTGGGCAACTTTTTGTCGCCTATCCGCATATTTTAACCAGAGATTAATATGGTATTAGTATTACTATTACAGCCAGCAATATATTCTTCATTATTATTCATTATATTAAGGCAAGGAAATCTTTCCGTTGCCTTAATGAATAATATGATGGTACCTTGAAAACCTTAAACAAGTAGATGAGCAAGTCCTTCTGCCTCTTACTCTTTCTTCTTCACCGTTACACCCGGTGCCCTGGCATAAAACATGCAACAGAACCCCGGTTTTAATCGGTTCGAGTCAGACATATATCCTTGCCGTTAGCACTTTCGTTTGGATAAATTTGGATTTAGGGTTGGCCTTATTATGTACAAACCAATTTTACAACTACAAAAACGGCTAGGCGACTAAAAGTGTTCAGTGTTGAAGTGCCCTAAAATTATCTAAAGAATGTACAATAAGTCTTTAGCACTCATTTGAGCAAGACATTTTTATTAAACAACGAAAGTTTTAGAAACAGTCTCGCTTTTATACAATTCACATTATAATTTTTTTAATGAATTTACAATATATTTTGTGAAGTCACATTCACATTTTTAATTTAATTGAAACGAGTACATAAATTATTATGTAACACTTTTTACATTATACAAAAAAAATGAACGTCATTATTATGGCGAAATAGCGACGATTGAAATGGCTACAATTTTTTGAAACATCATTTTATTTCAGTCTTATTTCTGGATTACAGGCAGATTATATAAGTTTATGTATATAATAAGGGTTAGTTATGTGATAGGAATGTGGATAGAATATTAATTAATATTAATAATAAGAAATGTAGAAGTGAAAATGTAAAGTTAAATATTTTAATAATTTAAAAGATTTCAACTGGTTTTTAGTCCTGGAATCTGGATTGGTACATGTTTCATAATTCCAGATCCAAAATCCGATGTTTAAAAACGGATTTTCGTCAAATATAAAATGCATATATTTTTAACTACCGGTGTGTGACGAAAAAATTATATAATAGTTTAATATAAATATCGACTTCTATTGAAATCGATTATTTGACATTACTGTTGGTATTTGAAAACCTCCCTGTTTCAAAATCGATAAAGTTTACAGTATTGATGGTAATAAATTATTTACTAAGGAATATTGTTATTTTTATTATGATTATATTATGCGTTTTGTGACAAAAAGGTTACTTTGCTCATAATTAATAAATACACAGATGATATTAACACAGTATTTTAGATCAAAATCTGCCAATTTTTATTGTAAAATTATCAACGAATTTTACCGTCACATTTTTGATAAAAAAATTCAGTGTAATTGATTGGACTTAAAAATACGGTTTAAGCCATTCCGGAAATCGCGTCGTCGCAGTTTTATTTGTCGATGACTATTAAGCATTGTGTACATTTTTATTGGCTAGACTGTGTACTCTCTGGTCATGCTTTTTGGTTGTTGTGGACTGCGTATTCTCGTGTGGATATAATTCATTCTAAGCTTTAAAGGAAATGTTTCCTTTACAAATAACAAACAAAACTGTATTGTGTAATTTCCTTTATAATAAAATATGTCCACATAACACAATATAAATTTTTTTCAGTGCTTTATAACCTTGTGTAATAATGAAGTTTGGCAACCCTATTCAAATAGAGCTAATTATTTCATTTATTAACGATTTTGTCGGTTGTTCAGAAGTATTTACACCGTATTTTTAAGTCAAATCAACAAACACCATGTCGGATGTTAGATTAACTTTAATTTAAATTAATTCGCTGTTATTACAGTACGTATACAGTATTATCAGGATACGAAGACGTATTTACGGATACAATAAAAAAAAAAAATCTCTATGATTGTCATGACTTGAGCATTTTAAAGTACCTATTTGACACCTTAAGATACGAATTGATAAAAAGTATTTTACAAAATCATGACTAAAATATTTTTTACACATGGCAACACACCACTAGAAGGATACAATAAATAATGGCATTTTATATAATCTATATTGATAATTTAACATACTTTATACTTATAAATGTACTTATAAAAATGCATGGTCTTGCATGAAAAAATATATTTCATGTTATATATGAATAACAGTAGTTAATTCTTCATTTATTTCTTGGAGATTAAATAATTAACATCCATACATTTTATCAGTCATAAACAATTCTGAAATTTCTTTTACTTGATTATTGTACACTGGATCAGAAGGGTCAATGCCCTTAGCCACCACCAAAAAGTTCCATATACAACATGAATTACAAAATTCCATTACATACCATAATTAATTGAATAATATTTTTACCTAGAACTTTGCCTAATATCAGAATCATCATCTGCAAAACTAGCCCTGTTTCTCCTCTCACACCGTTTCTGATGCTGCCTTATAAACGCACTGAGCCTGTTCAGTAAAAACTGTTTGTCATGACCTTCTAACACGAGCTGGTTCTTCAAAACTGTCACCATATGTCTATTGGCAGTCGCTACAGCCCAGTAATAATACAAACATAACAATAAAACCGCAAAAGCTGGTACAGCAAAGTTAGAAGTGCCTATTAAGAAGATAATTTCCCTTATAATGTATGGGAAGCCTTCAAATGTCTTGACAACAAAAACCCATACCGTATCATACCCTCTGTAAGGGCCACAGTTAATTGAAGGAAGGACCTCAGCGACTGAATAAGCCACCGGAGCAATTGATATTACAAACCCAAGGAGCAGAACAGACATGAATAAGGATTTTGATTTCGACGCTTTATACACCACTGGTGAAGGTGTACAATTAATAAGACAAGTGAATTTTTTAATATAAAATATTAAAAAGTAAAATATTGTACCGATTAATGGTAAGAACGGGCAGAAAAATGATCCCATCCAGATGATGGTTTGGGTGTATACTATATCCAATACGTGTTTTGGGAGATAAAAATCTTGTTCACCGATGATTTTTAAGCATCTACTATTGGTATGTCTAGCGATAAAAGCTCTAGGTAGATTAATAAAGAATGTTGTAAAGAATTGTACAGCAAAATCAGTCAATATTAACTTATAAAGTTGTTGTCCAACGTAAGTCTCCCAACATTCCAGTTTTGTTGTATCAAAGTTGTTGTACGAACATACAAAACCATTTTTACTCACATACATATACATTTGGCTGAGTAATACAGCCAATGAAGACAGTCTTAGTAAGACAGTTCTTAGTAACGTTACTAAAATAAGATTTGGTGGTGTATAATTCTCTAATTGTATTAAATAACTAAATATTTCTGGTACTATTACATTTAGTACGACTATTGTTATGAAAGGTAGAAATTCTAGGAGTGTATTCTCTAACTGACCGAAGGACATTCCTTCTCTGTACAAACTCAGACTGGTTGTCAACGCAGCCTTCGTGGTATTGATAATGTCATTACTACTTTGTTCTGTAATCTCTTGATTCAATCTATCCGTGGAATAATTAAACGTGACGTATATTAACATGCCAGATGCTATCAATATCACAAAAACTACTAAATTGATTAGTAATCTTTTTAAATGTAATACAATTTGAGTTTCTCTACTCCTTAGTTGCTTCTCTTCTTTGTACTTCTCTTCTTCGAGGCAACCTTTCACTTCATTGTACAATGCTTTGTGTTTAATTTTAGCAGATTTGTCATTGTGGATGCAAAAGTCCCATCCGCCGAACACCAAATTACAATACATATAAAATTGTCCTTCGCTCTCAACTAATCTCTGTTTAAAACCTTTAGCTGCTGTCTTTACTATAGCAATAAGAGATAATAGGACCCAAGAAATAGCTACCAGAATATAAGCCATAGGGTTATTATAATAAATCTCACTTTCTAAAAACCTTGGGAGGTTGTATGAGTATATTTGGTCTGAATATACTCCGTAGAACAAAATAGTCCGCTCCATCCACCCTGTTCCTTGGATAACATCAATAAAAACGTTGGAATGGGACATATTTTTTGAGAAATAAGCATTTGAACAGCATACAGAGGAATTCGTGTCAATTTCTTCACATTGATACTCTGTCTCCGTTAACAAAGATTTTGGTAGAATCATGAAAACGATAATAATTAATGATATGGTTATGTTAAGGAACAAAAGCCACCTGAGAAACATGAAGTATGAGACAACGCCAGTGCCGAATTTCCCTTCAATCTCTCTCATAGGTGATTGCCAGAGCTCAAGTTTCCCAACTATCTCGGAGAATCTTATTCTGAAGCGATGCCATACTTTTCTTTGTCTCCATTGAAGCTGTTCTAATCCTTGGAGACGGAGTTTTGTTGCATTCTGTAAATAAATATATGGATTATTATTTTTATTATTACATGATTATTATCAGAAGAACTTGTAAACAATTTTGGCAATAAATGTTTATCTTTTTTTATCAATATGATTAAAGCCTACGTACAGCCTGACTGATAACCATAAGATGTTAATGCATGACATATTTAATGCATTTTAACCCTTATAGAATAATCTCATGCTGTAGTCATTTTGTAAATCCGTGACAGAAAAGAATTCCACAATTATTTGTTAAGATAATTGTTCAAGTTCTTAAAACATCATTGTGGAATGACTTCCGTGTAGTAGATAGTCGAGTTAAAGTAAATTAAATATTGCTTAATAAGAAATCCAAAAAGGTTTAATTCAACAGTGACTGACTAACAGATGTCAAGAACAATTTTACGCAGTGAATGAAGATTTAAGTCGGTTCGAAGATACTAAAGAAGAGGCCATCAGAAAACTTAAATTCTATTTCAAATGAATTCCTTTCAAATTTTGTATCACTACCTATTATAAAGCAAAGTTCCCCGCCGCGTCTGTCTGTCTGTTCGCGATAAACTGAAAAACTACTGAGCGGATTTTCATGCGGTTTTCACTAACAGAAGGAGTGATTCATGAGGAAGGTTTAGGTGTATAATTTGTACCCGTGCGAAGCCGGGGCGGGTTGCTAGTATGCTATAATTTTACACTTTTTTGAATGAAATGATGCGAATAAAAGCAGCTTAATATAAAATTGTAGTACTTCCAACATGCAGAAGAGGACGGTTAAATAGCACAATGCAGTCAAGTTTTCTACTGTACAGTAGAAGCGACAGAAGTCCATTAGATAGGGATGGATATATATATTCCCAGTCTTGAAGCCGACTGGGAATATATTTTGAACGGAAAAGATCGTATCATTTTTTAACCATCCTGTATAGTAAAAAGAATACCTGTAATCTTGCTTTGAGGTCACGCTTCTGGTTCATGGGTACAGGCATCGCTTTGATCTGCATGATCTCCTCCCATGTACGCTCCTCGTTCGACAGGTTTTCTGCAAATTATAATAAATATTAGAAATTAACCACATAAAAGTATGCATACAGGATGTTGTTGTAATTTGAAATTGGTTAAATTAAAGCGGCCAGTTGGTGTACTTGTCCTAGTGGCCTCTCCAATCACAGGACATATGGTACATGCGGGTACCATATGTCCACAGGACATATGGTAGTTTAGGTGCAAAAGGTCCAAGTTGCAAAATGTCCAGTGGTTGCAAAATGTCCAGTGGTTGCAAAATGTCCAGGTTGTAAAATATCCAGGTTGCAAAATGCGACCCCGGCCTCTTCGATAAAAATTAGGTTCAATGACATTCAACGAGCCATTTTTGTTAAAATGTTTTTTTTTTTAAATCACAAAATTCACAATAACTCTTAAACCGTTAAGTTTCGGCCATACTCTATCTAGGCTCTAATCTCGTCCTGACGAGAATACGTCGAGTTCCCAGTAATCGTGTATAATAAAGATGAAGAATTATTTGTTTGTTAATGTGTTTAAACGTGCTAATCTCTGAAACTACCAGTCGGATTAAAAATAATCTTTTTGTATTGGATAGAGTATTCATTGGGGAAGGTTAAAGGCTATGTAACATCACGCTACGTCCCTCAGGAGCGAGGCAGTGACCACGAACGACGTTGAAAGTGTAGGTAACGGCTAGCGTAAGTATATATAGTAAACTAGCAGCGCCCTGCGGTTTCACCCGCGTAAGTCCCGATCCCGTGGGAATAGTGGGATAAAAAGTAGCCTGTGCGTTAATCCAGGTCTCCAGCTATCTACATACCAAGAATCATCGCAATCGGTTCAGTGGTTTTTGCGTGAAAGAGTAACAAACATCCATCCATCCATCCAAACTTTCACATTTATAATACTAGCAGCGCCACGCGGTTTCACCTGCGTAAGTCCCGATCCCGTGGGAATATCGGGATAAAAAGTAGCCTATATGTTAATCCAGGCCTCCAGCTATCTACATACTAAGTTTCATCGCAATCGGTTCAGTGGTTTTTGCGTGAAAGAGTAACAAACATCCATCCATCCGTCCTACATCCTCACAAACTTTCACGTTTATAATATTAATTAATAATTAGTGGGATAGTGGGATTATCGATAGGAACTTTCTAGTTCAATGATATTAATGTATGACGCGTTTATTTATTAGATAATGTTTATCTATATCAATAAAAATGATATGCTATTAGTCAGTACTTGAGTATTACTTGATAAGGAATGGGCTGATTTGGTTTGTTGTTTATTGTTCATAATGTTCCTAATAACATTTTGGGGAAATAAAGATTGGTAAAATGATCTGGAAATTTTCGAGATAACTTTAAGATTCTATGTAGGAATTTCGTTTTTTTTTATGGCATAATGGGCAAACGAGCAGACGGGTCACCTGATGGTAAGTGACTACTGCCGCCCATGGGCACCTGCAACTCGAGAGTCACAAGTGTTTTGCCGGCCTCTAAGGTGGGAGTAGGGGAAAGGAGGTAAGAGGAAGTGTGCGGGGAGGGGGAGAAGAGGGGAAGAGGGACATTTAGAAGTAAGTTAAACTAATAAAAGTGTGTTAAATGTTGAAGCGGGCGAAGCCGCAGGCGAGCACTAGCAAATATACTAGTTGATGGCGTACTATTGAATATACAGACAATAATTTACACATATAGATATATACATATATATAGCTAGTTAGTAGATATTACCAACTAACGTAGTATTTTCGAAAGTAATTATGATTTTAGTTATGTAGTAGAATAAGAAAGAAATGATGATATTACAGAGATAGATAGTGTTACTTGACCAAATTTTTAAAGGCTGTAATGGTTTCAGCTTGCCTTATAAGTTATAATAGTTACTTATAAATGTTTAGAGTACAAAAATAGGTATTTAATTGCCACCGTTCACTGTCTCGCCTTGAACCGTAAATTTTCCCAACATTGTTTTACGCGTGAAGTGATAATTGCCATACCTTGAATCAAATGCACCTCAGTATACATTGCTCTCGCAAGAATAATTACATTTAACCATTTCAAGAAACTATGCTTGTTACCAGGGATGTTATGGATATGAAATTTCGGATCTGGATACGGATATTTATATGAATAATGTTATACCGGTTTCGGATACGGTTACGGATATCAGATTATTTCGGATTATCCAATAGTTTCGGTTACGGATATTAGAGCTTTAAAGAATGAAACAAGGAAATACAGATAGGTTATGACTTAGCATTATTTCTAGGTTATTATTTGGTAGTAGAATCACAATAAAAAAGGCAATGGTCGGAATATGTACAATTATTATAAAATATGTAATTGCATCTAGATAAAATAAATTATTAAGACTCCGCCTCTATCCGAAATTATTCGAAACTTTTATATCGGTTACGGTTCCGGTTTCGGATAGGGTTTTATTTCGGATATCCGATAGTTTCGGTTACGGTTACGAAGTTCCATAACATCCCTGCTTGTTACCTGGTTATAGCCCGGCTACTAGAAATCCTACGCCAATACGTCGTGCGAGCCGCGAATAGGATGAGAGGTTTCTGGTACATCTTAATGCGTTTTAACTTAAAAACCCTACTGCAGTACGTCACTGTCGGAGACGTATCGAAGTAGCATTTACGCATGATTATCGTTTGGATATACAAAGTTCGTCTCAGCCCGCGGGGACGTACTGAAGTAGGATTTCTATACACGCTACGAAGCCACGCGTACATGCGTCCAAATAATTTGCAAAAAAAAATATTGTGACTATAAATTGAGATAAAAACTATACTATCTCTCAAGTTGGGCCAAACTGCACACTGTGTAAATTTCCATTAAAATCGGCTCATTGGTTTAGGAGTTCATTGCGGACAAACAACGCAATACGAAACTTTTGTATTTATGTATAATGATGAAGGTTTTTTTTTAGTTTAGATGCCATGGCATTTCTTTTTTATGCTATAGGGAGCAAACGAGCAGACGGGTCACCTGATGGTAAATGAGGCCGCCGCCCATGACCCATGAGCACCTGCAACTTAAACGTCACAAGTGCGTTGCTGGCCTTTAAGGTGGGAGTAGGGGAAGGGCGAAAGGAAGGGAGAGAGGAAGAGGAAAGGGTTAGGGCCTCCGGTACCCTCACTCACTCGGCGAAAAGCAATGCCAGCATTGCTTCACCTTCGGTTTTCTGCTCTGCTCTCCCACTGTGCATGGCCTTCATTAACAAGTGTAATAAATGTCTATAATTTGTCTAAAGCACACTATTGGCAGCCGATATAGAAAGGCACTGACCGATGATTTTATATTAGGTAATAAAAAAAAAAAAATATTCAGATATTGGCGGCCCATGATACGCAAGCCGTTAAACACGTTCCATCTAATCTTTATTGAGTGCTATTTTTTGTTTTCCTTCTTATTTATCTCAAGCATAACACGTCGTAAAAGCTATAAAAAAAACGAGTCTGACTCGCCGACCGAGGGCTTCCGTAAGCAAACAAACTTGTATACGTCCATCTCGGGAATCAATTCTCAAAGACTTTTGCCCGTCTTTTTCGAAAGATAAACTTAACTTTGCGGTTGCGATGTGATGTGATTACAAACTTATATTTTGCGGTTGGATTGTTCACTTAATAATAGTATATAAGTTTGTAATCACAAATTTTTTTTTTTAAATGTGATATGACAACAAATTAACGACTTTCGGATTTTTCCTTCACGTGTGCTGTCAGACCTTGCTTCTTACTAAATTTCATGATTCTAGGTAAAAAGGTTTTCGAGCAAAAACCTATACGGTACTTCCGGTTGACCTAGTATTGCCAATTTTGGTTAAAAGCAAGGTCTTACAGCACAAAAAAGGGAAATTCCGAAAAATTAAAAAGTTGAAAATTAAGGTAAATTTTGATTATTACAAGTTTTCGCGAAAATCTAAATTTGCCCATATCTTTTTATCGTGTTAATCAGGACTTTGATTTTTATACACCTAATAGGGATTATAAACCTCAGTATCTGGTATAAATTTCAACTTGCTAGGTCCACCCGTTCCAGAGAAAATCGGTGGTGACACACGGACAGACAGACGGACAAGAGAGTGATCTTATAAGGGTTCCTTTTTTTTACTTTTTGAGGTACGGAACCCTAAAAATAAACCAAAAAATTATTTACTCGAAGTATAAAGCAGTCAGCAGGATATGCTTAGTCAGCTTAACATTCTGGGACCCCCAATACCCTAACACTAATGACAACCCTGTGTTGGTTTTGACAAGATCGGCAAAGCGCGATTGTCACCGTCCCTAACTACGTTCTTAGGAGCTCAGCGTTCCATTTCTCGACCATTAGCCATAACGTTACCCAAGTATAATGTTGACCAGGGGCGTAGCTACCGCCGTATCAATGATACGGGGGCACCGGTCTCCAGGGGCCCCATATCAATGATGTGGGGCCTCCGGGCTCCAGAAGGTGTCTTTACCGAACACTTAGATATAATTCAAGAAAATCTTCGTTCGAAGATCAGCAGCTCTTTTTTAAACGTTGAAGGGATTTTCGAGTCGGGGGTGTTTTAAATTTATGATTATTTGGAACAAAAATCAGTTACATGTTATAGTGGTACAGTAAATTGAATATCTAACTTTTAAACTTTCGCGTTCCATGATATAATTATGTATTTACGGGAATTAACGCGATCACGAAAAGGTTAGGAAGAACCTCGACGACGGAGGGCGTGTACCGCTGAGCCAGTCAGCCTGTGACCACGGCCAGTGCAACCTGGTCGAAACGTCAGGCAATTCAGAGATATGTAATACCTTTTCGTGATCGCGGTAAACATATAACCCACAGTATTGTTATAATGTGGCTGTAAGAAGAAGGTAAGATTATGTTTATGGATAGAGAGGTCTAAGGGCTACTTTAAGGCACTAATTAAACAGCAAAAAATCTTCGATAATCCGTCTGTTAAATAATTGGTTAGAAAGAGCAAAAATGACGATTTTAATAAAACGTGTGTCATAAACTCATAAGTATTACGGTAAGTTTTCATGTCTATATTTCGAAAACAGTTTTTTTTTTTTAAATACTAGTAAGATGGGTCACGCAATACTAGCATTGTCTGGCCTGTTGGCCTAGTGCAGACGTCGGCAACCTTTTGAGACGGAAGAGCCAAAAGTTAATTTACAAAATTTTACAATTTTTAATAAAAATGTAATTGAAAATCTTAGTCATACTATATCATAGTACCCAATTACAGGTTTTAAGAGTTTTGATAGTAAATAATATTTTTTTTACATATGGAACTGGAGAGCCACAACTTTACATCGAAAGAGCCGCATGTGGCTCGCGAGCCGCAGGTTGCCGACCCCTGGCCTAGTGGTTAGTGACCCTGGTTGCTATGTCATAGGTCGTGGGTTCGATACAGACCCGAGTCTGGGTGTTCTTTGTGTCCGCTGTTTGTATGTTTTTAAAGTCCTCCGCGACCCAGGAGTATAATTCTTAATGCTAAATGAATTGTCTTTTTAAAAATAGAAAGAGATTCCAGTTAACCCCTCCAGCTAAGCTAAATGCTTGTGTTAGGAGTGGGGTCACGTCTGTAGTGCACTGGGTGGGGTTCGAACCCGCAACCACTTGATAGCAAGTCCGACGCCTTAGCTATTACGCTACCGCCGCTTAAGGAAGGAGAAGAAGAAGCCGGACATACCTGATAGATCTGGCAGCATAGACAGGTGTATGTCCCTGCTTTGCGTGGTCCTTGCGTATGTGGATTGTCGACGCTCATTCTGGGAACGAGCGCGCTTTACTGTTGTTGCTGTGGACAAAATAGAGTAGTATCATAATAAGGTAAGAGAATCAGTACGCTGAAGTGGAAACCGAGATTAGGCAAACGTAGTGTACGGCGCCCTGCGGCACGATGGAAGGACGACTTGAAGAAGGTGGCTGAACCGGGATAGTTGGCGCTTCTTGGGGGAGGCATTCGTCCAGTACTTAATAGACGTCGATACACTGATGATAATAGAAATATTCACTTGCTGCTGACTTGGTAATAAATCACCGGAGCATCAGTGTTGCGTGTAAGTAGCGCAGGTGGGAGTTCGTTATCGATAATAGAGAAGTTGAAGAGGACAGTACAGTGACGATGATTCTGACGTAGAATTGTTGTTTATGACTGTTGATTTATTAAGGAAATATGTATATTTTACATCAATTACTAATTTGACTCTTACAACAAAATATGACATCATCTATACCGATAGCATTTATCGACTACAAATTTAACTAATAATTCAAGACATTCGCTATATTTTTTGAAGTGAAAACTTCTTTAGCGGTGTTGTGCACTTTTTGGGATGGGTAAAAATGTTAAACTCGCGTCAGGACACGTGACCCTGATTGAAAATTCGTAAGACGGAGCCTAGTTTCTTATATTAAAAAAAAAATAACATTCGAAATTCAAAATTTTATGAGCGGCCAGGAGCGCAGAACTTCCAGTGTACCCTATGTATACATTTAGACATGTTATTACCTACTTTTTATTTTTAACCTAATTATATATATACAGATGTGTGTGTGTATCTATATGCAAATACATTGTGAAGTTATGACAGACACTTCTGACGTGCATTCCTACGAATGACTGTTTTTTTTTAATCCAGCATCGTTTTTTAGTTTTATTAATTTGCGACCGGTAAAAAAACTCGAAATGCAATTCATGCTTGCAAAATTCTGTTAACATGGAGATGTTCAATATCCATTGGCACGGCGATTATCGCAGACGTGGAATGGCGAAAATCGCGAATGTTTACACAAGGAAACTTTTCATCATCATTATGAGCCTGTCGCCGTCCACTACTGCCTTTAAAAATTTTAGGGTTTCCATGTCAATATAATTATGTTGACGGGAATTAACATGATCTCGTATTTAAAAGGTACGTTCCGACGAGGTAGTATTGGCCACAGGTTGCCACATTAGTCACAGGTTGACTCAGCGGCTGAGTCAACCTGTGACCACGGGTAGTGCAACCATCAGGCTATTATAATACCATTTAAATACAAGATCGCGTTAATTTCCGTCAACACTTTTTCAAATTCTTTCAATAATCGTATCTTCGAGATGGTAAACTCTCCCGAAACGGGCCGATAAGTTTTGAAGTGAAAATTCTTTAGAATCATTGTGATTTGAAATTCGATGAAACGAAACACTCACACTAAAATAAAAAGAGACAAACATTTTCATAAATAGGATTTAGCCTGCGAGAGAATGAGATAGAATACAAGTACACAGTGTTTCCTATAATCTTTGTCTTTGCGCCTGCGAACGACGAAGCCAAGAAAGAAAATTCGTCAATTTCAACGTGGTGTAATTTTTGTGCATTTGGGTATTAAAATTCGTTGGTTAATTAGTTTATGTTAATTATTTAACACATCTGTGTTAATTTGACCAATAACTTTATATTAAATTATCTAAATTACATTTATTAACATTAGTAAATTATTTGTATTGATTTTACTTTTATTTCTCATTCTCTCGTAGGCTACTTTTCTGAAGTTTCACTTCTGCCGTCGCCGCGTGAATTGCACATACACGCTTTTTTTTTTAAATTCCTATATCTATATCACGATTGATAAACAAGTATTGTTTATTGATGAATTATAAATTATGCAGTATTAGTATCTTAGCAACGTTCTGTATTAGCTATATATATCGTCGTAAAAAATATATACGAAGTATACGTAGTAAAGAAAAGTGTTTTCGTTTGATCCTAAGACCACAGCAAACAATCAGAAAATTTACTAAAATTTGTAAATTCAAATAAATGGTATTAAAGTGCAGTTGAATTTTATACTTTAAATTTCGAAAACACTAGACGCCATGTTGTTCATTCGTCATGACGTCATCTCGCCTGTAAACAACTACGATATACCTATTTAGCGATAGTGTAAATTATTGCAATTTAAAACGGGTTACTTTAATTTATTTAATTAATCTTTATGATTGGTGCTGGAGATAGAACGATACATCGATGTTTGAACATTCTGTTATTTGGCACAACAAAACGATTTTTGTTGTTTCAAAATTCCACAAATCAAATCCCGATGGATTTGTGGAATTTTCCTATCATGAAAGAGCTTATTCTTGGTAGATTTGCATTTTGTGCTTTTACAAAAATCGTCGTCCATGGTATATTTAAGTAAAATACGCGGGACGAATACATATTTAGTAAATTTTGACACTTCGTTGTTTACTGACGTGATGGCGTAATGTCGTGACAGCTCTAACGTATGACGGCTTGCGTATTTGTAGAACAGATAAAAAAAGTAAAAAAACTTAAAAATTAAATATACTTATAGATATTTTTTCTATATTCATATTAATAAATTATTTATTGATCATTTCTTTCAGAGTAAAATACCCTATTGTAACACCTTATTTTTAACCGACTTCAAAAAGGAGGGGGTTATCAAGTCGACTGATTTTTTTGTGTTTATGTTATGCGACATCTTCGCCATTTGTGAACCGATTTCACTATTTTTTTTTAATTGAATTGGTTGTACTCAAAGTTGGTCCTATTTAAATTTGAAGAAAATATTTCACCTCTCAGGGTGGAAAATTAAGGGATGAAGAATACAGCTTAATAGGATGACATTTGTTTTATTCTTATTGATTTAACCGTACCTACCGAACCGTATTTTGTAAGTGTTGTACAACAAACAACATTTTATCTATGTATATAGCTGATATCTCAAAATCAAACTCATATTATATATGTGAAAGTTTGGATGGATGGATTTGTTAGTTACTCTTTCACGCAAAAACCACTGAACTGAAATATCGTCCATATTTTATATTTGTCATTCGCATAGTATCGAGTCGGCTGTTGGATTGTACGTATTCTACTGACGAAGTTAATTCGGTTTTTGTTCAAAATTCGAAAAGCGTAAATTTTTTATTAATTCAGTTTGTAATTATAGGTACCTACGTGTTAGAAACTCATTTATCGTGTACACATATCTTACATATAAGATATGTGTACTACGTCCTTTTTTTTTTTTTTGCGTGTGGAAACCCCCTCGGGCCGTCACCCCACCGGGGTTTTCGGTGGGGCGGTGTGTCGGAATCGAACCGACTAAAACCACACGGTGTGCCGTACTGCGCCTTAAGTAGGAAGGATCCGGGAACAGCTTTATTACGACATCCGGAACATGTGTACTACGTCCTACCATATTGAATGGTGTACAAATTATTAGAATTAAGCTGGAATATCGATATCGAGGGAAAAAACTAATGTTAAAAATATCCACAACCCTCAATAATATCAAAGACACTCCATAATTTCAATTGTGTAGCGGATTTTTTATAATCATAACATGGAAAACTGATTTGAGATATGATAATATTTTTTTTTGATGTTTAATCAGATATCGAATTAATAAATTACGTATTAAAGATATAATAGCAATTGTATCCGGTGATAATATTGATTTTATTTAAAAAAAACATAACTTACTTTTAATCTTCAATCTATACTAATATTATACGAGGGGCGATCAAAAAGTAATGATAATGAGTATAATAAAACAACGATTCTAGTTTAAATTTAATTTATTTTTCTACATAGTCTCCTAACAAGTCGATACATTTAGTCCAACGTTTCTCTAAGCCTAAAATACCCTTTAAAAAAAAATCTTTATCTTGGCTCTCCCAAAATGCCTCTACAGCAGCCATAACCTCGCTATCATCCTCAAATTTCTTGCCCCTGAGGTGTTCCTTGAGCCGAGGAAACAAATAAAAGTCGCTGGGGGCTAAATCTGGAGAATAGGGTGGGTGTTCGACCAGTTCGAAGCCTGCTTCTCGAATGGCAGCCGTCGCAACTTCGGCTTTGTGTGCAGGTGCGTTGTCCTGATGAAACAGGACTTTCGCTCGGAGTTTGCCCCGTCTTTTTTCCTTTATGGCTTCTCGCAGTCGTCTTATTTGATCAGCGTAGTAGGAGCCCGTTATAGTAGCTCCCTTTTCCAGGTAATCAACCATTATGATTCCCTCAGCATCCCAAAAAACGGACGCCATAACCTTGCCCGCCGAGCTCGAGACTTTGAACTTCTTCGGCGTCGGTGAGGATGGCCTTTTCCAAGTCATCGATTGTTGTTTGGTCTCAGGATCAAAATGATGGATCCATGTTTCGTCCATGGTCACAAATCGAGACAAAAAATTTTCTTGGTCAGCCTGGAACTTTGCAAGATTGGCTCTTGAAATGTCAAGTCGCTTTTTCTTTTGTTCGTCCGTTAACATTCTCGGTACCCAACGCGCGGAGACCTTCTTCATATTCATTTTGCCGGTCAAAATGCTTTGGATGCTGCCATATGAGATCCCTGTGACCTCAGCTAAATGTCTGATGGTTACTCTTCGGTCTGCTAATACGATATCTTCGACTTTTTTCACGATTTCCTCAGTGAGGGACGAGGTTGGGCGTCCCTCGCGATGTTCATCTTCTGTGGATGTTCTACCCAGCTTAAACTCTTTGCACCACCGTGCCACCGTAGAATATGGAGGAGCAGAGTCCCCCAGTGTCTCCACCAAATCAGCGTGTATCTCTTTGGTAGACATTTTTTTCAAACAGAGGTACTTGATGACGCATCTCACTTCGTGTTTCTCCATTTTCGTGTTGTCGCTCCGACTGCTGGTATTCAAATGAATGTAGCTCCTCCAAATGATGTCCTATTTATACAATTTTTTAGGTGGAAAGTAGTGAAGGACCGAAGAAGTGAAAACATTTTTTTTTGGATTTTTATCTTTATTAGAAATACCCGTTTATCATTACTTTTTGATCACCCCTCGTAAAGCTGAAAAAGTTGTTTGGTTGAAATCTCAGGAAATACTGGTTTGAATTAAATAATTCTTTTTGTGTTGGATAGTCCATTTATCGAGGAAGGCTATAGGCTATATAACATTACGCTACGACCAATAGGAGCGGAGCATCAATGAAAAATGTTGCAAAAATGGGAAAAATTTACAAACGCAGACGAAGTTGCGCGGGTCAGCTACATAGGGCACACTGAAAGTTCTGCGCTCCTGGCCGCTCATAAATATTTGAATTTCGAAGGTTATATTTTTTTAAACAGGAAATTCAATCATTGATTTAAAAAAAATGGCGGGAAATCGCGTGTCAATTGTTTTTTATCACAAGTTGAAGTTCGTCGTCCGTAGCAAAAATGGAATTAACGCGCAAAGATTTTAGGGCGATGATTTTTTATGATTTTAAAAGTTCACTGACTGCACTGCCTGTCTTCAAAATGCTTTTGGGAGGGAAGCACCTCATTTGAGCACCATAAGGCGTTGGTACGCAGAATTTGATCGTGGCCGTGTTTCTCTCCATGATGAAATTCGTGAAGGTCGGCCCTCAAATGCGAACACTGAGGAAAATGCGGCCACTGTCAGGCAACTAACAACTAATTGAAGAAAACCGGCGTATCACCTAAGAGGAGATTTGAGGACATTTGGGGATTGGTATGAGCTAAATTCAATATAAATTCTTATATCAACATTTAAAAGTTAGAAAGTTTTGTTGAAAAACTCAACAAATATCATCGAACAACCACCGTATTCACCGGATATGGCTCCGGCCGATTTTTTTCTCTTTCCAAAACTCAAATTACCCCTTCGAGGTACCCGTTTTCAGTTGATAGAAGATATCATAGAGAATTCGCGGCGAGAACTAAAGTCGATTCCGGAAAATGTTTTGATAACTCGATTATTCGTTGGGTAAGTGTATTATTTCTGAAGGAGCCTACTTTGAAAGCGATACAATAAATTTGGAAGAATACTTAACATTTTGTGTTATATTGACCTTTTCCCAGTACTTTCTTGACAGAGTAGTATATTGCAAAAGTTTGATACACAAATTTTAATATACAGCTTCTGTAGTTTCTAATTACCACAATGTTACGTTTAAGGCTCGTGGTACTACGACTAGACTAGCAAACTTATGGAGTCGACTTACGATAAATTAGTTTTTAACCTGCTTCAAAAAAGGATGAGGTTCTATGTTCGGCTGCATGTATTTTTTTTATGTTCATCGATATCTCCGTCATCTAGGGACCGATTTCAAAAATATTTTTTTGTTTGACAGGGTATGCTACCTAGGTGGTCCCATTGTCACCAAATCCGGACCTGATGATGGTATCTGAGGGAAAACGAGGGGAACCCTCAGAAATTAAGGACAGATGTGGTGTTTGTTGATTTTTCTTGAAATTCAAATTTATAGTCAAGAACGTTATTTATTAACCGAATTAAAAAAAAGGAGGTTCTACATTCGTTTTTTTTAACTTATTTATTTATTTAGAAAAGGTACAGTTACAGAATACAGACCAAGTAGTGCTTAAAATTACTTTCATATGATAACATTTTTCATGGTGCATAGCATAGTATAAAATGTATGTAGTCTTTTCAATTAAGTTTTAAATCGATTATTTTTCACTTTTCGTAGTGCTTTTTGAAGTCGGTTTAACCCTTTTTTAAGTGTTTATTATACTACGTACTAAAGGAATTGGGTCAAATTATAAAATAAACAAGCAAGAACATATTTATTTGTCCTACTGCTGTCAGTGATGGACGAGGTAAGTGATTGTGGTTGGTTACCACCTGATGGTAAGTGGTAATCATCTTTCATGGGCGTTACTGTGTTCCATTTATCTTTAATTCAGAAAAACTTTACTAATTGTGTGTTTTTGAATTGTATATAATATGTATAAAAAACTACACAAACAGCAATTGAGTTAGTTAATTAAAATATGTTATAAAGTTTCATTATAATTCTATTGTATTCTATTATCCCATAATTAATTAATTATAATTATCTAGGATTGTGTTTATAAATCGTAACGATAGGTACGCATAAGGAAGGTAAATAACTTTTTAATAATGTCAACTTTTTAAACAATTGCAGTTGGGAAATAAATATTTAAGGAAATGATTATAAGAAAACATTCATCATATTATAACTAACTCATATAATTAGGTTTATACAATTTAGGAGCAATTGCTTAACCCTATTTATTACTCTAGGGGCACGATCTGTCTACAATTATTTTTGTATAAATCAATAGAGGCCCTAGCTACATTTTTAGGTGGTGCGAGATCTCAAAGTGGCGCCCTTGTAAATTTGATTTATTTTTTAGTCTTCACAAAAAAATTATGTTGTGTCACCGTAAAAAGAATTCAATGACCTTTTTTTTTAGTCCTCAAAAACTATTTTGGACACCCTCTACTTTATAGTAACGACTCGGTGACTGGAACCTGGTGGTAATGTTTCGGTTGATTTCGGCGCCCCGCACATGATGACGCCCGGTGCGGCCACACCGCTCGCACCGCCCTAGGGCCGCCCCTGGTATAAATACGCTACACCGGTCCCAGTTTAACTATCTGGTAATTTAAAAGAGTGGTTGTAAGTTTGTTGCCCCGATTTCTTTTCACAAGGCTCAACTATTTGGAAACGGGCGGTAATAAATCGACACATGCCGATAGCGATCTTAATTATTTGCAGCATGGTATTATTTGTTAGATATTTATTGTTTTAATAATTTTACTTTCGACAAAGCAACCTATTGTTGCAGTGACATTGTTTATCTATAATTTTTAGTAAAAAAAATATAATGTCAAGTAATTTTTAAGTTATTTTATGAAATAATGATATTTGACTTCGACTTTGAAGTCGCGTTACCGCATTTGTAGTGATAATATCTTAAGGGCTAAATAAATAATCTGTATGTGTGACTTTTAAACAACCAAGAGACAACTATCAAGTAACTAAATAATATTATCAAAATGGAATAACGACTCCACGTTTTTTATAAAGACCTTGTTCTAAAGCAACGGTGTAAAGGAGAAAACGTGTTGAATAAAAAGTCGCGAGAGTGAAGAGGACGCTGCTTAGATGCCCATTTCTAACTAATAACAGACTTCTCGAACTATCCTTGGTTACAGTGCCATTAGTAGTATGGGCCGCCTCGACCGGAGTGATACCACGGCCTCACAGAAAACCGGCAGTGAAGCAATGCTTATATTGCTTTTCGCCGCGTGAGTGAGGTGCATTCAACTGATTTTAGCACAGATTGTTTAGTGCCATTTTTTGAGCTCCGATCGAACATTTGTGGTATACAGAATGTCCCGTGTAGACTGTAAAAACTTAATTTTAACTATAGGTTTAAACTACCCTATTATACTTATCAAATACGTCAGATGACGGGCACAACACCATGATAATGATAATAACTTGACACATTTCACACACGGCCGTCTGATCCCAAACTAAGCAGAGCCTGTACTATGGTAACTAGCCTGCTGATAAACATACTTATATATTTCTAAATACATACATATTACAGATAAATTACACCCAGACACAGAACAAATGATCATGCTCATCACACAATTATTTGTCCTGGATGGGAATCAAACCCACGACCTCTGGCTTAGCAGTCAGGGTTACTAACCACTAGACCAACAGGCCAGTCGATAAACTGACTGTATGTTTTATTAAATGTTATTTTCGTTCAAAAATCAACCTTTCATTCCTAAACTCTCAGAATCGCGCAGTTTTTATACTTGAAAATTTTTACTTACTGTTTCTCGCTTGCTTCGATGGCAGTAGTGTGGCAAGTTTAGCAGCATCAGCTCTTTGTAGATTCTCAAACAGTTCTTGTTCCCCTCCAGGGTATAATTCTTGATAAAATTCCCCCCCCGCTTCTTCCCATCCTTCGTGCTTCTTACTGCGAGATTTGTTCTTGGAGTTGCCGCCTGACATTTTTCAGCACATCTAGAAAAGACAAGAGGAATTAAGAATATTGTTTTATAAAGTCTGTTATGTATAATAATATAACAAAAACCGGCCAAGTGCGAGTCGGACTCGCGCATGAAGGGTTCCGCACAAGACATCGTACAAGATTTAATACTATAGCCAAAAAAATACGTCCCTAGTAGCCCCTTTAATTTTTTATTTATTTTTATTATTTGTTGTTATAGTGGAAACAGATATACACATTCTGTGAAAATTTCAACTGTCTACCTCTTACGGATCATGAGATACAGCTTGGTGACAGACAGACAGACGGACGGACAGTGGAGTCTTAATAATAGGGTTCCGTTTTTACCCTTTGGGTACGGAACCCTAAAAATTAAGTTTTGTTTGTTTGTCTGTTCAAACGCACTTATCTCTGAATCTAGCAGTCCGATTTAAAGAATTATTTTTGTATTGGATAGAATATTTACTGAGGAAGGTTATAAAGCTATGTAACATCACGCTGCGACCCTTAGTAACAGTGCTTATAAACGCAGGTGACACTGCGGACGGTGAGCGGCTAGTGACTGACAGTTAAAAAACGACAGCATAATAGATATGTAAGTCAGGAATAAGGATAACTTTTTGGTTACTCGATGTTTCGACCGAATTGCACCGATCGTGGTCAAGGGTGGTCTCGCGAAAGTTTAAAAACAATTATGACTGTATACTTCTTTTTTTTTACATAACAAATGGGCTTAAAAGGTTTTCTTCGCCCGCAGATGCACTAGTATTGTTCGCACAGGTCGTAGAAAAGATGCAACCGACTAGAAATTTTATTTTAAACTAGCAGTTCCCGCGCGGGTTCATTTATATATTTTGCGCGGAACCCTAATTCTTTTTCCAAAACAAAAGTAGTCTAAGTTACTCCTTATATCAAGTTGCCATTATAGTGCCATTTTCATAAGCACTTTCTCAGAGGGGTAGCGCCAACGGAAAAATGACCCTACACAAAACCACCAGCTATTAAATGAGGTGAGGAGGAATGAGGAGGGCGTGAGGTGTCCTTGGGACTCCCGGTTGGGACGAAGTTCCTTTCGCTATAAATATATACTAATGAACTTTTTCAATATTTTTTTTTAAATTGAATATTATGGGAATATTGAATAAACTGGATCAAAATATAGTAGGTAAATATTGTAAAAACTCGAAATTAAAATTGCGTCATCTGTGAAAGTTGCCCAAACAAATATTATATATGGATTTTTAATTAATGATAAGTAGCGCTATACGCATAATCTAGAGATAGCTTAAAAAGAAAATAAATTAACTCGCGGTCAGCATTTTTCGTTGCGCTAACACATTTTTCGGCTAGCCTGCATCCGCTTAGCGTCTGAAGTGTAACGTGCAATAAAGAACTTTGTTGCAAAAAATGGATAAACTCTGGATATACCTAGAGATCTTAAGCACAATCTACCCGTAGGTACTAAATTACTACTTTTGTTAATAAATCCCGCAACGACAACATTTGAATGTAGTTTACCTGCTTCAGTTGTATTATGAATCAAACTTAAATTTAACAACTTCAAATCGGTTCCCTACTTAGTGAGCCAAACGAGCAGACAGGTTACTTGATAGTAAATGACTACCGCCGCCCATAGGCATCTGCAACTCAAGAGTTACAAGTGCGTTGGGGCCTTTAAGGTGGCCTTTAGGGTCGCCAAAGCTCTCTAAAGAGAGGACATTCGTCCTCCCCCGAACCGTGTTTGATTGACAACGGCCACATTGGTGGTATTTTAAACCTCAGCCATTGGTCCATCCAACAGTTTAGAAAACTAAGTACATTCTGTCAGCAATGTCAGAAATGACAGAGCACCATGTCTTTTTTACAGTAAGACACCATCAAAAAAGTTGTAACATGACAAAAAATCACAAAAGGTTTTTACAATATTTGTACCCAAACATGCACAGTCATATTTAAACAACAAATATTAATAGCGGCTTGGTTTTTTATTGGATTAATACATAGGATACTTCCCGATATTCCCATGGCACTGGGACTTACGCGGTGAAACCGTGGGGTGCAACTAGTAGTAGATAAGTACATCACCTGAGGACCGCTGGACCAATTGAACTAATACTAGCATACTACTAATAATGGCCCAAATTAGGGTTTTAGGAAAATAATTCTTTCAAAAAAAAACCAACTTCAACAAAAACCTATTCCATAAAAGACTTTTATATGGTTTTCTCATGGATGCCATTGTCAGAACTGGACCAAATTGAAATGGGACTACACGGGAAGCACCAGCTTTCAAAAAAAAAAGAATCATCAAAATCGGTTCACCCAGTCGAAAGTTGAGGTAACAAACATAAAAAAAAACAGTTGAATTGAGAATCTCCCGCTTTTTTGAAGTTGGTTAAAAAAAGTTGGAAAATTTATCTGTAAAATGAGAATTGAAATGTGGACAATATTTGTCGGGTCAGCTAGTATTTGACTACTAGTTGACTCATTCAAATAATTTGTATGAAGCACAGAATTTTGAAAGAGAAGTGTTAATTTTGTATATTGACGTGACTATGCTTGCAGAATAATTGGAACTTTGTCTTATAAAGTACAATTTTTGCCTAATAAAACTTCCAAGTAATATCTTCATGTTAAATTTGATGAAATAACAATGTAAATAACATTGTTGTCTGTTAAAAAAAGAAAGAGGCAGTCATGGGACTGCCGACAGAAGTGCAAACTTAAACGATACGACAAACTTAAAACGTCACATTAACAGGTTGGTGACATTAATCAATAAAGAGCTGACAGAACTCAATGTTTAGATTAGCGCTCTCCCCTTCTCTCCGCCTCTCTCCCTCCCTCCCTTTCCATGTCTCTCCGACGCTGTTCATGTAAATATAAGAATACTCGTCAAAAAAATATATTTATTTTTAAATATATGACACTCGGACACATTTTCCATACATTTTCGATCAGGGTCACGTGTCCTGACACGAGTTTAACATTTTTTACCCATCTCAAAAAGTGCCCAACGCCACTAAAGAAGTTTTCACTTCAAAAAACTTTTTTTTTTGTTTATATTAAGTTGCAAAAGTAATAACCAAGCACACACCCTGCTTAATCATAGATGTTTACCATTACTAAAATTTAGAGACAAACCCAGTAATTACATTATGAGTTCTGTTACGCGGCAAAACCGCAAAATGTTAGTAGCCCTTAACCCCATGGTTAAGGGCTACTAACATTCTTCGTTGGTCAACAAGACCATTCTTGGTTGGTCAGTAAATACTCCGCCAGTGGGGTGGATCTTATGGCCTACGAAAGTGCCGAGGCCTGAATGAAAGCCTTTTCGAAAATTTAATGATAAGGTTTATTTAGATTTATTAATATGTATAATGAAGCCTAAATATTATCTTTTTATTTATTTATTTGATTATTAATAAATTTACTTTGTGTTTGATTTTCATTAAAATAAAAAACAAGTTCTAGACAACAAAAAAAAAAATTAAAAATATAAAAATTTTCCTCTTTTTTAATGTGTGAAAACCCCTTCAAGTGCCTATGGCTTTCATGGGTTACTATAGCTGGAGACTTAGGTATAAAACAGGCAGCCTCAAAGTTGTGAATGGGAGCCGTGGCCCTCTTCAATTTATAAAGATGTGCATGGAAAACTTCAAACCACTGCTTCTGGCCTATCTACTTCTGGTTAGGGCTAGTTTACCTTACCCGGTGCTTTCTGGCCAGCGTTCATTATGCTAGCTCAGCTTCTTATTATACTTAATTAATTAATTACAATGCATGTGTAGTGGTAATTATGATTATCAAGAAGGCCATCTAATGTAGGTGTTATGTATAGGATAATTATATTCCATAAATATATTTCCATAATAATCAGATTTATATTAAACTTGTAATTTATAAAAAAAATTACGTACTTATGTATAATGTTTATGGTGAGAAATAAATGATTCTGATAAAATTTTAAAGGACATTTTATTGTTTTGTAATTTTAACCTGTATGGATGCATTTCCATAACTCAGTTTCTGAGATTACTGCTCCAGTTACTAGCTGTAACACAAAGACTTAAAATTCCAAGACAATTGTATTACGATGTAAAATAATTAACATTTATTCCAGCTGTACTTCAAATAATCAAATTTTATTAAGAGCTTGATTGTAAAGCAAAAATCCATACATACATACTCCTGCACCGGTCTTTGACCTTAAATATCTTAGATAAAATAAAACTGATCAGCTATGCTGAAACTTAATATGTAAAAGCTTGTCTATGTTATTGATATGAATGTTTTATTGTTTATCATTAAGTAAATACAGAAAGTCATTATGGTAGAAATGAAATATCTGTTATTTATTAAAATTATTTCTTGTATAGTATAATAGGGAAAATATAGACGAGACACTAAATCATTATGGATTTACCCGATATGAATATTAGGCCAACAAATAGCACACAAACCTTTCACGCAAATTTAAATGTTAAGCGATATAAACAGATAAATCCGGTATTTATTCGGAACGATAAGATAAGCAAGTTAAACAAATTGATTAATTATGTGAATCTTACAATAGAAATTTACAAATTTGTTACATTTCGTATTAATCACAAGTAAAACTTAAGTTTAAATACAGAACACAAAGCATTGATAAGCACTCCTACTTTTTTTTAAGGATAAAGGTACTGCAAAGACTCACCGTTTGAAATAAACAATAGAATTCAATCCAAGTGTTAGACCACAGATATCACTCCAGAAGTACCAGACATTGTCACAAGTTAGTTACCTACAAACTCTGTGAAATAAATATATTATTATCATTAATTGTAACAAGATGAATGATGAAAAAATGCAGTTAACTATGACCAAAATAGTCTACGTTCACAACGCTAGGAGTGGTATATACCTACTGCACTGGCACTGGCTGATTGCCCTGATTGGTGATTACCTACGTTCGGAAACCAAAATAGGTTAATTCAGACTTGTCAACCTACTTTATTCACAGAATTAAAAAGTTACTAGTTTAATGTTACATATTGGTTATAACTATTGTATTAATAATAACATTTAAACGTTATTTCTAAACATCAAGATAATCGCTATACTTACTATCTTGATGTTTCATATTTTGAAAAAATATTAATTATACAAGTTAGTACACCAAAAACACGTTTCAGAACGAAATTTTAATACTGGTAATCTGTCAGTAAAGGTAAACTGATACAAATTATTCAATTGTTTATGTTATCACTAAAATATTTATACTCACATTCAGTTATTTGAGCTCTAAATTTATTAAGCACCAAATAAAGAAATTACTGGATACTGCTAAGCAAAAAACAATATTTTTCATTCAGGAGATAAACAATAGGACACCTTTTATCGATCACTTTCTAAATGGAACGACACGGACGCGGTTCTGTATAAAGAGATTTGCCTCAATATCACTGCATTGATTGTAACGAAGTTTTTCTAATGAAATAAGTAGTCATGGAGGTAGAAAAAACGCCAATTTAATCTCCGCAGTCGGCAAAAAAAACGACAACCACCCGCCGATCGCGTAAACAAATTTCTGAGGAAATTTTCTTCATATAATATCCGGTGTCGCTCACGATAGGTCGGTTTTCGCGGCATTTCCACGGGCGGCCAATAACGTTATGCTCCGTGTGGATATAGCCAATGAGAGGACTCCACCGTGAGCTGTGATCCTAATTGAGCCAATGCAATAACCGGTGTGTGATACGACTACATCCTGCGCGAAAAGCCCGGGAATGATCCGGGGCGGGACAACACCTGCGCAGCATCCCTTCAAACGCCGCTCCAAGATCACATCTCGCGAAAAGTAATGATTATTTCTGTCCGCGGGCGTTTAGTTCCGCATACTCCCGCGGTGGCGCTGCGCACGGGAGTCCGGCCGCGGCGTACGTACCTCGTTATATGGATTTTAAAATGTATTAACAGTAATATAAATTGATAAATTACATCTTTTAATTTGTATCAGTGAAAATATAACACATCGTTTTCCGGTACTGTGACTGAATATATTCAAGGAGTGCAAAACTGTGTGGGATAACGTTGTATCCCGTATCTTGGTGTCGTCCATTAGTAGCAGTTTTCCAGGAGCTGTGAGGGTGTGCGAGATAAAAGGGAAATTTCCAAGTGCTGTAAAATTACCAATGTTAGATGTTGTTCTACAAATGAGTGTTCTTGCAACATGTATTTGTACGGGAGTGTATCGACCGTGCGGAGCGCACGTCTGGCCGTTTTCCAACAGGCCGCGACCCGCGTCGAACACACGCGCTTAATAAGATAATCGCGTACCTATTTTGTACTGAACTTTAGTGTTAACTATTGTTATGAGTGTGTACGACACAGCGAACGATGCATCCGAAACGACAGACCGCGCCGAGCGGCCTATCTATCTGAAAACAATATTGTATCACTAAATGGCGTTTGGCAAGTTATTTACGATACTGGTCGTGGTTGCCATCGTATTTGGCGACCATGAAATCAAAAAAGAAAGTAAAGCGAAGAAAACCATGGCGCCGGAGAAGGGACAAAAGTTTAGGAGCGCAAATCCGGGCAAGGAGCGGGGCTCATTCCATAAATTGACTACTCTCATGAACCGGACAGAAGAGAGACGTCAAAATCGAAGAAATGGAGCAAAATCCAGCGTGGATAAAATACATCTATTGAATAAAAATTATAATGACACTATGATGAATGACAACGAAGGTATAGCTATTAGTCAAAAGACTTATAACAATCAGACAGATAATAAAATTCAAAAAATAATAAGCAGTCTTCATACGATTGTTCCGATGTACGAAACGGTGAACAGGAATTATGTGTCGCAAGCGACAGGGGTGTTTTGTAACTTTGAGAACATTACCCATGATGGTGATATGTGTATGTGGCAGTGGAACTCTACAGTATCAAGCCACGGGCTTGGCTTTCGGGTAGTGACTGCAGCGGATTTATTGGAGATGAATCAAACAACAAGAGGGATGAAGTTCGATGGTCCTGCGGCTGATGCTGATGGAAACGCAAACGGTAGGTGTTTTCCGTTGTGTGGACATTCATTTGATGTTTTAGAGGCTTTTGTGTTGATGTCTAACTAATTTTGTGTTGAAGAAAAACGCGACAAATGCGAGTTGGACGAGGGCGGAGGTCTACTATAAATATCTATGATATACCTTCATTCTTTTTTCTTTTAATTTCCTTTCACGAAAAAAATATTTTTTTATTATTGTAATTTAGGAACCTAATATTGTTCTAGGTCTGTATTTTGTATTGTTTCATAATTTAATTTCTGAGGTTTTGAGAATCTGGACTGAAGTAATTAATGAAGACGTTATTGACATACTATTTTGATTTATATGGCTACTGGCCACGTTATCCTGGAGTTTGAGGAAGTGGCCACACTACGGGCAAGAATACTAGCGGATGCGAGATCGCTCCTAGAAGCCTGTGAATGGCCCAGGATACTTCTGCGCTTCTGGAAGGAGCTAGGCTGGCTCAACTAGACAGCCTTATCAGAACGCATGATGGACTGTTTTTAAGTCCTAATGCGGAAACAGAGCCTTCTACCAATATGGCTACTCAATAACAAAATGTCCTTACCTTGGTCGCTTAGTAAAAAATTAGCACTTATGTTTCATGGTCTCCGGTTCCGTTCCTGTTCCGGATCAGGGAAAACGTTATTGAATTTTTATATTAGGAATTTTTCAGTGGTAGCAGGGAGTTATGAAACATTTCCGGCAGATAGCAAATAGGTTCGTCCCTTACCCGTTACCAATTCGGATGATGAGGGTTCAATAGTAGAGAAGTAGTAGCTTCAAAGAATTACCATAATTAATTCTGATGGTAGTCTGTACAACTATCGGTGTCTTCCACCGAGGGTTTTCAATCCCCGGTGACACATCTCGTGACTTTTTGACGATTATGTCCGTTATACAAATTAATTATTATTAACCCCCGACACAAGAAGAGGGGTGTTATAAGTTTGACGTGTCTGTGTGTCTGTCTGTGGCATCGTAGCTTCCAAACAAATAGACCGATTTAAGTGTTTTTTTGTTTGAAAGGTGACTTGATCGAGAGTCTTCTTAGATATCATTCTAGAAAATCTGTTGAGCCGTTCGAAGTTCATCAGCTCTCTTTTAATCGTTGAAGGGATTTTCGGATCAGGAGTGTTATAAATTTTAAATTTATGATTATTTGCTTACGTTAAACATCAGGCAAAAACCTGCATATACTTGTATCTGTGGGTTCTCAAGGGTTTGTGAAGTGCGCCTACTCATTATGGCCATCGGAAACTACTTTAATCGATATAATTAAATATAAAATCCTTTGTCCTGACTGACGGATCAACGCACAGCCTAAACCGTAAGTCGTAGAGACGTAAAATTTACAGGACGAATTCCTTATATAATTTAGGCATCTGATAAGAAAGGATTTTTGAAAACTCCACCCCCAAGATGTTGAAAAGGGGTGGCAAAGTTTGTTTGGGAACACGTGATTGCTTGGCTTGGAGACAATGTTGAGTGTAAAGTTGACAATAAAAGTCAATCATGTAACAATAAAACGAAACTATAAAATAGGAATAAAAGTCAGATTCATTAAAATACAAGTCTTTCATAATAGATATTATTTATTAATTATGATAAACAATACATTTGAAAAAGAAATACGAGGCATTGTAGATTAGTGTACATTTCAAAATTTTTCAAAATTGCAAGATACTTGGAAATAATAAACATACCCATAGTTTTATGGCAGAATAAATAATTTCATATTTTAAACGAAAAAAAAAATAGAATATTTTACTTTTACACAAAGCTGCAATGGTTATAAATTATAAATACAAGTGAGGTACAATGTTATAATAGATGGCGTTATAATAAATGAAAACAAAAATTTCAGACATCATCCTCCCTATTTTATTATCATCAGTTTTCCGTAAAAAATTAATATGTATTATTTACGTAAACAAGTAATAATGCTTTTTAAGACGCAGATGGATTCCTTCTAAAATAAATTCATACCTTAAAGATGAAAGTTTGTGGGAAACTTCGTCATTTTTGTAGTTAGAAATATAAAAATTGGTAGATGAGCTTATGGTTAAAAGTAACAGTAGATATACTATATCCCGCTGTTTGAAAATTCACCCCTTAACTTTAAAAATGCCAGAATGTATTTCACATGGGCAGTGTTACGTTGCGTACGTCCCCTAAAATGGTTAAATTTTTTTGTTTATAAATAAATATTGTCAAACACCATACGTTACATCTTTAGCAAAACATTTTTTTTTCTGACTGTTCGCGACGATTGCACGCATCGATTTTAAACCAACTTTAAAAATAACGTTAATGTGGGAATGTTATTTTAATTTGTTACCTCGATTTCCATGAAATATGAACTGATTTCGTTACCATGCGAATTTGGTGAAGATGAGTCCCATTTTCTTCATGGGATCTGGCGAAACAGAGAACGGGAAATAGAAGGTGAATGGCACGGAGAGTAATCGCCCTCTCCTGGTCCCTTTCCGCCGCCTCTTAAGGATAGACAGAGGACAATGAATGAACAATGGACAGAACCATGGCGTTTGACGAGAAAGAAAGTCTATCTATAGCCTCTCCAGCCAATCCTCTATGATGGACCTAATCGTGATGTGATAATAATTGAGGAGGGAAAGCACAACACTCCCTCGGTTTGTAGACCCCAAGGACGACAACAATCGAGGATAAACCTCAAAGAATTGCCATTGCCATTAACAATGAACGAAATGAAATGAATGAAACAAAACCGCCAATTAACGCCTGATTCTCTTAATTTCATTGTAGCGTGCCCTAACCTACCAAAAGTTTTAAATAAAACTCAAGGTGAAAATAGATTACTTAACAGGTATTTTTGTTGCTTTTTGGTGATTTTCATTTTGATATTTTTTTTCTTTCAAACCTTATTTCTTTAGTACGCAGTCGTAGCAGTCTTGATTGATTTTTTGTGCCTACACTCTACGTTGTCTGAAGTTGGCCACCACGCGGACGAAGTCGCAGGCAAAAGCTAGTAAATAATAAAATATTAACTTGTTAGGATTCATCATTTTTATCATCAGATACCTACGGAGATTGGCAGTCCTGCCTCAATCCTGTCGTCCAAGGACCGAATTGTTAATAATAAGTTTTTTGTTGAGTAGTAGTTTTGACATTTTTTGTACCACATTTAATTGTGGTACAAAAGATGTCAAGGAAGCTGTGTGCTTACACATTTTGCCATATTTCAATAGCATGCAAATATGTATATTAGATCTATTACATTATTAAATTTATAAGTATAAGCTAAACTAAAATTTATATAGGTACCTACAAATAAAATATACGTAGCAATGCAGTCATAAATATTATTCTTTATACCTACCTACATATGAAATTGTTATAAAGAGAGGCTCGTGACTAAGTGGTAACCGAGTAGGTTAACACATTGCAAGATTAAATAACACTAGCCAGGTCAGTCTTAGAATGGGTGATCATTCTTATCACATTGAGACCCTCCCGTGCCTCGGAGAGCACGTTAAGCCGTCGGTCCTGGTTGCCATATGAACACCTGTGGCATTCGTTACGGGTAGTAGGAGCCCTAAAAAAAGTCCGACAACCTGCTCTAACTACAGAACTTCGATATCGATCGATCGATTGATAGTAGGATAGGATCATGGAGGACGGATGATAGTCGCTTCACGTAAAATATCGAAGTTCGGCCGTTTCGTAGTTAGACTGAAAGCCGACCCCCAACTTACATGGGAAAAGGCGCGGAGGATATGAAATTGTCATTGAATAAACTGATGAATGAATTGATTAACAAATTAAATGTCAAAGAAAATAATGCAAAAAAATATGTTAAAATAAAATTAAAATATAATTCTGTATTTAAACGGGAATTAACGCGATCACGAAAAGGTATTACAAACCTCTGAATTGCCTGACGTTTCAAACAGGTTGCACTGGCCGTGGTCACAGGCTGACTGTTTCAGCGGTGCACGCCCTCCGTCGTCGAAATCGTGACGTAGAAGGTTCTTCATCCACCCGCACATTTTCGATATTTTGGTTTCACCATGTACCGTCACATACTATACTAACAGTGTCCCTATTCTCTAAGAAAACCGATGTGCCCCTGTTCTGGTGTTCAGCCGACTGCGAATAAAAGCGAGGTGGCATGTTTTTTTATCACTGGTTTCCACGCTGTTGATAATTTAAAACCATCTTCCCGATTGAAAGTTTTGTATTTTTTAATTTCAATCGCTTCACGTACAACTCTTGAGTAAAAGTGACTTCCGTGAAATTCAATCCAATGATTGGAGCCCGCTTCGAGTGTATGTTCTGCAATCGATGATTTGCTAATCTGTCGGTTCTTCACAGCAGCGATGTGTTCTTTGACCCTTTCAGCAATAGTCCGCTTTGTTCGGCCTATGTAGGAACTACCGCAGCTGCAGTTTATTTTGTAGACACCTGGAGTTTGTAAGGGCAAGACATCCTTTGGTATGCCCGATGTTTTGAACTTTTATGCCTGGTGTGTACACTGTCGGAATGGAGTATTTCTTTAATACGGAGCCGATCTTATCCATTACTCCTTTGACATATGGCATGGAGGCTGGTTGTCTATTCACCTCCGGATGCTTGCGTCTAATGGTCGGTTCGGTTGCTTCCGTGTTCCATTCACCTGATATCCGTTACTTTTGAGTACCTCCTGAACACGATCCAGCTCTCGCTCCAAATGTTCAGGGTCACAAAGATCGTATGCTCTGTTCTTGAGTGAGCCATGTCTCATCATCATCCCCGACACCTGCAATCTGTTATGACTTCACTCAAGAACAGAGCATACATTTTGTAGAGTAACACAGACTTTAGAAATTTGGTAAAACATTATAGATTAACCAGAATGTTGCAATACGTAGCTTTTGTATACTATTTGGTTATACTCCTGGAGATCCTTCAATGACTCGATTGTATTCGCGTTCGCTCTATAATTTCATAGTAGGTATTACGGCAATAACACCTACGCCCAGTCGTCAAATGACATCCCTTAATCTTAAAATAAGTCACGGCCAAAGCAAAAGAAACTCTTACGTGTAAATATTCGATACATATTAGCGTAAGCAAGCTAACGATGGACAAAACGTGCTGTTTTGAATAATATGGCATTTTCATTTTATTCTTTTAGAGCTAAATTGAACTTAATTGCATAGATCCGAGAGACGCTTATGCTTGGTTTGGGTCTAAATAGCGCTGCTTAAATGTGCTAGAATATCAACATATTAATACGTAAAAAGAATTATTTGTACGCATTTTTAGAAATGTAAAATTTGGATTACTTAAAGTTTGTATGTAGAAGTAGAAGTGCAGAAGCTACAATTTTTAATAAATATATGGTTTAAGTTGGAAAATTATACGAAATCGCCTACAAGATGCTACAAGGTACCAGTATATATGTTGACCTGTCATAGTATAGGAAAGTCCACATATAATGAATAATGATAGTTCAAATTATACTGGTCAATGATGTCAAACAAAACAGTTGAAACATAATTAATTATGGACGAAATTTATCCATCAGGCGTTCTCTTGATATTATTATTTTCTATCTGAATACCATTAATAATATTGCCATTATTAGTACTATTAGTACTAATGCCAGCTTGCGATGAAAAGACACATATATACATAAAATACCGATATCAGGCAAATAACAAAAAATTTAGACGCAAAAGCACTCACAAGTGCTCACATTGAAATGGCCTGGCAAGCCACGCCTTACTGAATCCAGGTGGACTTAAAGGTCAACAATATGAATAGGACCATAAGGAAAAAGAAGGCTGTTACGATTCACTTTCTTGCTATGTCCCGTTTGAAAACGATTACGTTCCCACGGAGGGTTGGCGTCAGGCAAACTGCCGGCCATTTACTGCCAAAAAGATACCGTTTGTCGCATTAACATCGGAATCCTTGGCGTCGATATATCGAGCGAAGTTCAGTTTCGCGATCATTTGGAGGGTTAGGCCAAATTAGCCTCGAAGATGCTTGGTGTGCTGAACACATCGAGACAGTATTTCACCCCGGCCCACCGCCTACAACTTTACAAGGCGCAGGTTCAGCCCCAAATTCTCATATCTATGCAGGAGCACCCCAGTACCAGCTTCTCCCTCTTGACCGCATTCAACGGAGGGCGACTCAAATCGTCGATTACCAGGATATTTCAGATCGGCTTGACCCCTTGTAGAGATGTAGCTTCACTCTGCATTCTCTATCGCTTCTATCATCGGGAGTGCTCCGAGGAATTGTTCCGACTTATATCGGCCGCAGCGTTTCGCCGTCGTTCAACGCGACAAAACTTTCATCCCCATCACCTGCATAATTGGCAATCCACCACTGTGCAGTTCTCCAGATTTTTTTTGCCTCGCACAACCAATCTCTGGAACAAATTGTCGCCTGCGGTATTTTCGGACCGATACGACCTTCTGGGCGACGGTAGTCACTTACCATCGGGTGACCAGTCTGCTCGTTTTCCCCTATATTATAAAAAAAAACTAAAATGACTACAGGTTTATAAATATTTATATTTCGTATCTTTATTCTGCCTAAATATATTTTAATTTTTTTCATTAAACCGGTTATAGGTATTTTTGAATCAGTGGCGTAACAATAGGGTGGCATTGCGGCCAAAATGCCACAAGCCCCTGGCCCTAGGTCTCCAAGGCCCTGAACACAGAAGGTACCAAGAGAGAGGATTTTGTGCACTCTGTTAACGTTTCAAGTGTCTTCCTATTGCCATTATTAAGATTGAGCCAAAAACACGATATGTGTGAAGGGGGAAGGTGGGTGGATGTCAGTTATAGAGACTATATAGTACATAGTGATTGCTGTGGTGGCTTTTTTGAACCAATCGATGTGGTAAAAACTGATGATCGACGAAAATTGATCCATTCTGTCAGCGATCGATGTGTACGATGGCACCCTGAGGGAGGACCTTATCCGATGAATTATCCACGGGCCTCAAATGGTATAGTTGCGCCGCTATTTTGAATTGTCAATTGACAGTTAGCAGAGAGTGTGACAATACTAGTGGCGAGCGCGAGTGTATAAGGCAGTTAAAAAAAGAACAGAATCAACAGCTCGTTTAGAATATCTATGGTTACTCTGCTAACACACATATGTAACTACTCATATTGTCGGATAGCAACTGAATCAACTGTTGCGTTATGTAAGCTCACCCTTGACATTTAGGATCACTCGCATTTAACAGGAAAGAACGCTATTTATGAAAATGTAAATTCAACGTTTTCTTTAAATGAAGTTGATTATTACCTATTTGTTGTGCTGTTTATTTTAAACTTTAAATCCCATTAGTATGGTAGTAGTTAGTTTAAATTACATTTTATGTAAAGTTTAAAATGATAATCTAAAAATGCGGTGTCTAATTTTAGCTTATGTTAATAATAACATGAGTTAAAATTGAACACCGCATTTTTTAAATTTGCCACTTTTACCTTTTTGTTTGTTTTTAAGTTGTGAAATTCTCTTATATTCAAAGATTTTTACAAATCGTTTACATTTATGGTATGTTAGCGACAGCAAGAACTGAGGAAATCACTTACAACGTTTCAGCTCAGTATTTATTGTCTCAGCCATTAGTTGTCCGTTGTTGAAAAAAAAACGTAAATCTTGAGAGAGATTAGTGCGTTCGAATTTCAAATCTCGAATATTCCTCCTAGTGGGTAGACTTAACATAGCTAATTGTTCGGAGTATATTGTCAACGATGGGTGATGATTTATTTATTAAGCGACTGCAGGAAAGGAGGGTTCTGTTCCCTTTTTTGATGATATGATAATGATATGTCGTTAAATTTGACTTTATTGCGCGAGTGTCTCTGGGTTTATTAAATTCTAGCAGCGCCCCGCGGTTTCACCCGTGTACGTCCCGATCCCGTAGGAATATCGGGATAAAAAGTAGCCTATGCGTTAATCAAGGTTTCCAGCTATCTACATACCAAGTTTCATCGCAATCGATTCAGTGGTTTTTGCGTGAAAGAGTAACAAATATCCATCCATTCATCCAAACTTTCACATTTATAATATTAGTAGGATATAAAACTTCAGAATGGCGGATTTTTGGCGCCATAATGTGTTATCAATTTTTTTTTCTCCCAATCCTATCAAGTGCGGGTTCGGTTGCCAGTCAGTACAAATATTTGTATGCTAAAATAAGTCCATTTGGATTGGTCTGAGTGTTTCTATGTGTAATAATATGTCCAAAGTATTCATAAAAAAATGTCCGTAAAACCGTATTCTAGAACATGTAGCCAACACGCTACGCTTATTTTGGATCCAGAAGTCACTTATACATGCATTACATATGTGTATGGTCACAGATTAGCGCTTACCATCAGACAGGGATTGCTTCCTACATACGTAATTAAACAAATAAAAAATAAATAGGCAGTCATGGGACTACCGACAGAAGTGGAAACTTAAACGAAACGACGAACTTAAAACGTCACATTAGCAGGTTGGTGACATTAATTAATAAGGAGCTGACAGAACTCAATTTTTATATTAGCGTCCTCTAATGGATCTATATATGTATTACCAGCAGCGCCCCGCGGTTTCACCCGCGTAAGTCCCGATCCCGTGGGAATATCGAGATAAAAAATAGCCTATGCGTTAATCCACGTCTCCAGCTATCTACATACCAAGTTTCATCGCAATCGGTTTAATGGTTTTTGCATGAACATCCAAACTATCCATCCATCCAAACTTTCACATTTATAATATTAGTGGGATTAGTCACGAGTTCAGTGCTTTTTCCCCATAGCAAAAGTGCACAAATGTGCCTAAAGAAGTTTTCACTTCAAAAAATGGGTGTCACAGCGCGGGAAGCGACGTTCAACAGATTGTTAAGAATATATTGTCTATGGTTGCTAAGGCTACATGTACTGATTAATTTTATTCAGATAGTAACAGAATCATCGTTCTGATTTGTATATAACTCACCCCTGACATTTAGGAACACTAGCATTTTACAGGAATGAACGGAATATTACAGAGATACAAACTCAAAGCTTTCTTTCAAATACCTACCTACATTACAATTGAACATCTCATTAGGGTAGTATAAAAAAGTATAATATTAATATTTAGGGATAAGAAAACCTACAAGGCCTATTTCTTTTTTTGTTTTTTTTTTTTATAAATAATACTAGTAACTTGGGTCACACATTTTTGGTATTCTTGTTAACCCCTCTAGCTAATCTAAATGCTTGTGTTAGGAGCGGGTTTACGTCTGTAGTGCACTGGGTGGGGTTCAAACCTGCAACTTGATCGCAAGTCTGACGCCTTAGCCATTACGCTACCGCCGCTTGATGGCTAAAATGATGATGATAATTATATATTTTTTTTAATTTACTTCAGCTATCTAACTAAAACTCAACGTATATAATTTTGTGATTCCCGTTGTGTTCTGGTTTTACTATTTGTCTAGTTCATCTGTTTAACTGTGTTAGACTACAATTATCAAACAAAATGTATCTCATCTGTGTAATTTTTGGCAAATTTTCATGGTTTTGTGTGTCTATTGAAATGTATGACAAAACGTTAAACAGCAAAAAAAAACACAGTTATTTATTCACAACTTTCACTAAGATCAAAATATAAATATTATAAAACTCACTTTTGTAAACTAACTTTGGATTTCGTAATGGCGTAATTAGCAGATTTCACCGCATTCATTAAAATAATTTCTAAACATGCACCCGCGCAAAATAATGATCTTTTTACTTTTTTTAATTTTATATATATGCATAAAGTTTAGACAACAAGCGACTTGAGCATTTAAACAGCGATGGCGGGTATTTTTAGCCTCCCTTTGTTATGTGCATTTAATTAACTCCCCAGACACAGACTGGGGACTGAATAAATATATTTATTTACTTTAGTATTTTCGAAATGCATTCTTATATAATGTGAAAATGAGGAAGAGATGAACATTTTATTCATTTTCCTTCCAATCTATTCGAATAGGATTTTATTTGAATCATTTGACGTTACGATGCTAAGAGCATAAGGTCCTTCTCCTATATGTATAAAGAATTGGCAAAACGTCTGATAGACGCTTCACGTGACCAGAAGTATGGTTTATTCCTGTGTCATGTATCAGTCTTTTGCACTTCGTTCTTCTTGCGCTTCGTATTCCTGTGTCTTGATTAATTGCTCGTTTGTAAAGTCCCTACGAAGCAAGGACAAAGTATGCAAGGGCCAAAACAAAATACACCCAGATTTGTAATTAAATACTCGTCCTTGGAATATCGAACCCAGAACTCCACGTGATGTTTTACTTAACGGCTGACCTGTGTAAAACCATTAAAAAAACTACATTTGTTTAAGAGTAATTAAATGAACTAGAGGTTGTTTGGTAGTCGAATTGCGACCATAATAAATTTTTGGTTTGTTTCATTGGCCACTATACTATTGCTTGCTAACTCTTCCCTCTCCCCTCCCTTCCCCCCTTCCTCTACCTTAAAGGCCGGTAACGCACTTGTGACTAGTTGTGACTCTTGGGTTGCAGGTGCCCATGGGCGGCGATAGTCATTTATTATCAGGTGACCCCTCTGCTCGTTTTCCCCTTATACCATAAAAAAAATAATATGTATTTATAATGTTTAAAAACCTTTGCTTCTGCACTTTTTCTATACATAAACTTCAAGTATTCTAAATTTTACGTTCCTGTGTTCGCGAAATCATCTTAAAAATGCGTAAAAAAGTTCTGTTCTTCATTTCTGTACTAATATATAGATATATGTATAAAAGAGACATGATTTTTTAAAATATAATACTAGTAAGTACTACACATTTTAATGTCGTGTTGGTACTTATGTATTATAAGTTTATAACACACCAAGACGACATTAAAATATATAACACAAGAAATATTTTACGTTGACTGTGATTCTGTTAGATAGATAAGGAAGTGGCCTAGAAACCTAGTTAATTGGTACCTAACGTCTTGTGACCATCGAGATATTATGTACTAGAGAAGCCACTCAGAACAAAATACATAAAACAATACTTTGTAGTCAAATCCATGTATGTATAAAATTAAAGAAAAATCTCTTTGGTTGCACTGTTTGTATCTGGCTGTTTTAATATTAATAATTAATACATTAAGAAAAAGAAAAATAAAAAAAGTAGAAAACACTTTCCCGCCATTTTTCATTTGTTTTTCTGTCCGCCAAAATGAATGAATCTAACAAAGAATTTCGATACATTCTGAAATTTTATTATGAAAAATGGAAAAATGCGACTCAAGCCACGAAAATAAATTGTGACGTTTATGGACTTAATGCCGTGTCAGTAAGAGTAGCACAAAGTTGATTCAAGCGTTTTCAGTCCGGGAATTTTGTAGTCAAAAATGCAGCTTGTTCTGATCACCCTCATACGGATAAAGTCGATGCCATTTTTGAAAATTTGTAGCGAGATCGGCATATTAGTAGTAACGACATATCCGAGGAACTAAGGATTGACCACAAAACAGTTTTGACCCATTTGAAAAAGTATAGCTATACAAAAATGCTCGATATTTGGGTGCCACACGATTGAATGAATCGAACGTGCAAGAAGGGGGCACTAGATTTCCATCAGGCCACAGGCACAGGGCTGACCATGTAAAAGTGACACCGCTCGCTGGTATGACGAGTATTCACTGAGTAAGGATGCGCTTCCCTACTCTTCAGGCTATATAAAAGGAGTCCAACGCCGTGTGCGTTGTTTCTACTAAGAAAGAAAAGAAAGGTTAACATCGCCTGAAGGCGTATGTTATATTTCCCATAAAATAAACAAAGAGTAATTATATTTCGATAAAAGTTTATAACGTACGAAACTTCAATATCATTATTAACGATGACGATCTATGTTATCCACGAATGCCTCATACTATTTAATTTTAACTCACAACAGAATTCGTCCCTGAGCGAAACGTACTAAATTCTGCCATTTTCTAAGCAATTATTTTGGGTGCAGCGCGTCGAGACATACTATTTATAGTTTAAACTCTCCGTTAGTTGAGTGAATTAGTATTATGGTTATATTTGTTAGTGAGTGGGTGTTAGATGTTAATGAACGCTGTATTATTTAAATTAAGAGTTAAAGAAGATATGAGAGTACTAAACGAGTCTGAAGATAGCAATGGAGGCGGGAAAGACGTTACAAATATTACCAAGAACATTTACTCATATTTTTGAAGTGAAAACTTCTTTAGATTCATATATATAGATGTGTGTAATATATATGTAAGTTATGTTTTCACTTCTGATGTGCAGTCCTACGACTGACAGTTTTTTAAAGTGAAAATTCTTTAAGCACGTTAGGCACTTTTGGTATGGAGAAAAAGCACTTAACTCGCGTGACCGTCACGCTCACATACATAAATACAGATGTGTGTGTTTTCACTTCTGACATACAGTCCTGATGATGGCGAAATCATTAAAAAATGACAGTTTTTTTAATGATTTCGTCATATGTCTGCCCAGGGGAATTTCTTAGACTTTTATGAATGCCACTCTTACTCGAACGGTCACCAAGGGCCTTAATCAGAACACAACGAACAAATACGCACGTTTTTGAAGTGAAAACTTCTTAAGGCACGTTGGGCACTTTTGGTATGGGGAAAAAGCACTTAACTCGCGTGACCGTTACGCTCAGATACATATATACAGCGTCGCAAATAATTAACAAAAACGTCTTTCTTGGGATACTTATTACACTGCAAAAGCCATTATTACAAGCAAAAGCATCATAAAAATACGAGATTAAGGATTTACAGTCTATAGTTTGATTTTGAACGCGACACGCGTACGTGTACGGTCCGGTGAATGACCTTCAGCGCACGGTGCCGTCGAAGCAGCTGATTGCATAAATGTTTTACATTGCTGTTTTTGACCGTATGGGGTATTTACTGATTTTTTGTCAGTAAAATGTTCTGTTTACTCATTGTGATATCAATTTTGAGCAAAAAAAGAAATGAATTTTCCGGCAGAAATTTCCAATGATTTTCCACTCAGAATGATGGTCTGAATACACTATTTCAGGATTCGGTACGGTGTCACTTACAGCCTGTATATATACAGATGTGTGTGTTTTCACTTCTGACGTGCAGTCCTACGACTGATTTGTTGTGTATGTTTTTACTAGACTCTATAGGGTACATTGATGGGGTAATAGAGTAAAAACGCGCGAGTGAGCGAATAGTACAAGTAAATATTAGTGAAAATTATAGTATTTTTTTTTTATGGTAAAGGGGGCAAACGAGCAGACGGGTCACCTGATGGTAAATGACTACCGCCGCCCATGGGCACCTGCAACTCGAGAGTCACAAGTGCATTGCCGCCCCTTAAGGTGGGAGTAGGAGAAGAGGGGGAGGGGGGAAGAGGTGGGAGGGGGGAAAGACGGGAATATAGGACAGGGAAGGGTTAGGGCCTCCGGTAACCTCACTCACTCGGCGAAATGGAATGCAAGCATTGCTTCACGGCCGGTTTTCTGTGAGGCCGTGGTAACGAGCGGAGTCGAGCCGGCCCAAACGTGCCGAAGCACGGCTCTCCCACATCTAATAAAAGTAAATGAGAATTGTGATTGTGTTAAATAAATTGTGCCTATTTCGTTACAAATTAGTGAATATTATAATCTTGAACGCGGGCCATAGATTACTAAGTAGTTACTACGTAACAGATAAATCACTCCCAACAAAAATTTCGATATTACCGTTTTAATTGCCTACTCTTTTCCGGACTTTAAAATGTGTGTAAGGTTTTTATTTAAAAAAGACAACTCCCGCATTAGGAATTACTCCTGTGTCGCGGGAGATTTTACAAACATACAAACAACGGACATAAAGGACACCCAGACTCGGGTGGGAATCGCACCCACGACCTGTGGCGTAGCAGTCAGGGTCACTAACCACTGGGCCAACAGCCCAGTCAAAAGTCAGGTTAGGGGGTTAGGGCCTTCAATAATTGTTTTTATTAAATAAACTTACAATTGTTATGTAAATTAAGTACTTAACGATTATAAAAAGTATACAAAAGTCATTCATGTGTTTTATTTTTATGTAAATATTAATAAACTTCTTCCCTTTTCTAAAATCTCGATTATTAAACTGTAAGGATGGTGGAAAATATTCTAAATCTTACAAAAACTGTATATGAATGATTTAATAAGGGCCTTTAGGGTTAAAAGGTTCATTTTTAAACATTACAAAGATAGCGCTGCCGCGCTTTTTCTCTTACTTTATCTACATTCTTATACTGCACATAAATCACATCAATTTTCACTATAAATTTTACAGTATTTAAAAAATATATCAATACGATCTCGAATTACGTTTTTGTACCTTAAAAAGAAAAGCGTGTGCGAGCGATGTAGCTGTCGGCAACCCACTGCGCGAGACTGTGTATAAGGTCCGCCGGCGGACCAGCAACCGGCAGGTATTTAGTGCTCGCAAGTACATCGATTGACTTAGGCCTGCTCCGGCTCGTAACAGTAGATTTATCCGTGTTACAACCCATTGTACAAGCTCTGCTCTCTCTCGGTCTAAATGCCGCGATATTATTATTATTACTACCTATTGTGCTTTAACGACAAAGGTTAATGATTAATCTGTGAATGAAATACTACATTTCATTTATCTACCTACCCACTCACGCGCTAGTCCTAGCGTGGGCAGCTAACTACTGTTCGAACAAACACTACGGTTCAAGAATGACTTATTGCTCGCAGTAATTCATGTATAAATACCCTTATTTCCACGGAAAGTTTACGCCACCTCTTCGTAACCTTTATAGATACGTTAAAATTGTTCCATTCATTATAAAGAAAAAACTAAAACTGCCTTTTCGTGGGAGAGTCATGCTTCGGCACGTATGGGCCGGCTCGACTCCGCTCGATACCACGGCCTCACAGAAAACCAGCAGTGAAGCAATGCTTGCATTGCTTTTCGCCGAGTGAGTGAGGTTACCGGAAGCTCTAACCTTTCTCTCTTCCCCTATTCCCACCTTAAAGGGCGGTAACGCACTTGTGACTCTTGAGTTACAGGTGCCCATGGGCGGCGGTAGTTATTTACCATCAGGTGGCCCGTCTGCTCGTTTGCCCACTATACCATAAAAAAAATACAAATAAAATAAAATTGAAGTGTCTATTTGCAATGTCAAATGTAGTACTGTGTTTGTAATACTTTTTTTAAGCTCATACAGTTATTTGCATGATACCTATGCAGCTATACCTAAAATCATTTTTTTAAATTTTTGTCTGTCTGTCTGTCTGTCTGTCTGTGTGTTCCGGCTAATCTCCACGGGACTTTCACTGGCAGATAGCTGGTGTTATAAGGAGTAACTTAGGCTACTTTTATGTTGGAAAAAGAATTAGGGTTCCGCAAAAAATATATAAATATGTACACACGTGCGAAGCCGCGCGGGAACTGCTTGTCAGTTAATTAAACACCCCACGCTTCCATTGCCTAAGTCGAAGTTAAATTAAAAAAAAAATACTAATGTGTCTACAATTTCTTTTATACTACACTACGAGTACTTTATTCCGCGACTTCGGTTGCGTTAAAGTATTTTTTCTATCGGGCGTAAGCTCTACTCCGTGTGCGCAGGAGTGCTTTTTGTTGATAAAAGAAAATTACCCTATATCCGTTTCTGTACCATTGATAACGTGTATGCAAAATTTTAAGCGGCGGTAGCGTAATGTCTAAAGCGTCAGACTTGCGATCAAGTGGTTGCAGGTTCGAACCCCACCCAGTGCACTACTGACGTGAACCCACTCACGTCTGCAATCTTTGTTTATCTAAAGGAGTATTGCCCGACTTTAAGCTAGCATTAAACCCCATTTTCAAAGATGAAAGTTGAAGTAAACTTCTTTAGATACGTTTGTGAACTTTTGCTATGGGGTAAAAGCATTGAACTCGTGACCGTCACGCTAATAATACATATATAGATCGACTAGAGGGCGCTAATCTAAACATTGAGTTCTGTCAGCTCCTTATTAATTAAGCGGCGGTAGCGTAATGGCTAAGGCGTCGGACTTCCGATCAAGTGGTTGCGGGTTTGAATCCTACCCAGTGCACTACCGTCGTGAACCCATTCCCAACACAAGCTTTAAGCTTAGCTGGAGGGGTTAACGATATTACTAGTAATGTGTGACCCACGTTACTAGTAATCTTTAAAAAAAAAAAGAAAAAAAAAGAAAAATTAATGTCACCAGCCTGCTAATGTGACGTTTTAAGTTCGTCGTTTCGTTTCAGTAGTCACTTCTGTCGGCAGTCCCATGACTGACTATTGTTTTTTTTTTATAATAAATGTCTAGTAGTTTTAGTCTTTCGTTTACAGGTAATGTTTTGTGTTTAATACTTTAGATTTTGACATGTGACGTCACGAAGCTTATGACCCCCCCCCATTACCGTGTAACATAATGCTCACACTCCCCTATTCCCTTCTTACCTACCATTCTCTTTCAATTTACTACCAATTTTTTAATCTTGAACTCGCTAAGAGCCCAGTTGATGGCAATACTTACCCCTATTACTGGATAGGAACCAAATTACGGTTTTCAAACTGTGGGTATTTAATCGGTAAGCCTCTACCTTCGCCTTTGGAAATACATTAGTGTATGTACGTATGTTATAAGATCGCACCCCTGCTGCTACCCCATGGGCCCAATACGATCGCGTTTCAATTATCACAAATTTAGCCAATTTCTCTTTTATTATACAAATCGATTGTTCGCCGCCCGCCTACCGGCCAGATGTCTCTTTGTCACTGTACAAGAAAATAGCAGTATGTTAGATTGGTAGAGCACATTAAATTTAAATAACTTCGTAACTGTTTATCGATTCCGTACTGTATAACAGTTAAAACAGTTTGTAATATTACTGAGTGGAAACCCTGTGGGTACCACAGCCAACAGAAGATGTGACGAATGGGTATTTTGTTAATGTATCTAAAACTAGCAGCGCCCCGCGGTTTTACCCGCGTAAGTCCCGATCCCGTGGGAATATCGGGATAAAAGTAGCCTATGCGTTAATCCAGGTGTCCAGCTATCTACATATCAAGTTTCATTCCGATCGGTTCAGTGGCTTTTACGTGAAAGAGTAACAAACATCCATCCATCCAAACTTTCACATTTATGATATTAGTGGGATGAGACCTAATGCTGCTTGAAATCGTTTATCGGCCACGCAACGACTGAATTATCAAGTCAAGAAAAGCTGCCATTGACTGGCCTGTTGGTCTAGTGGTTAGTGATCCTGACTGCTGAGCCAGAGGTCGTGGGTTCGATTCCCACCCAGGACAAATAATTGTGTGGTGACTATGATCATTTGTTCTTTATCTGGATGTAATTTATCTAAAATATGTATGTATTTTGTAATATATAAGTATGTTTATCAGCAGTCTAGTTGTCTTAGTACAGGCTCTGCCTGAATTTGAGATCAGATGGCCGTGTGTAAGATGTGTCAAGTTATTTATGGCTCCCATTTCCACATGGAAGAGAGAAAATAAATGGCTCTTCTCAAAAAGTATGACCGGGTCACGAGCTACCCACTTCTATAAAATTTTGTTATTAAGAGCCAGATTCCTTTCTGATTTTGGTCAAGGCTACTGGTTGGCCGGATAAGGTCTCTTAAAATATCTTTATATCATCCTCCTTGCAATAATGACTTAAATAAAAAGGTTTTAGATTAGTCGACGTGCCTGGGACGTTTCAAAATTGTATTCTCAGCTTAATTTTTAGACCATTCTTCAACAATAAATATAGTAGAATCTATACTAACTTTTAAACTTTCACGTTCCATGATATAATTATGTATTTATACGGGAATTAACGCGATCACGAAAGGATATTACATACGTCTGAATTGCCTGACGTTTCGACCAGGTTGCACTGGCCGTGGTCACAGGCTGACTGGCTCACTTCGTGATCGCGTTAATTCCCGTATAAATACATAATTATAGTAGAATCTATTTACCTCACTTTACACATTAGATCTTGAGTCCGTGCCTTGAAAACTTCTCGGATTTTATTTATCGCATTATAACCATTTAAATCTTCTGCTATTTCGCTGCACGTTGGCCTTTTCAGTGGCTATTAAATATCAACCGCCCACGTGTTTGAACAAGATGGCGGTTCGTAAATGTTCATTCACCGCATTCTGTTCCCCTACATGTAACGGTGATGTTAAGTATCAATTCTGCTATAAAAGCAAGTTTATCTGACCTATAAATATTTAACCATCTGCATATGTTGCTCCGATTAAGAGCATAGCTGTTAATTCGTCGACAAATATTTAAATAGAACGAATATACGAATAGGCTCGACCGTAGTGATACCACGGCCTCACAGAAAACTGGCAGTGAAGCAATGTTTGCATTGCTTTTCGCCGAGTGAGTGAGGTTACCGGTTGCCTTAACCTTTTCCTCTCCCTTCCTCTCCCCCTCTTCCCCCCTTCCCCTACTCCCACCTTAAAGGCCGGCAACGTACCAACGTAACTCTTGAGTTGCAGGTGCACATGTCTGTGTGATGATGCCACAAAGAAATTTGTGGCATCGTAGCTCCCAAACGAATGGACCGATTTAATTGCGTTTTTTTTGTTTGAAAAGTAATTTGATCGAGAGTGTTCTTAGATACAATTGAAGAAAATCTGTTCAGCCGTTCGAAGATCATCAGCTCTTTTCTAATCGTTGAAGGGATTTTCGAGTCGGGGGTGTTTTAAATTTTAAATGTATGGTTATTAGTTACTAGCAGCGCCCCACGGTTTCACCCACGTAAGTCCCGATCCCGTGGGAATATCGAGATAAAAAGTAGCCTATGCGCTAATCAAGGTCCCCAGCTATCTACATACCAAGTTTCATTGTAATCGGTTCAGTAGTTTTTGCGTGAAAGAGTAACAAACATCCATCTATCCATCCATCCATCCATTCATCCATCCATCCAAACTTTCACATTTATAATATTAGTAAGATAATATACTCCATGTAACTCCCACAACTGTGACGTATGTTATGACACCTTATATGTTGAAGTTCCTCAAACGGTTTTGGCAGACTTGCCAAGAAACTACCTCCTTCGCTGGTACTACTAAAAACCTTTACATGGATTGATGAATAGTAGGTAATGGCAGTAATATAACCTAATTTTACTGAGTGGTTTCTAATTTGTGTTTTATTGCTACGCGCGAAAGAGCTTTTTACAATAATTGCAATGAATATTATCTTAATAATAAATTTATATATTCCTATTTTTAACTCCCGACGCAAAAAGAGGGGTGTTATAAGCTTGACGTGTCTGTATGTCTGTGTGTTTGTCTGTGGCCTCGTAGCTCCCAAACCAATGGATCGATTTAAGCGCGAATCTTTTTGTTTGAAAGGTAACTTGACCGAGAGTGTTCTTAGATATAATTCAAGAAAATCTGTTCAGCAGTTCGAAGATCATCAGCTTGTTTGTAATCGTTGAAGGGATTTTCGAGTCGGGAGTATTTTTATTAAACTAATGGAATGTCCTCTTTTGTTCCAGGCCACTTCCTGTATTTGGCTGTGGATCCCACAATGGAGAATATGGTGATAAAATCACCACCTTTTCAAGGGTTATGGGATTTTTGTAAGGTATGTATCACGTTCATCACATCATCACTAAACTATACAAATACAACACCACACTACAAATGAATATTCATGTTCTTTTATTTACGCTGTGATCAGTCACTATTAAAAAAATCTTTATTTTAATAACTACTTGGGTGTGATAATAATTAATGATTTTAGTTACAAATAGTAAAGTAAAGTTTTCAAAGTCTCAAACTCAAACTCAAACTCATTTATTGCGAAAATGGGTAATTTATAGGTAACATTCAGTAAATAAAGTGGTCCCTCCATAACCCACCTGACGGCATGCAATTTTACAGGTATTTTTAAATTAATATTGATTATGCATTAGTAATGAATAAAGAAAATTAACAATTTAAATACAATGATTTGTCCATCAAAGAGAATATGTCAGAAGTTATATTTATATCCTTGGTACAAGTCAATAATGTATACATGTCAAATAAAATTAAAATATGTCAATAAATATGTAAAACAATATGTTATTTCTGGTTATTTTGCATAAATTCGGTTACACTATAATAGGCTTTTTCCACGAGAAATTGGTCCCGATTCTATTGTACACTCGACTAAACTAAAACCTGACTTAATTTCTTCATATGAAATAAACTTTGTCTTCTTCGTAACAAGGTCTATTTGTTACTGGCATCTATTTCTCAGTGCCACTAAATTTAACTAAAACCTATCAACATATACTCAACTTTATTTCCACGCAGCGAGAGTCCCCATTTATTCAAATGCCGTATAATTGCCGTATAAAAACTTGTTCAAAACGAACTAATATGACGTTATTTTAATCGACACCTACGAAGACGCTTACTAAAAACACAGAGCAAAAGAGATGGCATTCAACGGATAGCGGCTCTCGCTACGTGGTATTAAAGTTTATTTAAGCGTGTCAGACTTTAGTCGACAAATAAATCGCTTATTTCGATAGCGACATATGTTACCTACCTGTTTAAATTTAAAATAAGACCTTGTTTCAAAGAATCCAAGGTTTACATTTTGTATGAAGAAAATTTAGTCAATTATAGTCAAGAGAGTAAATACAACAGAATTGACACCATTGTCTTACTTTTCGTTTAAATACATTGATGTTTATGCTGTCTAATAGTTTCTTTGGTAAGTGATTATAAACCTTTGGAGCCATACAGAGTACACTATTTGTCATCAATGCACTTTTGTGTTGAGGACAGCTAACTTTTAAACAGTGGCGCTTGCTTTTATAATGTTCGTACATCGGCATCGTTAAGTTAGACCTGACAAATAACACCAACACACACGTGTATAGACACGGTACTGTCAATATTTTTAGCCTTCTGAAGCATGGTCTACAGCTGTCTGTTTGATTGACCTTGCAAATTGCCCTTATGCATTTTTTTTGTGCTATAAATATTTGTTCTTTTTCTGTACAGTTCCCCCAAAAGTCTCAAAGGTTTTCAAAAATTCTCCCGGACACTCTTTGTGCCAAGGAAAAATTACAATTAGTTTTAATGTGATGATAAATAAAGTCGGTTTACGGACGATAATTTTACGTGATAACGTCACCGATCGTGTCTCTCTATCGCTTGTTCCGCGCTCTCGCTTGCACGCTCGGTTCAGGCGGAACGTGACAATGAGTCATGCTTTTTCGTGCGTGCAGCCGGCGTCCATCGATTTATAAGACGTCACATCAAAAATATGAAATATTGTTTTCAAAAATATTTTTTAGTGTGTCAAGGAAAGTCTCGACTTCATATCCCATATGTGTGCATAGCGATGGCAGGCCAATTTTCATTGAGGTCGGCGCAAAGTGTAACTTTGTAAAGGATTTTAGCTGGTTTGTTTAATGGCCGGCCGCCTGTCTGACTTCTCCTTGGGAATGTAGTCGTGAGACGAGAAAGAATTTTGCTGTGGGAGAGCCATGCTTCGGCACGTATGGGCCGGCTCGACTCCGCTCGTTACCACGGCCTCACAGAAAACCGGCCGTGAAGCAATGGTTGCATTGCATTTCGCCGCGTGAGTGAGGTTACCGGAGGCCCTAACCCTTAAGGTGGTGCCCGCGCTGTAGCGGGCAGGCGCTAGGAGGGTTCCGGATGTCGTAATAAAGCAGTTCCCGGATCCCTCCTACTTAAGGCGCAGTACGGCACACCGTGTGGTTTTAGTCGGTTCGATTCCAACACACCGCCCCGCCGAAAACCCCGGCGGGGTGACGGCCCGAGGGGGTTTCCACACGCAAAAAAAATAAAAAAAGGCCCTAACCCTTCCCTCTCCCTTATTCCCGTCCTTCCCCTCTTCCAACTCTTCCCCTCCTCCCCCTCTTCTCCTACTCCCACTTTAAGGGCGGCAACTCACTTGTGACTCTCGAGTTGCAAGTGCACATGGGCGGCGGTAGTCATTTACCATCAGGTGACCCGTCTGCTCGTTTGCCCCCTACATCATAAAAAAAAAAGAATGTAAATTTGTATAAGAAAAAATGAAGGGAGAGGAACCTAGGGTAAGGGATACCACAAGTCTCGGATGGGGAACGGGACTGAGACTGCAGTAGCTTGCAGAGGCCGGGGTCGCGTACCCGAATATCCTGCATTTCCTGTGACTGGAGAGGCCACTACGACAGGAACACATGTTGGCCATGTTACTATATCAATAAGTGTGATCAATGATTTAACATGACCATTTTTTTTAAGTGTTCCGTCCCTTGTGGGTCTATTGCAGGGGACCCGGGAATAACCTAAGAAGAAAACCTCCGGGAATCCCTGCAATATGTTAACATGACCAACCGAAGCGAATAAAGAAGTACTTAGACAGATTAAGAGTTGCAAAAAGCTTGGATCGTTCTTCCTAACCTGTAAAAATATTTTTCTTCTAGTTTGAAGTGATGCTGCACCAGAGCAAAATGCAGAACGCCAGCATCCGCCTGATCTCTGAGTCCACAGAAACAGATATGCAGTGGATTCTGCAAGAGGTCGCTGGAAACAATAACGGGAAGTAAGTACTTATTTTGTCATATTATTATTGTAATTAGTTTAGCAATTTAGCAAATTGGTTGGATAGAACGACCGGATGGACTTGAAATAGACTTCAATTTTTTATATATATATACTTACTAGCAACCCGCACCGGCTTCGCACGGGTAGCAGAGACATCTTCAACAATCATCATCATATTTCAATCAATTTACACAAAACGTTAACAAATTATACACCTAAACCTTCCTCATGAATCACTCTGTCTATTGCTGAAAACCGCATGGAAATCCGTTCAGTACTTTTTCAGTTTATCGCGAACAGACAGACAGACAGACAAACGCGGCGGGGGTCTTTGTTTTATAATATGTAGTGATATATTTAATAACTAGCCGTTCTCGCAATTTCACCTGCGTTTATGGTCACTGCTCCGCTCCTATTGGTGGTAGCGGGATGTTATGTAGCTTACAGCCTTCCTCGATAAATGGGCTATCCAACACTAAAATAATTTTTCAATTCGAACCAGTAGTTCTTTAGATTAGCGCGTTCATTCAAACAAACAAACCCTTTAGCTTTATAATATTAATATAGACTAGACGTCCCCGGAGTTTCACTCGCGTTTATGGTCACTGCTCCGCTCCTATTGGTCGTAGCGTGATTTTATATAGCCTTCCTCGATAAATGGGACATACAACACCAAAATATTTTTTCAATTCGAACCAGTAGTTTTTGAAGAAGTAAGAAGAAGTAGTGTTTCAGAATTCGACAGATGGAAAGCTAGTTGGACTTTAGTAATAACACAGTATATTATTTTCAGATGGTACCCCATGTTCCTCACCATCGGCAAGGTCCTACAGGAAGTACGCATCATCATTGAGGTCACCCGTCCAACTTACGTCAGCCTCTCCCAGACTTTACCTCACATCGCCATAGACAACATTCGTATGTCGGAGTGTGTGCCAGAACCTCCGGTCCTTCCGAACGGGACATGCGTCCCGGGACAGATGAAGTGCAAAATTATGAATGTAAGTATATTTTTTAAGCATCTCTATATAAATATGGCTGCCCACGGTGCTTGATTTCGCGGATTATTTGCACACGGCCTGAAATGCAATTTAATTCACAAGAAACGAAGACTAAGTTAATTTATAATGGAGTGAGAGTAAATCTTATATTGGCACACTTTCTTAAATCACTGAAAGGGCATGCCCTTTCAGTAATTATTTTTGTAACTGCTTGCTAAAGTCATGACTTTAGCAAGCAGTTACAAAAAGAATTTGACTTTAGCAAGCAGTTACAAAAATAGTGTTTGAAAAAAAAAAAGCTATGCGTTTAAAAGTCATGACCGTTTGAATTTCCAGGTATTGTCAACTCCATTTCTCATATGAACAGGTGGAATGTGTAAAGTTAAAGATTTTTTTCAGGGTATCTTGATGGTCAATAGCTAAGAATTACGTTATTGTCTCGAAGATATCTACCATACCTTATTCAGACAATAATTGCCTACTTCTGTTAAATTCTGCAAAAGTCAGTTTTACACGCCTTTCTCAAACGCAGCCACGGCATCTTCAAAGTTCATAAAACGAATTCCTCTATGTTTTGTTGTGTAGGGTACTTCGATATAAGTACATGTAGTCACTTGGTATAGAATTGTTACAGCACAGAGGGTAGGATTTAACATTTCACAATAAACCCACACTAGCTCCTACCTTCGATAGACAAATATTCAATAGTCCGTCTGGCGGAGTGAGCTGGAGCGTTGTCGTGGTGGAGGAGGATCCTACTTCTTCGGCGCTGCTGTCTTACTTTTTCCAAGACAACTGGTAGACAATGACTGACATGCCAATCTGCAGTAACAGTCTTTTGATCATCTAGAAAGATTGTTGCGAAATAACCCGTCTGTCCAAAGAATGAGGCAATCATCTTTTTCCCTTCACTTGACATCGAATGGAAACATCCATTGCGCAGATTGTCTTTTGGTTTCGAGTTCGTAACAATATATCCAGCTTTCATCACCTGTGACGATGTCATATACAGTATTTGAGTAACCTCATTCAATCCAAACAACGGCGTTTTTGATCTTCCGTCAAATTATGAGGTATCCATCTAGCACAAAGCTTTCTGAATGTTCATGTAAGACTTTTGAAGTAATGCAGCAGCAGAAGCAAAGCATGTAAGACTCGAATCTGTTGATATGTCACCCTTCTATCAGCTTCTATCGTTAGCCGCACAGCACTCAGGCTAGTTTTCAGTAGTCGCTGTAGAAGGACGTACCTACTTCTCGAGAATCATCAGTGAGTTTGCTTCATCTTCAAACTCATCAAACCAGTTGTAAACAGTGGCACGAGATGGGGCTTCGTAATGAAATGCCAATCAAAGTCTATCGTAACATTGTTGTTGAGTAATACCGCAACGAAAATCGTAATATATCAGCGAAAATTTTCTCTAGTCAAATCCATTTCGATGCACGACAGACACTTTTTAAATTGCCGCCAATTTGTAAAAAAAATGACATAAATGAAATCATTAAACATCTACAGATTCCATAAGAGTTTCTAATTCGAAATTCAAATAAATTTTTCATCGGCTGCTTTTCTTACTGGCCTATTCTAAAAACTTTCAGTGTTACCCACGTAAGATACATATTTATGCGTTCAAAGAAAACTCGCAAGTCTTAATATAGAACTGCCCACACACTTTTATTAATCGGGCACTGAACAGGAAAAACGAAGGAAATTTCCGAACCAATTAGCATATGCGGATTTTCTGATTGAATTTCTCTTAGTGCTTATGGCATTATAAAATAACGTTCGACTTGTAGGCGACTTAGAGCATCTGCGCACTGATAACTTTTAATCGGCCTATAGTTTGATCGCTTTGACAATCAGGTATGAAGCTGTATGGCGGTGCGCGCATTTGACTATTATAAACCGACCGATCAAACTATCGAAAATGGCTACCATATTCGTATTGGGTCAAACTATCGAACAACTATCGGCCATTGCATTACGTTTGTGAACTACTTGTATGATGCAAGCGCGTGCACTGCATTCAACTAAGTAGGTAATCGTCTGACTGTCGATTGGTTGCACAATCAGTACAGCGAAGCACGCAACGATTACTGCAACCAGTTTTATAAACCATTTTCTATCTATTCCTTTACTACATGCGATTCTTTACTTACAAATCGGTGTAGATCGCGCACTACCACAGGACTGAACTATAGCCCGATAGATTGATGACGATCGTTAGACGATAGCGACTAAACTATCGTCCGATTAAAAATTACCAATGCGTGATGGCTCTAACGATAATGATCTACGAAATGCATAGTACTGTGATGTTAAGCCTCAAGAAATTGGTTATTAAATGAAAAAGATTTTATTCAAATCAGACGAGTAGTTTCAGAGATTAACGCGTTAAAAATGCTCTTCAGTCTTATTATATGTGTCCCTATAATATGCGTACAACGCTATTGGCCTCCTATAAAGACTTTCTGTACCGATTGAGTCCAACTCCTTGGCATTATAACCAGGTCATTGGTTAATGTAGTGGGAGAACGTTAGACTTAAGGTCATCACACATTATAACGGCACTACAACGGCACAGCTGCAGCACGGTGCCGCCTGAAATTGAGCCTACCGCTAGCCACCTGCGTGGTTTACCACGCGTCGCCCGACGGGTGCAAGCTAATTTCATCATCTTCATGTGCGACACGACGCGAAGTTTTTTCGCTGGCGGCTCGCAGTCGACGCGATGTAAGCACGCGGACCGCGAGTCGAGTTGTATGGTAGCAGCAAGCGCGCTTACTGCCCGCATTTGGCTTTATATTATACGAGCACGTTTTAATGCTCAGATTTGAATGACAACTTAATTGCTTGGTTGGAGCCGTGCCGTTCCCGTAGCGGTATAGTGTGTGATGACCTTAACACCCGATGTCTGAAATGCTGATCAAATTATTGTTCAACTAACAGAGCTATCAAGTTAACAGTGGTGTCAAATCAGTTCGAGTTTCTGAAACGTTGATCAAAGAAAATTTTTACAGCTCTGTTAACTGGTCTGATGATCAAATCAAAGTGTCTAATCATGCTTCCAGTAACTCAATATATACTTGACAAACGAGTAGTTCATTGTGATCAGCCTTTTAGATACCGGGCGTTAGACTTTCATGTCCATTATATTGCAACGGAGTGACCATGTATCAGTCTATTGCCGCTTACGGATAATCACAAGACATAATTATGTAGATGACTGGGTCTCGGACAGGTCTTTTAATCAAATGTTTAATAACCAAATTCTTTTGCAGAGGGATTCGTGTATAAAGCTGCAGCAAGTGTGTGACCTTGTCAGGGATTGTGATGACGGAAGTGATGAGAATCAGAATTGTGGTAAGTTTTTATTAAACCTTTTCAGGCTCAATTTTATTCTTTGGTAATTCGGATAGTGGCTTCGTTGTGCGAAGTAGAGTTTGCATTCATTAAAAGGAGACCTGCTCTCTGATACACTCAAGGTGCAGTGCAGCTAGAATTCTGCGCCTTGCAGAATTCTGCTCTTCACAAATTGCCATTGGCCTTGAGAGGTTTTTCTTTAAATCATAAACACTTAAAAACCTTTCTAAACAAAAACCATACTTCGGCATGTAAGAGCCGGCGTGACCTAAGTGATTCCACGTCCTCACAGAAAACCTGCTTGAAGCAATGCTTCGTTGTATTTCGCCAAGAGAGGTTACAGGAGGCCCTAACCATCTCCCCCGGCCCTATTCCCACTTTAAATGCTGGCAACGCACTTTGAGTTTGACAGCTACTTTGAGTTGCAGGTGTCCATTGACGAAGGTAGTCACTTACCATCAGGTTACCCGTCTGCTCGTTTTCCCCCATCCCATAAAAAACTTGATATTTCGTCATTATTAATGCCAGCCATCCCTCTTAGTTCAAAATAAGCTAAAATTTTCCTAAACTGACAATATTTCACGTTACTTACGGGGTTTAAAACCACCCTTAAGTATAACCCACCTTCTGTCACTTTGTTTCAGTAATGGTATTGTAAATATTAAGTGCATAATTTAGTTTTGAGATCTACTGCTGAAAATAGCATAAGAATAAAAGTCGTTTCAGTCAAAAAATTCAGCTTATTACATATCGAATATGGTATCCGATATATATCAAGATGGTCGAACTTCGTGAGTAGGTCTTCCTATAAAATATAATAAAGAAATACTATTACTTGTTACAGACAAAATGCCATATGGATCTTATTGCAATTTCGAGATGGATAAGTGTGGTTTCGAGAATGTATCAGACTCTCAGTAAGTAAATGCAGTTGTGTACATGTATAATGTAACAGTCGGCTATTGTATTAAGACTCGAGATTTTATTTTATACTAGCAGCGCCCCGCGGTTTCATCCGCGTAAGTCTCTCGTTGAGTTTTCTTAAACTTTCTATTTTTTCTTCTCCTGACAATAACAAACACAAAAAAAAGAGTTAGCGAAATCGGTCCAGCCGTCCACGCGTGATGCCGTGACCAAGGGAAATAGAGACTCATTTTTATTTAATATAGATAAACTTAATATATATTTACGCTTGTGTATCGCCGAAAAGGTAGGCAGAGGTGTATTACACCAATGAAAGAAAGAAAATAAGATGAAAAACGGAATGGCGGGGAATTGTTGCGGGATGTCGCAAATTTTACAATGACGTCTGGTTGCACTAGCTGACAAGAAAGACGACATCAAGACTTAACTTCATCAACCGCAAATTTCTTCCGTCATGCTTGTGGTAGGGTGTGACATTCCGGTCCGGATGTCCTAATAAAAGCTGTTCCCGGATCCCTCCTATTTTAGGCGCAGTATGGCACACCGGGTGGTTTTAGTCGGTTCGATTCCAAAACAGCGAGCACCAAAAACCCCGGTAGGCTGACGGCCTGAGGGAGTTTCCTCAAGCAAAACAAAGGGTGTCGTTCCCCTATCGGCCTTTACAGCCACTAAAAGCGATGTCTCTCTGACATTGCTCAATAAATCATCTGTTATAGACGTAAACAAGGGTATACCGAGGGGGGGGGGGGGCAGGGTAGGAGCTGCCCCCCTGACTTTAACAAGCTTACGTAAGACTAAGGTAATTTTGAGTAAAATTTTTGATTTGATTTATGCCCCCCCCTTAGACTAAAAGTTGGGTACGCCAAAGATAGGCAGAGCTGTATTACACCAATGAAAGAGAGAAAATGATTTATATGAGTATGCGATTACAACGTCAATGGTCACAGGTTCTATTCCCGTTCAACAATTTTGAGAAGGCCTGAATGTGTCTATTTGCAGTTATCTGAGTGTCTCAATGTATAATACGTATGTATTTACAATATAAAATATATATATGTAAGTTTGTTTATTCATGTTCCACGACCTATTGTACGAGCTCTGCTTCGTTTGGGTCCAGATAGCAATTTGTCCCAATATATTATTATTGATTCAATAAAATACAGTAAACTTAAACCATACAAAAAAAAACAATTACAATTTGATTGAAATAAAACTATTTTTCACGGATTCTATCGCGGTTATTTGGTGTTATTTTACTATCTATACTGATCCCGACGTTTCAGTTGCTTTTCAGCAGCCATGGTCACGGGTAGACTAAGATGGTGGTCGTCTCACGTATCGAAGTGCAAAGTTATCTCAAAGTACCCGAAGTTTGTTGATTGTTGGTGTTACTATTTACGCAGAATGAGCTCAAAGTGTCTTGAAGCAAGGCTTCAAGACACAACGTGTAATATTAGCGTAAACTTTCGACAATTACAATTATTGACAAACATAGTCTTAAAGGAATAGTTGTCATTCGAAACTCAGTCTAGACCGAAAGCTTTCAGTTACGGTAATTAAAATTAACAAATATATCTTGAGTGACCACGTGTACCGATAATCGTTTACCATCAGCCTGTTATATTTAAAACAATCTTCGTAAATAAAACACTAATATTCCCCTAAATATTTCACAGATCAATCCTCAAATGGTCTCGACATAACGGGCCGACCCCCACAGACAAAACAGGTCCAAATAATGATCACACCTGTGGTCCAGCAACCTCCCACCCTACACCAGTAGTCCCACCACTCTTCCCAGCCCACATGAACTACTCAATAACCCATTGCGTGGGTTATTACTTCTTCGTGAATATGAACGTGACCGGACCTAACCAAGAAAAGCCAGATTTCGCTTCGACGGCTGTCATGAGGACAGCAATCTTCAACCCTCCACCAAAAGTCCACGGGAATATTACTTCAAGATACTACAACTGTTGTATAGTAAGTAATTTATGCTTAGAAAATTTAGTATTATGCCACAGATGGAAGTCCAGAAACGAGACAATAGAGGACCTTTAAGAAGAGATCCTACTCCCACCTCAAAGGCCTACAACGCACTTGTGACTCTCGAGGTGCAGGTGTCCATGGGCGACGGTAGTCACTTACCATCTGGTGACCCGTCTGCTCGTTTGATGCGGCGGTGGAGCATTCAACTACAACATTGGAAGTCGCTTACTGCCATTAAAAATGTGTAGAACGCATTTTTTTATATGAAATACTTAAATAACTGTCATTACATTTAATAATAATAAGTAAAAAAAAAACCGGCTTCAACAAAAAAACTATTCCATTAAAGACTTATATATGGGTTTCTCATGGATGCCATTGTCAGAACTGGACCAAATTAAAATGGGACCACACGGGAAGCACCAGCTTTCAAATAAAAAAAGAATCATCAAAATCGGTTCACCCAGTCAAAAGTTCTGAGGTAACAAACATTAAAAAAAAAACACGTGTTTTTTTTTTTCGAAGTCGGTTAAAATATATTTGAGTAGTGGAATAATAAAATAATGCTCACGAAAATAACTGCATTACTTAGTTAGAACTGTGTCGCAGCTATTAACGTCCACCTCCATAGAGAACCCAGCGTTCCATGGCAAACAATAATTATAATTTACAAAAAGTTTGGCAAAACAATAAAAATGGTTACTATGAATAAGGTAACTAAAGGCTTTAAAAAAGAATGCGCAGGAGTTCGTTTCACCAGGTTCTTTTCTCAGATGCTTTCCAATTTCGTTTTTCGAAATTGTTACTTCTTTTTCATTCTTTTTCAAGCTTAATAGACGTTGTTCTTCTCTATTCACTGACACTAGACATTTAATCCCTCAGATAAGGTTCTACTATCAACAAAACGGTCGAAACTATGGTTCCATCAGTCTCAATGTCGTTGAGATGACTAACAGAGGGAATATCACCACCTCACTCTGGTTCTCCACCAAAGACAAGGGTGAGAACTGGTACAGGGCCTCCATCATACTCCCAAACATAACAAGCAGGTAAGTAGGTCTGATATTTCAGATATGAATAACTCCTTTAAACCGCATTGCATGTTAGAAATTAATGTTTTCGCCTCTGGATAAAGAATATGTAGGTACAAAGGAGAATGGGCAGTTTGACCAGTCGGTGGCCAGTAATGAAATGAAAGTACCTACTGTTAGTTAGGAATAACTTTTAGTGAAGGCCTTACGTTGTAGTTCATTTAGATCAAAAAATCTAAGTACAATGTTATTGTACAGAGCATTTTCGAATAATTATAATATTATTAGTGTGTGTAATGTTTTATATTAACTTCAAAACAATTTGCTATTTTTGCATTGGACATAAGTAGGGCTGCCATCCGTCCGGGTTTCCCCGGATTTGTCCAAGCTTAGAGGGCGTCCGGAGAGAATCCGGGCGGGGTTTTCAAAAAGTGTCTATTGACGGACACTTTTTGGACACTCTGTGCCAGGGACAATTATAATTGTTAGATAAATCGTTAACAAGCTAAAAATTTAAATGGAATCCGGGAAAGAATCGCGATTTCACCTATGTGTCCGGAGTTTTTTAAGTTTTTGTCCGGCTTCGGTAATTTAAGTGATGGCAAGCTTAGACATAAGCCATAATACTAGATGAAACTATATAAAATGTTCAAAAACAAAACTGTATTTTATCCGTTTTAGAAGTACACCACAGTGATAAAACTTCTACACACTAATTAGAGAACTAATCCACATCAATATATAAAATCATTCTTTGCCGCGGACCGCCCACGCTCCATACAAATTTGCCCATTCGCCATTGATATAATGAAGATGGCCGCTTTATTCCCGTGCTATTTTTTATCTGTCATATTATATTATATCTGGTCTTGTACATGGACATTGGATGTAAAATTTTATTAAGTTAAAACAAGCGTGTAGGGTTTGGTGACCAAAGTGCTTGAACAATTAGTAGGTATTTGGAATATCTGTGCAGCCACGTGGTTGGTTTTGGGGATTTGAATTCCAAAAAAAATACCTATGTACGATATTAACATCTTTTATGAGAATAGCTAGAAATTCAAACGGTCATAACTTATTTGTGCTTGTGGACAGTTCTTTTTCAAAATATATTTTTGTAACTGCATCCTAGAGTCATGATCTAGGGCCCCCGGGCTACAGAGGCCCCTAACGTATGTAAGCAAAAATTAGTAAAATATTATCCACAATGTCACTTAATCTCGTGCTTTCCGGGAAAAAAACGTTTAAAAAACTGTCATACGTCCTACAGAGTTTTCACTTCAGAAATGACAAAAGTCAAAAAAAGCAATCTCTTTTATTCCCGGGTTAAGCGTGCGCCGAAAAGTTGGCAACATTCTACATCGGCTATTGCGGGATTCCCCCGTTTAAAGCATTTATGTTTCTTTAGTGAGAAATCTTTACCCTTTATTTGGGCCCCCCAACTAATTTTGATACAGGGCCCCTCCAAGCCACGCTATACGTGTTCTATTATGTATATAGGTTGAATAGTGCCTGGGACGACAAAGATTCAATCAATCTAGACTGGATGGAAAGACTCAAACCAAGGGTTATAAGATTCAATATACCTATTTAGTATATAAAAGAAACGTGTCTTCTTATCTCAATTACGTAAACAAAAGTAACAAAAGAAACTAAACTAAGTGTTTTTCGTGGGAGAGCCATGCTTCAGCACGTATGGGCCGGCTCGACCGGAGTGATACCACGGCCTCACAGAAAACCGGCAGTGAAGCAATGCTTGCATTTCTTTTCGCCGAGTGAGTAAAGTTACCGGAGGCCCTAACCCTCCTCTACCTCTCTTCCCCCCTTCCCTTCTCATACCTCATAGGCTGGCAACGCACTTGTGATTCTTGAGTTGCAGGTGCCCATGGGCGGCGGTAGTCATTTACCATCATGTAACCCGTTTGCTCGTTTGCCCGCTATACCATAAAAAAAAAATCGGTACGGACAATTCATTAAAGTTTTATCTATTTCAGATTCTACTTAGAATTCAAGACCCGTCGCGGAATGCGCATCTATTCCGACTCTGCTATAGACGACTTCTCTATGGCACCGGAGTGTTTCGGCCTGAACATAGACCCTGAAGACCTAGGGGACTACAGCTACTATGACCCAGTCTTTGAAGAGAAAACCACTCCTCATCCCGCGTTTGCTGATAGATTATGTAAGTTACAGACCTCGTAGACCACAAGTAGCTTGGTGATAAAAGACATAGTTCAGAGCCATTTAGCGAAGACCAACCAAACTACATAGCAACTACTGACCCTGCATCGCGCAACGAAAATTCTTGCACTGATTAGTAAAAATTCAACTTTTTAACATCAACCGTTGGACCTGGATGTGCCAGCCATGATCACGTAGTCTGAAAGATGGAAAGATCCTCTCTTTATGTTAGATGCAAAAATTTAACTATCATAATGTGGTTTTATATACATGTGTACAATAGTAAAAAAATACGGCAAATATATTTCAGGAGTTTTGACTTAATAAATTAAAAATAATATTATATTTATGTATACAAGGTTTTAATCAAGAACTTATTTGTCAGATTACCGCTTTACAACGTGCGGCGCGACGGGACGTTTTGGTCCGAATCAGACCATGTGCGACATAGCGTATAACAACACACCGGTCTCCGTCACCGTGGTGCAGAGCCCTCCCTACCAGGGGATACAGTTCTGGGAGGTACCAGCTGAGGGACTGTATACGTGAGTATTACAACCACTTACCAATAAGGCGGTTCCCTACCTACCCTGCTCTACCCTGTCCTACCCTGCCCTACTCTTCCCTACCCTGCACTACCTACCAAAACTGCAGTTAACCAGTACTAGGTACTAACATAGTGATGTATTTCTTGGAGTGAGATTGAAAGAGTTTCATTGGATAAGGTTGGTAACGCGAAAGTGATACTATTAGTGTTGCCAGGGTTTATAAGTCCGGTACCTATAAACCCTTACCATCAGGAGTGCCGTGCTTAACTTATTTGTGTACGAAAAAAACAGTTGAATTTATCAAGGTTACAAAGTAGCGCCGAACAAAGCCAAACGCTATATTTAGCTTGACAATAAAAACTCGGCAAAAAACAAACAGGCACTTTTTTAGATTCTTTCAATACTTTTTTTTATGCGGTGTTATAAATAATACAGTACAATACTGTGCTGCAGAAAACTAAAAATACTGAATAATTATGATGGAGAAATATACCTACACTGTAGGTTTTCATAATTAGAAGTATTCTTTTGTATTTTTAATCGACTTTAATAAGCAGAAGATTTTGAATTTGACAGTTTTTTTGTGTGTATGTTATCGTCGCCATTTGTGAACCATTTCAATAATTATTTTTTGAATGGAATTGGTTGTGTTCAAGGTTGATCCCATTTAAATGTGACGAAAATATTCCACCTCTAAGGGTGACAATTAAGGAATGAAGAATACAGGTTATTCCAATTTATCACTATTTTAATTTTTTTTATAGTTAATCACACATTACTTTAGGATTTATGGTTGCAAATTCCCATGCATTCCACAACTTTCTGTTATGTATTTTATATAATACGAGGTGCACGTTTGTGGAATGCTTCGTCATATTGACAAAATGAGCTCAACACGTACCTATTTTTTTTTGTATGTCAGGTTAATAGCCACAGGAGCGAGTGGTGGTCTGGGCTCGGCGTGGGCTGGAGTGTCCCATGCTGCGAGTGTTCGTGTATTAATAGAGTTGCACAAGGCAGAGAGGCTCTACGTGCTGGTGGGACAGAAAGGGCTTAATGCTTGTAAGAAGGTAAGTTATTGTGACCACGCGTTATTTACAACCTGTTATTAAAATAAAGAAAAACCTCAGGGCTTGACCACTCAGGACGTACCCAGAATAAATTGGTGATGTTCTGAAGGTGGGCAGGGTGAAAGGACAGTAAAAGAAGCTTCTGAAGTATGTCAGAATAGAATAGAAGGTAGTGGTGGGCTGTCTTTGCCTATCCCGAAGGAAGAAAGGCGTGATTTTATCCATGGATGTATGTAAAGACTTAGACAGCATAAATGTATTTTTCTTATTAGTAAACTATTTTAAATAAGAATTAAATAGTTTAATTTAATTCCCATTAAAAGATATAACTACTTTTTATTTTCGTAGATATTGTGATCGATTTATAGCTCTATGTTCACTCCGGCTGGAAGATAAACGGTTCAGCAAATATAAACTTTATAACCTAAAAAATAACGATCAAAGTCGTTCGGGCCAACAGACACGGCGGTGCGTCGGTGTCGTGTTTATTGTGATTAATTAATAATAGAGCGCTGACTTTTTAGAAATGACACAACATAATAATGTTCTTTTAAATGAAAAAAAAGTAGCTTAATTAATTGTACTGTCGATTCTGAAGAAGGTTTTGCGCTTATTCAATCCAATCAAGCTACACGTATGGCACAATAGTTAAAGTGGTTTTCTCGCCACTGCGTCGCGACCAGTTTTGCGAGTTGGATTCCAAGAAGAAATAAAAAATTGTGTTACCCTCAAATGGTTGTCCCGATTATGGGTGTTCTTTGTGTCCGTTGTTTAAATGCTTGTACCACGCGATTATGGAACAATTCCTAAAACCGAAGAGGTCTAAATAAAAACCAATACATCTTGTATATTATTGCTTATTATTATATAAATATGTTTGCTCTAACAGACGCTATCAGCTCAAGAAAGCCAGGAATGCTCTCGTCGGCAATGGAACTCCTCAGTGGTGTTCATCAGCAAGACCCACGAGGTTCGCAACACCACCGTGTCGGACGGTGGTGGGGGCGGAGGGGGAGCTACCTACGTGTTTTTGGTATGTATATGTATATTGAATTCACAAATTCTACATTCCAGAAGCACAGAAGTTTCCTGGGGGGTTCGCAGGCTTCTAGGAGGGACCAGGATACTTGCCCGTTGTGTGGTTATTCCCTTGCACTCCAGGATAACGTGGGCGGTCGTTCCCTCAGCGTTAAGACATAGAGGACTATCTATCATATTAATGGTGAATGGGTGCCGGTTTAGGGCCGGAGGGCCCGTCTTGGTTTCTACAATTATCCTGATGGCGATTCGAGTCAGTTGAGACTGATCAGTCTGCAAGTTAACGTGGTGAGACCTCCGTCAGCACCAGTTTAGACTGCCTGACAATAGCTAGTTGCAAATTAATCTTTCTTTCTAACAGTTTCTCTCTCCTCCAGATGGACAAGGAAGGCCAAGCAGTTCCCCTGATAGTCGCGGGTGGAGGTGGCGGTATTTCCGTGGGCAGATTCCGTGATGATGGGTCTCAGTACGCAAGAGCTCTTACCAACGCGACTCCGGAGTCAGGATATATGTATGGACAGCCGGGGAAAACTTCTGGTAAGATCTTCTACAGAAATATATTGAGGAAATTGAACTTCTTTGAGAGGCCTCCACTCGGGAGGTTGGTAAAGTGGTAGGTCGGATGGTGTTCCATCGCAAGGAACTCTGGTATACTCTAGAAAGGAATTCCTCGAGAAACTTCTTTTAGGTTGCATGTTCTTGTTTCAAAGTATTTTTAAGTCAAAGTGGAGTGAGACTGTTCATTAATGTCTTGCATCCTTCACTCAAAGTGACACGTGTAAACAAAAAAAGTGTGTGTGTACTTATGTGCGCACGTAAGAAGTTATACTTTTATCTAGTGAAATAAAGTTTATTTAAATATCATAATAAATAATACATACCGTCAACTAACCTCAAATTCTACAAACGTACTCAAAGTAATATGTAAAAACCATTTTTATCACTATCGTGAAAATGGTAACTTTTTTTGAAAAACTAAAATGTTGACTAGCTAACTTCAGGGTGTCAGTTTTTCGTGACGGTATGCGCGCGCATAGTAAAAATTTACTCTCATCATTTTTACACAACGCGCCAAAAGAAGTATAACTTCAAAAATGAAACATAATTGACAAATGGTTCATCAATGAACCGATCCAACAATATTGGCACTTGGCATATCTTTCTCGGACTGGGATTGGGCCATTTTGTCTCCTGTTTGAGTAGTAGCAGAAGAATGGCACGATTTGATTCGACGACATCTTCAAAGAAAAGAACAAGCGAAAGTTCTTTTCAAATCATTCCAGCTAAGCCGCTAAGGTTCTGGTTATTTGTTTCATTTTTTTTTATAGGGGGCAAACGAGCAGACGGGTCACCTGATGGTAAATGACTACCGCCGCCCACGGGCACCTGTAACTCGAGAGTCACAAGTGCGTTGACGCCCTTTAAGGTGTAGGAGAAGAGAGGGAGGGGGGGGGGGGGGAAAGAGGGGAGAGGGGAAGGACGGGATTTTTTGTATTTATTAAGATATATTTTTTAAAGTGAAAAGTTCTTTAGCGGCGCTGGACACTTTTTAAGGTGGGTAAAAAATGTTGAACTCGCGTCAGATTTCAGGGTCACGTGGACCCTGATCGAAAATGTATGGAAAATGTATCCGACTATAATATATTTAAAAAAAAATTATGACGAGATCGAAAATTCTTAAGACGGAGGTTAGTTTTTATTTATTTAGGGAGGGAGAGTGGGAGAGTGGGGAGTGTAGGGGCGAGTGGGGCGAGTTTGGCAAGTGGGGCGAGTGGGGAGAGTGAGAGTAGAGAATCTAGGGAGGGAGAGTGGGAGAGTTTGGAGAGTGGGGAGAGTGGGATAGTGGGAGAGGTGGGAGGGAGGGAGGGAGAGTGGGGAGAGTGGGAGGAGTGGGCCGAGTAGAGCAAGTGGGGAGAGTGGGATAGTGGGAGAATGGGAGGGAGGGAGAGAGAGTGGGGAGAGTGAGTGAGTGAGTGAGTAGGAGAGTAACACACGTTGAACGTTCACATGTGTCTTTTTTTTCAAGTTTTTATATGAACTTAAATCAGTATTTTTCTTAAAAAAAACCCTATTTTACAAAAAAAATACTGGTGTCTTTAACCTTCATTTAAATACGCAGGTGCCGGTGGTGGGTGGGTAGCTCGCTCGGGACCGACTACTCCTGGCTTCGAGCTGGTGCGTGGTGCAGCGCTGCACGAGGGGGGCGCGGGGGGTTCCGCCTGCGCGGGGGGCGCACACGGCGGGTTCGGCGGGGGTGGGGGTGGCTGTCTTCGAGGTGGTGGCGGAGGAGGCTGGGTCGGTAAGTGACTTGTACAAAGACATATTATTTGTTCAGATAACGTTTAGTACTGGATAGTGTTTTGGATGTGACTTATAAAATAATAATAATAATATGTGTATGTGTGTATAGCACGTTCTAAACAGAAAGCATAGCTGGTAACCTGACGTAACCCATCGTGGGTTACGTCAAGAGGTTTATTTGTTGTCGAGGACGATTGTGACTCCCATATCCCCGGCAGAAGATGCGAGATGGAACACACTGGTGGTTTTAGCCGGTAGGAGTCTGGCACACCTTTCTGCCGTACCCCAGGTAGAGAATAGTCCATGATGGATTTCTCCAGTATAAAAAATGGTTTTATTTGCTAATTAGATTTTGCCTTTTGACAAGTCGTTTGAAAACTCTGAAAAATATTTTTCTATACTACGGGCACAGTACTTTCTTCTGGATCAAACTTATGTTCTATTCTCTATTCCGGACAACATGTGTACAAAATTTCAAGAAAATCGGTTGAAAAGTTCAGGTGTTAACAAACATACTCACTTTAGCATTTGTAATATTAGTTAGGACTAACTTCCCGCGCGAAACCTTAATTATTTTTCCAAAACGAAAGTAGTCTAAGTTACTTTTTATATCACCAGCTATCTGCCAGTGAAAGTACTGTGGAAATCGGTCCACCCGTTACGGAGATTAGCCGGAACAAACAAACGGACAGACAGATAGACAGACAAAAATTTTTAAAACTGATTTTTAGACATAGATATCGTGTATGAGCTTAAAAAAACTATTATTTTGAAATTACAAACAGACACTTCAATTTTATTTATTGGTATTGATTAGTGAGGATTACCTAAAGCGTAATTAAAGTTTTGGCCATTAGAAAAGTGCTTTTACACTAAAAATAACTTTTTAAACTGTAAAACCTAACAGTTTTAAGTAAAATATCGCATGCCTATTAAAAGCGAATATGTCGGGCCGCTTTTTATTGTTATCATGTAATGTACCATACTCTTTGTGAATAAATATTTTATCTCAACAACATTGATGTAAAAATGCTTAATATCCGTTTCGTACCCCCAGGGGGCAACACAGCTGATAGTGGTGGGCTGCACGGCGGCGGGGGCTGGTCGTACGCGGCCGCGGCCCGCGCCGTGCGCGACTACAGCCGCGCCGCCGTGCTGCCGCGCACCGGGCCGGGGGAGCTGCTCATTATACCTGCTATACCGGTCAGTATCAGTTTACAAACTGTTAAGCGTGGACACTAAGTACATAGAAGCTTTCTAAACCGTTAATTTAAAAAAATAACGGTTTTTTGAAGTGAAAACTTCTTAAGCGGCGTTGTGCACTTTTTGGGATGGGTAAAAAATGTTAAATTCGCGTCAAGACACGTGACCCTGATCGAAAATTCGTAAGACGGAGCCGAGGTTCTTATATTTAAAAAAAATATAACATTCGAAATTCAAACATTTATGAGCGGCCAGGAGCGCAGAACTTCCAGTGTACCCTATGTATACATTTAGATATGTTATTACCTACTTTTTATTTTTAATGTGTGTGTGTGTATGTATATGCAAATAGGTACATTGTGAAGTTATGTTTTCACTTCTGACGTGCAGTCCTACGCTCCTGTCCTGATCCTGACTGCTTTTTTAATTTAAAAATGTAATTATTAACCCCGGTGGATATTATTTTTATGCAATGCTATGTTGCAGTGATATTGGATCAAAATCGTTTGCGTGGGCAAATGTTAGTGCCTATTTTGCTAATACTGTTTTTCTTTTTCATTTTGTTGATGTAGAAATATTCTATACTAACTGCGCCCCGCGGTTTCACCAGCATAAGTTCCGATGCCGTTAAAACATGAGATAAAAAATAGCCTATGTGTTAATGCAGGTCTCCAACTATCTACATACCAAATTTCATTGCAATCGGTTCAGTGGTTTTTGCGTGAAAGAGTAACAAACATCCATCCATCCACCCAAACTTTCACATTTATAATATTAGTGGGATTAAGTAAGATTAGTAGGATCATTGACTGAGTACATTATTTTCATAATAACACTGATTTATACTCCACGGTGTATAACAAGCTAGCCGTTCTCCGTAGTTTCATGCGTCACTGCTCCACTCCTAAAAGTCGTAGCGTGATGTTAAATACCTTATAACCTTCCTAAATAATTGAACTATCAAATCCTAAAAGATATTTTCGAATCCGACTGGTAGTTCCAGAGATTCCGGTCAAAAACAAACAAAATAAACAAACTTCACCTATTGATTATACATACATACATATTAAATTCTCGTCTTTTTCTCTTCGGAGTGCTTCTATCTCTTACATACCTCATGATCTTCCTCTACTGTCAAAATATTATTAAGCCTCTACAAGCCCGCCTGCTTTGAGTACTTTTGGCCAGCCTTGCAGTTCGCCGCGTGAGTGAGGTTCCCGGAGGCCCTAACCCTTCCCTTTCCCTTATTCCCGTCCTTCCCCTCTCCCCCCTCTTCCCCCCTCCCCCTCTTCTCCTACTCCATCCTTAAAGAGCGGCAACGCACTTGTGACTCTCGAGTTGCAGGTGCCCATGGGCGGCGGTAGTCATTTACCGTCCCATCTGAGTGACCCGTCTGCTATACCGTAAAAAAAAAAAGAAAAATTAATTTCACTAAATCGGAACTTAAATAAGGTCTTCATACAACAATTAATCCCCCCCCCCAAACAAATCATCATTCCTTAAAAAAAAAACAATCAATTTTTTTTATCCAGGATTGCGACTGTGACTACCGCTGCGTTGCACTGAACGAGTATCGAAGCGAAGTGAAGTGTTACTGCCCCGCCACTTGGACTACAGATGCTCATGATCCAACCAAATGTATACGTAAGTATTATTATTAATACTCTGAACGCCATTGTCACATAGACGTGACAAACGAAAAGTGTATTTCCGTTGTCCCCATTGCCTCGTCCCCATTGGTGGGGACACGGGTACAGCTAAATAAAATACTGTAGTTGATTGTCAAGTCAAATCATACATACATGCGCTTAGCCCAGGGGGGAGGCAAATCTAAATTTAACTCTAAATTACCTTCTGGGTTGCTGCTGTGTGACATTGTTTGTTTGTCCCCAGTGGAGAACGCGTGGCACCGGCCCCAGTGGGTGCTGATCATCGTGCTCTCCATCGCCGTCATCGTGTGCGCGCTCGCCGTCATCTGCGTCTGTCTCTACTTGTGTGAGTATCGCTACTTCATAACACAGGCTCCTCGGACCAGGCCAGATGATCATGTCGAGCGGAGGGCGACAACATTCATTGCGCGATGCAGAATCATTAGTAACTACGTAGTTTTGCTTGTTTTCGCTAGATGGCGCTTCGTTGGAAGTGTGCTGTAGTGTGTTTTTGGTGTGTGGTGATTTCTCCTCATTACAGGATAAGTTAGTAGCTGATGGATGTTTTATGTGTGTAAACCCTAAGGTGGCCAAAAATCACCTGTGTGTGTGTGATATCCTTCTCTTACATCGTCTCGTTGTTTTTCCTCTCAGATAATACATACCAGCGGAAAAAAGAAGCAGAGCAACAACAAAAATACAGTCGCGAACAAGACGTGGCTCTCTTCAGACTCCGCAACCCTCCCGGCAACGACAATCTAACCATGGCGTTCAACCCCCACTACGGGAGCGAGAGCATTCTGCCCCAGGGCATCGATGTCAGGGGTCTGCCACAAGTGTCCAGGGAGAGCTTGAAACTTGTAAAGTAAGTATACCATCTTTCTTATGTATTTTCGATTATTTCCTGTTTAGCATATTTCGCAGAAGTTTGTATTCAGATGTTACTTTTGTTCTTAAAAACTACTAGTTAGTAGTATCCTTATTAACCCTTCCAGTTAAGCTTAATACTTGTGGTAAAAGTGGGTTTGCAAGGGAATACTGGGTGAGGTTTGAATCCTCCACCACTCGATCGCAAGTCTTGCCTTTAACGAGGTTAACGATTAGTGCAAGTGTTAACGTTACACTTGCCTCTTTTCTTGGAAAATTAACCCTGCGTGGGGCCTTTTCTTATAAAAATAAACAGATAGAGTCTGTGCGGAAAGAGAACCGTCGTAGGATTTGAGGTCGCAGCAGTGCTAAATTACTTTTTTTGTTATGTTGACAACACTGTTACGTCATTATAGTTCGACAGTAACCAATACAGTAAACAGTAATGACGTAACAGTGTAAAAAGGTAATTTAACACTACTGCGACCTCAAATCCTACAACGGTTCTCTTTCCGCACAGACTTTATGCTCCTTTTGAGTTGAATTTTAAGAATGAATACACGCATTTGATTAATCCAAGTTTTATATAGTTCCTAGATTGCTTGTTCTGTACTGAGGCCGATGCCTATATGATGATATTTATCTACTGATTTTACCCTGCATCTCCATGCAGAATCAGATCAATATTTTTTTTCCTTAGTATGGAAGTTGCACAGAATATCTCAACAAAATGTCAACAAGCCTTTATCTTAACAGACAACTCCATTCCAGAAATTGACATGTTCTATTAGCTCATTATCAAAACTACAGCTTACATTAAAATAATTTAGTCTGCTAGACAGAAACTTCATCAAACCTCTTCTTCCAGGGCTTTGGGACAAGGTGCATTCGGCGAAGTCTACCAAGGTCTGTACCGCCACAGAACGGGAGACACGGTCGAAATGCCAGTGGCCGTCAAGACTCTCCCGGAGCTGTCCACCGGGCAGGCAGAGTCCGACTTCCTCATGGAGGCTGCAATTATGGCCAAGTTCAGTCATCCGAATATTGTGCATCTAATCGGCGTCTGTTTTGACAGGCACCCTAGGTGGGTATCATACATTTAAAAAAATTTAAAGTATTTTCTGCCCTTATAGACGATATGAAGAATCTCATCTTATCTCTCTTCTTATTTCGTTAAAGGAACTCCACAAAATTGCCATCTAGATTAAATTACTTGTGCAATTGACTGAATCCATTGAACTTGCCAAATTTAGCCGACGTCATCCATGAGGCATTAGAATTGTTAATCAATTACAACGGCTCAAAGGGAACAGTAGATTTGGCAATATTTTCGACAAGTTAGTTGGTCATAGACTCACAATAGGGTAGGTGAACTAGGTGACTGTCAAGTCAAATGAGTGACCATCTTTTTACTGAACATCAAAGCGTTAGGTTTACATTGATATGAAATAAGAAGGCATGGCGTCATGCTACTGTGGGCAAATAATTCACTTTTAATGTTCATTTATCAGTATCACTTATAAAATGGATTAAATAAAAACCTTAAATTAAAAACGAAGGACACTTTTCGCAGTACTTTTAGAGGTTATATTACCTGACCCGGAATTGAACTTAGGAATCTATTGAAGTTATTAAAGGCGAGGGAGGGGAGGCTATGTCCAGCAATGGACGTCCTATGGCTAAAATAATAATGATGATAGAAATCTATCAAATAGACTAACTTAATAAACTTGACAGTTCTGTTAAAATCTAATAAGAAGTGTTTAAAATCTGGCAACACTGATGATCACACTAGTTTTCCTTCAAGTATGTATTCATAAAATATCATAATTATTTTACTAAGTCCAAGGTTTTGCAGGTTCATAGTTCTGGAACTGTTGGCCGGTGGCGATCTCAAGAACTTCCTCCGGGAAAGCAGACCGAAGCCCGAGCGAGCCAGCGCCCTGACCATGAAAGATCTTTTGCTCTGTTCCCTGGATGTTTGCAAAGGCTGCAGATATTTGGAAACTAAGCGGTTTATTCACAGGTATTTTAGCTCTGATGTTAATCGTGGTAGGTTTACTTAACAATAGAAAATTATCTCTTTAAGGTTTTCTATGAACTTTGGTCGATCGGTCACAATGTTAGTAAGTGTTGCACATTCCTAAAAAAGTTGCCCCATAGAATGCTTTCAAAAACTTCCAAAATCCCACTAAGCACAACAAACATTGGCTGGAAATTGATATTTGTCGTAAATCTCTTTTCTGCTATCTTGTAATATGTGCAACATTGAGAAGATTGTTATATACTTATATACTTTATGTTTTAATAAAAGACAGGTATTTTTATTTCCCCATAAATCTTGGGCACAGCATCAAATCATCTATATTCTTAGATCGTTAGTATATGCTGTGGCTAGAGCAAAATGATTAAAGTATCCTACATCTTCTGTACCTCTCCAGGGACATAGCCGCTCGCAACTGTCTCCTGACGTCCCGGGGTCCGGGCCGGGTGGTGAAGATAGCGGACTTCGGCATGGCCCGCGACATCTACCGGTCGGACTACTACAAGAAGGGCGGCAAGGCCATGTTGCCAATTAAATGGATGCCGCCAGAAGCCTATATTGATGGAGTATTCACCATCAAAACTGATGTTTGGTAAGTTTACCTTCGACTATTCAGAATGATCTTGCTAGGTTTTGGTAGGTTTAGTGTACATCAGGGGTCATTAAATGATGGACCGCGGTTCGGATCCAAACCGCCGCCCTATTTTGTGCGGACCTTAGGTAAACAGAAACGGAACGGAAGATATTCCGTGCCTTCAAATAGATTTTTTTGATGTGAAAACTGCTTTAGGCACTGCGTTTGTGCATATGCACTTTGCTATAGGGAAAAAGCACTGAACTCGTGACTGTCACGATAATAATACATATATAGATCCACTAGAGGGCGCTAATCTAAACATTGAGTTCTGTCAGCTCCTAATTAATTAATGTCACCAACCTGCTAGTGTGACGTTTTAAGTTCGTCGTTTAGTTTAAGTTTTCACTTCTGTCGGCAGTCACATGACTGCCTATTTTTTTGTGTATTGAAAAAAAATAAACAATAAAAATGTTCTTAGCGTCGTGTTTGCTAGCGGGTGATAGTGTAGTCGATTGACACTTACTAATTTGTAGAATTTTGTTGATTGAAGTTGATAAAAGTTGCCTTTTGTTTTATTGTTTTTCGAATAATGCAAACCAAAATTGAGATAAATTCTGGCTTTTATAATTATCACATTGTATCTAACTTCCATTTCCATTTTAAGTTTGAATTTCGAATTTTTTCCAAAAAAAAACATGGTTCCAAAGAAATAGAAAAGATTAAAAGACGTCTCTTATCATAGCAATTCTTCTGAATGTTAAAGAGACATTGTTGTGTAACGCAGGTCCTTCGGCGTACTCCTCTGGGAGGTGTTCTCTCTGGGCGTGATGCCGTACACCGGCTGCGCCAACAGAGAGGTCATGGAGATGGTCTCCGGAGGTGGCAGGCTGGAGAAACCTTACGGTGAGATAACATACATACCTGTACCTCAACTATGGGATACTAGCAGCTGGAAAGATCCCTCTGGAGCCTTTCCTAAATATTATCACAAAGAGCAGATTTGCCGTCTTCATCTGACGGTTTCTGAGTTACCTGCAGAAAGCAAAGGTTTTTAAACGTACATATTACTTTTTTTATGGTATAGGGGGCATACGAGCAGACGGGTCACCTGATGGGATGGTAAGTGACTACCGCCGCCCCTGGGCACCTGTAACTCAAGAGTCACAAATGCGTTGCCGTCCTTTAAGGTGGGAGTAAGAGAAGGGGGTAGAGAGAGTGAGGGAGGGAGAGGGAAGGGTTAGAGGCTCCGGTGACCTCACTCACTCGGGAAAAGCAGTGCAAACATTGCTTCACTGCCGGTTTTCTGTGAGGCCGTGGTATCACTTCGGTCGAGCCGGCCGATACGTGCCGAAGCATGGCTCTCCCAATACAATAAAACATAGTCAATGGATAATAATTATAAACTATTAAAGGCAGTTAAAAGTATGTAATGATTGAGTTACATTCCTTATTTTTATATCTATCTCTGAGAAGGAGAACTTCAAATAATAGTTTTGCCAGGTTTATTAAGTACTTTTTTAAGAGAGCAGTAAGTCAGCTCTTGACTCTAGCATACAATGCCTCGAGACGATGTCTCGACTTGTTTTACTATGTCTGGGTCATCAGGGGGAAAAGAGTGTGGCAGGACCCAGTGAAGACTCTGAAATGGTTTTCAGGTATTTCCTTTTTACAGGTAATAAATTGTATTCTGTAACTGTTTTTTTTTGCTATGTAATTGCCAATTTGTTGGTTTATGGGGGGTGACAACTTGTAGGAAGCAGATAAATTTGTAAAAATGTTGAATTACGAAAATGCAGAATAAGTTTTGAAAAATTCAAAAGGCTTTGAAAACATATTAATATTTACATACAGGGTGTCCACATGAGATATACAGACTGATGTGCGAATGTTGGAACCCGACACCAAACGCCCGACCCACCTTCCAAAACATGTTCGAGATCCTACAATCATTTTTACAGGTACGTTAAATATGCAACTACCCTCAAGAAACAATTTTCTCCATCTGACCTTTTTTTGGCCCATTTTACTCTCTTTTTCAGTCCTTTTAGTAACTTTGACAGCTATTTCGCTGTCTATCTAAGCCATTTTTGTAGCCTTGCCGGCCATTTTGGTAACTTTGATAGCTATTTTACTAAATTTGTCAGCCATTTTGGTAACGTTGTCAACTTTTTTGATATCTTTGTTGGCCATTTGGTTCAGGATGCGGCAATAGTTAGCGCTCCACTGCCAGTAGTTCGATCGTTGCTGCCTCTTCCAGCAGACGTGCAGTACAACGTCAACGGACCTCAGGTGAGTTCAGAAACTATTTATTTCTTTTATTAACAATATTTTGATAGGAGGCGTTGTTCTTATACAAAAATAAAGTTTATAGAAAAAGGTTGCCTAAATTGTTTTAAACCTGAATGCTAATTTTTTATTTAATTATGTAAATGGGTTTAGAGTAATGAAACATACAAAGGCGACCCTACATAGTTCACAGAACTTTGTAAGTCAAAGAAATTAAATGGGACATATGGCGCGCAGTGTTTAGCGCTTTTTAAACTCACAAATGTCGCAACAAGTAAGCGTTTAGCGCTTTTTAAATTTCTGTCGGTAAAAAATGATTTAAAACCATATTTATAAATTACTACATGAAAGAAAACTAGAGGGGGAGGGTGGTCACCGAGGGGGGGGGGGGCTATAATTTTCTAATGGGTACGTTCCCTCATCAGCAAATCGTTGAGGTTTACCCTGGGCTGTCATCATTGGGGTTTACAAACCGAGGGTGAGTGGTGGGTTTACTCACCGTAATTACTATTGATACAACGTAATTCAGGGGATTAAACACAACGATTATGAAGAAGTTTATTTTTGCGCTTATCACCGTGATGTTCCTTATAAGTAATTGATAATGTAAGTTAATTGATTTTTATATTTATTTTTATAGTTATACTTGTGAGCATCTATTAAATCACACAACAAAATTAAAAAGGTATTTAACTACCGTACCCAAGTTACCCAGAACAACGCCTCTGCTAGTTTCATATGTTTGAGACCTAAGATCCCTGTCGATCCTAATATGTACCGAGTAACCTCTGTGTATATAAAAAAAATAACGAAGTAAAAAAATCAAAAATACTAATCTGTAACTACGTTTTTTTCTTTTTCAAACGTTTTCGCTCTGGCTACTAGAAGCAAGTAAAGTTTTTTTTTTTAATACTACACATAATTAAAACTAAAGATAAATATTTTTTTTAAATTCAATGTTAGTGGTCATTTCAGAGCCCGTGCTTACGAGTTCGCATGATCCTCCATTTTGTTTTTTTTTATCATTTATTTCTAACTCTGCCTCCCCCTCCTTGAATGAAAATCGCGTAGAAACTAGCTCCCCTGTAGTTAGACAGAGATTCATTGGAATGTTAAAATCATAAAAATGCATGTTTCATGTAACATGTTTCATTACTTTTAATTTCAGCCATATTAATTTCATGACATTTCAAAGAATCTCTTGTGTCGGTTTATTAAGAAACTTGGGTGTTTACTTGCCTAGTAGCTATAGCGGGAATCTATTACCTATATATCTATTTTCTTTATTTTACCTATGTCCCGTTCATTGGGTTTTATAAAAATATATTTGATACAGCAGACTTAAAAGAAAATTATTCTAAGATTATCAAATTTTATAAACCCTGATGGCATGCACGTGTAGAATTTAAAGTGAAACACAGGGCGATTATATCAAAATAAATATTACCACTTGAACAGCTTTTCCGTGATTTTAACTAAGGTTTTGTTGAAATGTAAACTAATATTACTACAAAAAGGAACAAAACGTATAGAACTATAATTATGTATTAGTACAAATGTTATCAAAAGTTTAAAATAAGTATCAAACATCTAATTATATAAATTAGTCTGAACACAGAATTTTGTTAATTCTTTTGGAGGTTAACTATAAAAAATCGACTATTTGAACTGTTCAAATCCTATTTTCCCATACAGTATATTGTTTTCAGTTATATGTAAAAAAAATCATATTACTTATATGGACATAAAAAAACAATCCTTCGATATATTAATTATCTAGCTTACTACGAACCATAACTTTTGTCATTCAGATCAACTCTATTATTACTTAAACATCTTGTAAATATTATACAATCGCTAAAATCCGTAATCATGGTTAACTAGTTGGTAAATAAAATCTCGGAAAGCTATATCTAAAATGTAAAATAGAATTAGCACAAGAAAATCCCCCTGTGTGATGTGTACTGAGCGTGGCATGTTGGCAGCGAGCGCCGGCGTGCGACTACCTCGTGCCGATGTCGCCCCAGGACAACACACCGGCGAATAATAGGTAACACCGCATTTTATACCCGAGGGGACTGGCAGGCGTCAAAACATATGGACATAGTAATAAAACATAATATGACACATTTAAAATCAATTAGGATACGTAAAATTCCATTTTACGCTTTAGTTAAGTTATTTTTAGAGTAATAACCAAACGTAGTGTTCTATTAAATAGTCAGCAAAAACAAAGATATCATCCAGATATACAACTTTTGTAAATTTTAGATATATGCATATTGGTAATGTATATCACGTATACATATAAACAGAATAAAGCATCTAAAAGCTAGTAATAATCGTACCTATTAAAACATTTCCTTAATATATGTCGACTCAATAAGTAGGTGCAACTTTTAACTGATGAAAACTTTCACTTATATCCAATATGAATAAAGTTCATTTGGGATTCAAGAAAATAAATTTTGACTGTAATTCAAACTCGGGTTTAAATTGAGTAAAAAATACTGCCAGTGTCCTCGAAAACTAATAAATCAGCTATTTCTAAATCTAACTCTTATATGTCGCACCTCCTTTCACACTTTGATGTTGTATAGTAACAGAACTGTACAATGATCAGATTACATTGTACCCACTTCGAAATTTTCCCAAATATCTATTGTTTTGTGATCAATCCTCGCTTATTAATTTAGTTTATTACAAATATAACTAAATTTGTATTTTATCAGTGAGGAATGAAGCTATAAAAGTTTCAAAAAATGGTCATGTAAATATGATAGATTTTGAGAAAATTTTGAAGCAAATGCGAGCAGTAACAAAATGGAACTGCTATAGAAAAACGGAGCAGTGGCAGCATGTTAGTCGCCGATCTTTCCCTTCCAAAACATTTTCCGATTATAAAAGCAATTTTTATAAAATAACAACTAATAATAAATAATAATTTATAAATCTACTTGCAGAAAGATTTTAAATGTTTCAATGAGGTTTTTTTTAATTGTCTCGTGTAAGTTACCATGAATCTGGATATTTTATTTTAATGAAGTATGTTTTATGAGTTGGGTAACGATTGAGCCCAAAATTTTATTTGTTTCCTTTTGTTTATTGTGACAAGTGATATTGACTTTGGTTATTATTATCATTTTTTTTTACTTTACCTATGCCTTTGTACGATTTTGGCAGTAAATCACGACTTTTAAGCTTCTGAATCATTTCTGCACCAATATATTTATGTTGGCCGTTAATTTATACTAGTATACATTATATCAATATGAAGGCATTGTTATAGCTCAACGGATCAGCTGGTACTTCATAGCAAATCGCCAACGGCGGCCCAGGACCGACCCGAAACGGAGGATTCACAATTTCCACCTCTACTGAGAGGTGAGATAATAAATCATGTTATGTTTTTCTTTACTTTGCTTTTAATGTAATGAGAGGTAATTCGCATGTCTTCTCACTACCTCATATTTTACATAACATCTTCCGCTTAAATTTATTTCTTTAAAATTTCTGAAGAAGATGTGTGACTCGGGACTTAATCGCAATAATATTAATAAGGTACAATACTTTTTTTGATAACATCACGAGTTACACATCTATTATATATAAAAGCCGCGAAAGGTTAAGAATAATTACTGAAGAAGTACTAAAAAGTTTGTTTTTTAAGAGCGTGTTCAGATCTACTATAATACTGATACCTGTTTAGTATTATTTTTGTATTCTATAACTTCGTTTAAACTGCTGCAAATCAAAGTTAGATCTAGATGCCAAAAAGATGATATTTCGGACCTATTGTGTTAATCATCTCTTCCTAATGTTAACTGTTACTAAAGTTCAGAAAGATATTGAGTAATTTACAGTAAAATTTTCTGTCCTGAAACTTTTAAAAATATAACTTTAACTGTCACGGTTAAGCATCACAAGAATATGGCAACATTCCAATGGTGTGCCGGAGCGGCAGCGGCGGCGCAAGGCGCGATGCCTCGGCTACCTCCGGCGCAGAGACAAGGACCAACACAAAGTTTCTGCAGTCTAATTCCACGGACAGGTAAAACGAACTGTTATCTTGCGACCCGAATTGCATACCATATCTGACATTTTAGTTTAAGAAAATTATAATTTAGTTAATCTACATATCTACAATATGTTTTATATTTTTAAACCATACAATGGTTTAAAAATATAAAACATACTGAAAATAGTAAAGATGAATATTTTATATTTAGGTTGCTAAGTTCAGTAGAGGGTGCGTCACTGGATGATGATACAGCTTCGGAGCCAGATGAGAAACCTGTCATATGGGAGACTTCGTTCACCGAGCCCAAACCAGAGCCGCGACAGAGTATTGATAATGGACCAGCTGTAAGTGTCTGCTACATTTTGTTACTAGTTGAAAAAACAAAATAAGAAAAGTAGAATACTTATGTTATGAATGTTATGTTATACAAAATCCAAAAAATCTAAAATATCCCTCGTCTTAATGTTAAAACGTGATGACTTCGTTCATCAGCACACACAATTACATCATCTACATAATATGTATTTCACTATTAAACTATTGAATATTAATCTGTACATGGGTAAAATAGAATTTAGTTTTTTAATTCTATTTATAGAAATCCAATGCATCCCAGCTAATACTTCATAGTCATAGAACAAAAACGGATTTGCTAACGATATCTCTTTGTGCAGCTTTGTAAAGTGATTATATTTTTTTGCAGGTCGAAAAGTTAATAAGCATTACCCCAACATCTCCTAAACCACCTGAAAATGCACTTTCGAAAGCTATAGAATCAAATGTAGTTGATAAAACGAACCACAAGAACGCACTAATTCCGGAACGTAAAACCGCCCCTATAGCTTCTCCCGATCCACCGCGGATCAACGCGTGGGCTCAGGAAACCCCTCCTAAATTTGCTCCAAAACCAAAACCTCTATGTTTAGATGCCGCCCAATTAGAACAGAATCTAAATGCATTGAAAAAAAATAGTGGATCTGTCAATTTGACAACTATGAACATTCTCCCGCCTTACATAAATGTCGTTACTCCAAACAAATTATCAGATTCTAAAACGATACAAATTGATCCAAAGAAAGCAGTAATAGATGATTTGCCAAAAGAAACCGAGCCGAAGGAAGAAAAGGGAAAGTTAAAACAGTCTAATTCAGCGGCTAGCTTGCTAAACGGCCCGATGACTGATGTCCCTTATGCTGACAGTGATAATGCGTCGTCAAGTTCTGGCAGTAATCCGATCAGCAAGAAATTTGACGATATGAATATAGTGATCAAACAGGGTAGCAACGGGGAGTACGTCGGGGACTCTGAAATAAGCTGTTAATCTGACAGTGACAGGTTGTGTGATTGTGCCGCCGGACACATAGTGCAATGTTACCTAATAATAGTTGTAAATATTTTTTAAATAATAAAATAGACTTTGTGAGGACTAATATTAAAGGATTTATTTATTTTGAAATTTGTATTTTATTGATACGTGTACAAATGTTTTTCGGTTGAGTAGATTATTTGAAGAAAGGCTTCCTGACCGCTTTTAGTAATAGTTTATTGTTGCTCAATTTACTCAATGTTTTGCAAAAAAATTAGGTGAAATAACATAAACAGTTAGTTTTTCTACTTAGATATTTTGAAAGAAGGTCACTTCGAAATATTGAATAATAAATTTTATAAAAAATTGGGCTTCGTTAGAAATTATTTTATACAAATTGTAGTATAATTATTTCCGCCATCTTTAATCACGGGTAAACGTTTGGTCTCAAATATTTATACAAGTCTTTGTGGCTTAGATTTCAATTCTCTATTAAGTTTAAACAAATTTGTGAATGTAAAGAGTGTGTTGCAATATTTGAGAGGAATCGTAATCTCAAAGAATAAACTTTACATATTGTGAACACAAACGCACATGCGAAAACGTAATGCTTTGAAAATACTAAAAGTTAAGGCAAATATACGAATTATCTACGGATCTGTATATTTTGTTAAATCTTCGGGACCTTTCGTTGATTTTTATATTTTTATTAACTATCACATAAAAATGTACAATGATAAATACATTGTAGGTACGTATAAACATTTTCATATAACAATTTTTTATTGTTTACACTATTTCAAGAAAAATCTCGAAAGGTCCATTTTCACTCCTAGATTAATTAGATAATCGTAGTAATGCTTAAAGTGTTTGTAAATAATATAAAAGGAACGTAGAAATTGGTGTAATTCCGCCCTAACACATTTTATTTACATGTAATAAGATATATTAAGTTTCGTAGATGTAAATTGTATGTACCTAAATTATGTACATGTATTTTGTTTGTAAAAATATTTATGTGATGTTATTATAATAAATTCATTAGAATTAACATGCATTATTAGTATTGCCATATAAGAATATACATTTAGCAGGTACAACAAATAGATTATATAAATATATATATAATATATATGTTTATATATATGTATATATTTTTATGTCTATGTATATATACATATATACATACATTACGTACGAAATTAAACATGTAAAAAACATGGATGCTTTAATTATCGTAAGATAGACTAAGAAATAAAGGACGTTTTATTTTACTCTGAGTAGTGCCCTTGTTTTGTGTTAGTGCCAACATGATATACGCATTTAATTTATTTGAGGCATGAAATCACAGGGTAAAAAATCTTTCATTTTCGCGGGGAAATATGAGGCATGAAAAAGAATCTTCTAAAATTATTATTTTGAAAAAATATTTGTAAGTTTCATAAGTTATTTTATAGTTTAAATGTGCCAAATTCTTATAGTTCAAATATACCAGAGGCCATTTATAAAATTTGTCGGTAAAAGCAAGCAAGGAGGAACCCATCTAATACGCACACGTGTCGCAGAAGTGTAAAAACAATGTTGACGATGTGTGTAATGTAAATTATCAAAGAATTGCTTTTTACTTTTGTACAGCATAATTTGTTTAGTAAACATAGTATATATATTTTTTATTATAACTAGTATATTTTTATTGATCTTAAAACACAAAGGTTTAGAATATTAAATAATATTATCGTAACAAGACAATTCCCGAAGAAGGCAAAAGTTTACATGGTATATTTTATGAATGCCCTCAAACTAAAAGTTGTTAATATTTCGTTCAAATGTGTTCGCTTATAGAGCCGCCCATTTCTTCTGGTCGCACTTCTGCTAGTAATACTAAGAAACAATCCGTGAGACAATTGCCAAGTTAACAATTAACAACAAAAATGATGTCGTTCTTCATCTACTTTCCAATTGCCTTCTATAAAGAATTCTTCTCTAGGAAATGTCAATCAGTCACTTGATTCTGATAGAATTTTTATCAGAACATCACGACTAATAATGCATCCAATTATTAGGATTATATTCTCTTTTGTAAGGGTGTTTTCAACCACAGATTACTTAGTTATTAGCTATCTAGACCCAAACTAACCGTAGCTTGTGCTATGGGTTCCAGAACACGTATTTACATACCTCGATTTATATTTTTTTGTAAAATCATACATATTAACGCCCAAGCAATAGCAAAAAATAATTATTTAAGCATAGTCCTCCGAGTATATTTAAGGATAGTTGACTAAATAACTGAGTTGTGTATTTCTTCTTAGGTGTACATTTCTAAACATTGTCTTTGTTCTGTGTCTGGGTGTAATTTATTTATAATATGGCACACTTTGATCTAAAGGGAGCTAACTCAAAAATTTCAATTTTTGAGTTTTGCACACCATCGAATTCCTTATCTCAATACCTACCGACATATAAAACAGATTTACAAATATCACCACTCGATGCTAGACGCTAAATTCACTCAACTCAAAATAATAAAACAAATATAGGCACATAATTGTTAAGCAATAGATAATTAACTACAAAAATCCAATTTTCTACCGTAATACAGGCTCCGCCTAGTTTGGGAACAGACGGCCATGTGTGAGATGTGTAAAGTTATTAAATATTTATTATTTCCATGACAGTTTCAATGATGTCGCTTATTTTTCTTTTACTATCTTGTTGACATTTTTTTATTCGTCATTGCTTTTTATTAAAAACTAGCAGACCCCGTGCGACTTCTTATAACACCAGCTATCTGCCAGTGAAAGTCCCGTGGAAATCCGGCCGGAACAAAAAGACAGTCAGATAGATAAACAGAGACAAAAAGTTTAAAAACTGATTTTTCGGCATAGGTATTATGTCAAAAACTGCAGGAGCTTAAAAAATATTATTGTTACATTACAAAGAGACACTTCAATTTTATTTATTTGGATTGATATTTCAGCTGATAAGCTTAATTGTTAAGTTTTCAAGACTAACGAACTAGAACTAGACGAAAAAAATCAAAATTCAACGCTTTCTGTTATTCACTACAAACTGACATTACTTTTCTGTAACACGTTGCATATTGACACCTTTAGAAGGCGGGAAAGATAGCCAGGATGAAAAGCAGCCGTTATTAGTCTAATTATTATTCTTCAAGCCAAAATTTCTTATCTTTCCATGTCAGAAATTATAACAAAAATATTACAATAATAGTTTTATTAATAAAGCGACCCATGAAATAGTTAACGTAGTTTAGATTGCAAACTGCATGTATACATATATATTACACAGGTATATTTTAAAATGTTTTTGTGCAGTGTGAAAATAGTATAATACTAACAACACGTTAAGTTTAACAATATTTTAGTGTTGTGTTCCAATTTGAAGTTGATCAACACTGTTTGTATATAAAAGAAACTGTAGTAAATAAAAAAACATGAAAATGTAGAATGACGTCAATCACAGTCGCTAAACGACTTAAAAATTAGAAACAACTTTGACGAATAACGTTTGATTGTCACTTTAGAGTTGCTCAATTTAGAAATTACTTTCTAACTAGAAAATGAATCTTTTTAAATCTTTTTTTAATAAGAAAATGTATATTGTGGTTGTGACTTATAATGTATAGTTACGGGTGAACACGAGAAAGACGGCTAAAGAGTTCCTTTTTATTAAAAAAAAAAAGAGTGACTCTGAAATGTTATTCTTCATGCTTTGAGTTTTTAAATTAAGCGTTGGGTACTGGTTTAAAACAACGAAAATGTTTTTTGGAAAAAGAAATCAGACAAATTTTATTTTAAATGATAAATGAAACAGACTTTTATTTGAGTGTTCCCAAACATTTTGTATGAAGCGATTAATGATGTGTTAAGTATTGTAATGCTAAATTCTAGAAAAAGCACATTTATATATTACCTACATAATATATAAAATACGATGAAAATGTAAAATTTATAAAATAATAATAACAAGTGTAATTGATATTCAAGAATAAAATCATTATTAATAAATGTATATAGTGTTTTATTTTATGCCTCAAGTTAAATCGTAAATACATACATAGATTTGGCGAAAGCTTTCGACACAGTTTCTGATCCCCATTTTCTGGAGAGGTTAGAAGCGGTTGACGTTAGTGGTTTATAGTTGAAATTACTGGAGGACTATTTGACTAAACGAAAGCAGAGAGTGAGAATAGGCAATACACTAAGCGACGAGCTGCCGATAAAATACGGAGTTTCTCAAGGCAGAATACTCGTCCCGGCCTTGTTCCTGATCTATATCAATAACCTGTGTCAACTCCAACTCCATAAAGGCAAAATTTAATTAACATATTATATATCTTCCTATTGCTTAAAACAAAATGTAAAGTCGTGGTAACCTAATACCTCAATACCTTTGCTTATAAGGCAACTGAACAGCTTATAATACGACCACTTCAGCTGCTCTTAGTTAACTGTGATAAATAAAAGGCATGTGTTCAACCCGAACGTATATTGATATTCAATAAACTTATACATACTCCTAGCGGTAATTTATACTATACATCGAGACAGCTCCTTACATCTCTACGCAAATCTACCCTCTAATATCTAATAGGTAACAAACTGTTTTCAGTAAATGCAAGAGTGGCGTGGCATCGCGTGTTGGTAATATGCACGCTGCATTTCCAGTGTCGGCACGTTGTGTCGCGTCGTGTTTCATTTCATTACCACGTTGTTTGCGTATGTAAAAAAACACTTTATATTGTAAAGAATTTCCCACTTCACAAAAGTTACTGAGTTTCGTCAGCGGGATAGAAGAGCGACAGTATTATATATATAAATTTTATTTTTAATTTACAACAAACTTTTACTACGAAGACTAGAAATGAAGAATACATTTAAACTTTTTCAAGAAATAAAAATGAAAAAAAAAAAAAAATAGGCAGTCATGGGACTTAAACGACGAACTTAAAACGTCACGTCAACAGGTTGGTGACATTAATTAATACAGTTTTCGAGATGGACGAAAAGACGTTCATTTTTTTACGTTTTTGTTATTTAACTTGTATAATTATAAAACCAGTCCATAATAAAATAATATACCTGTGTGTGTATGTATAAGACGCTGACAGAACTCAATGTTCAGATTCGCGCCCTCTAGTGGATCTATATATGTATTATTACCGTGACGGTCACGAGTTCAGTGCTTTTTCCCCATAGCAAAAGTGCACAAACGTGCCTAAAGAAGTTTTCACTTTAAAAAGATTCTGAAGATCTTTTTTTATTGGTCTGAGGTGTTTGGATAAGATACTTGTCATTAGATCGTGTTATATCTTTGTACCCCACCTAGCACATCCCGGGAGGGTCCAACCACTCTAAAATTCTCATATTGAGGAGAATAAGGTCAAACGGAAAGACAGTAATTAATTTTAAACATTGTTTTTATTTGTTTCTTATTTAAATAATATTTTTACAAAACTCTAAACATCAATCGTTTACAAATATTAATGTTTATGATATATTAACGCGATCATTAAATAAAGCCAGGCTTTTCTACTAATTTATAGGAGTTCACTACTTAAAATTGAGTATACTCAAAATTTTAAGAAACCTTTTCAATAAGATACATTTTAAGCTGTTTTTTTTATAAATATCTCAGCACACTTTATTCATTCTCTTCACTCACAAACAATAATTAAAAGTATGAGTAAATAACTAGAACACAATAATTCAAAAAGGTTCTTAAGCTAATCCTTGTTCATATTTTAAATAATATGCACAATTATTATTTGTAATCAAAGAGAAATTTCATGTTTAAAATAGGTGTATAAAGCTAAGTCTGTGTGGTATTTAGAGCCTGGCAATACCAAAATAATAATAACGACCTTGCAACATTAATCTTGTTTTAAAAACAAGCCAAAAATACTGTGCTTAGCTGTGAATGTAATAATCGCGTATAAATATTTTTTATATTGCAATACTGGAAAAATATAAAAATATAATTAAATGAATACTTTGTTCTTAATTTAAGCAGTAGACAAAAAAGTGGTATTGCACTATTTAAATAAACAAAAAAGGTTAAATATTTCTACAATACATCGATGTACGAATGATATGAGCAAATTTAAAAAGGGGTATTTATATGATATATCATCTAAAATGGACATCCTACAAAAGAAAGTAATCTCATAGATTTTTAGTGGGAAATAATAATAGCCAATACTAACGATACTTCAGCCATTATTAATTAAATCACATTTAATTATTATTTAATATGTTATCCTAATCACTTACTTTTACAAGAAACAAATATTTTACAAAGAAGGACATCGAGTACTTGAGTATAAAAAATATAAAAAAAACACATACTCAATTTCGATTTGTGCGGAATAACTTAAAAAATAATAGATAATAATTGCATCTCCCCAAATCTATTAACTTCATACAATCGTCAAATAATTTAAAATCATATTTGAAATCTGGCCATTTTTAAAGCAAACTTTGATCGATTCTGTATTTGGCGGGTAAACTGACAGCTGTCAAAGTATTTTTTTTCAACATGCAACTAAATACTCTTAATAAAACAATTTATTAATTAACCAAATCACAAAGCAATGGAAGCATCGTGGATTGAGTTATGTAATTCATTGATCACCCCCAAAATACGAAACAAAATTAAAATGTTACAATATCGTAGATAAAGGACAAAAAAATATTTTACCACAATTGAAAAAACGGCTGAAAATATACTCTCCGTAGTACATTTAGAATGGAGTATTGTAACATTAAAAACACTACAACAATAAATAAAGACGTATTCGTACATTACTTTACCGCGCTATTTTTTGACTATGAATAATATTTAGGATCATTGTATTATTATGTATTACAGTCACGTCTCTCGTTACTGGTCTAACATAACACCGATGCGAATACAATTTGTATGCAAGACAAACAGAATTCGTATCGGTGTAGACATTATAGTAATATGAACACACTGTGTTGTACTTACAAGTATCGATGCAAACACAATGTTATTCGAAAATATGGCAGAACACACATCGCTGTTGTGACAGCTGTTATTTTTGACACCTGTTAAAACTTAATAGAGTGCCTGGTTAAGTAAACTGAATACAATCTGAGATCGTTTTACCCAATGCAAACTCTATATAATTTTGCATCGATACAACACTACGTAGACATTACAATGCAAGTGACAGAAGATTCTACCTCGAATACGTGTAACGCGGTTATCACAAGTCGTAGCCGACAATGCTAAAAGATGTCGACACAGTCGTTAGAAGTCGTTGTCGCTGGACGCGTCGTACGTCTCGCAGATCTGGTCTGGTGGGGGGCGGAGCCCGGGGGAAGTCAGCACCGGACCGTGGAAGGATTGAGACCGAAGTACGCTACTGTAAATATTCAGATAACTTAATGGAAATCATCTTCAGTTGGTAATTTAACGATAATGTTGTAATTGGTTTTAATGTAATAGAAGGTCAACCATATAATATACAATAATTTTAATAACGGTATATAAAATAATAACATTTCATTCATATTAAATACGACACTGATATTACTTTAACGGTTTGTCAGAAAAATAGACCAAAATTTAAAAAAAAGATCCGAAGAAAGTATTCAACTATTTGATTTATTTATTCCTTTTTCTGTTTTTTTTATCAAATTAGCAAACTTTGTGAATGCGTCGTTAAAAAATATCAAAAGAAAAAATGTAAAAACAAAATATTTTTTTAAGGTAAGAGAAATAAGACTATAGTTAATTTTAAAATCGGTAAACCGGTGTATTGGTTAACGAAATCAACAGCAGGCTGTAGTCTATGAGTTTTTCATTTTTAATAGAACAACACTGTTGTAGTTCCGTATTGAGGTTACAAACATGATTTACACTCCAACTACAGATAACAATTATACATTTAGTTGTGCTAAATGTATGCGGGGATTTCACCCACCACAATCAAAAGATTGGCAGTTCGCGGGAACGACCACATATTAAATTTATGTTTTAAATTGTTAATTTAAAGAGATTGATTAACTGCTAGGTTTGGGTTAGTGAAAGGAACTAAATAACGTGTTATATTGCAAATAGTGTGAGTTCTAAAGTAAGCATGATATTTTTGTTCCTGGCAATATTGATCGACTAAATATCTGGTACTTATACAAGTATGTGCAAAGTGAAGGAGAATTTGGAGGTTAGTTGCCAGTAGTATATACAAAATTTAAAAATATCAATATACTATTGTATAATCTTAAAACACAATTGTAAAGCTTCAATAAAGACAAGCCAGAAAGTATTGTTTTTCAGAAGGTATTTACAAATATGCACCAAGAAACCATTGAATATCTTCCAACAAATCTAATATAGAAAGAGAAACGTTTTTTTTTTTTATTTTAAAAGCAAAGTGAAAAGCACGCTCTTGATTTTTCATAAAAAGAATAGGTATATAGATAGGTAAAACGGAAAGAAAAAAAATGGCGTAGCAATTAGTAGTTAATAAGTTTAACAGTATAATAAACAAATGAAAAATCAAGACTTTACAGCGCTTCGTGTAAAGCATTAAAAGCAAACTGCAAAAATCCACCAAAAGAGCCCAACATAATTGGACGCTTGTCGGGCTGAGGCCACAGCTGTCATTTTGACATTTGACTAACCTTACACGTCAAGATGGCGGCCCGTATGTCACTTACACGGAATTGCATGCATTTTGAGATTTGTCACGCTCTAAAATTTACAACAAACGGTTTTATAATCGTATTAATACAGTTAAGCTTAACTTAAAATAAGTAAATAAAAGGAAAATGTTAAAAAATATTTACAACTAAAAGATAGATATTTTAAAAAGAAACAGTGATATTAATATATAGCAAACTAAAAATATAAAAACCTGTCTTTGATAACAAATTAAAATTAGTACCTTGTAATATGACGTCAATTTTTAATCACATTAATCACATTAACTACAGACTTACGAAATATCCTAGTACAGGTCAAAATGTGACAAGAGAAAGTACTCAAAGTGCTTTATAAAGAATGGTCTTGTTTCAGATACTTGAATTAATACGTACACTCACTCTGTGTTCACCACAAGACTTACCCAATTACAAATAAATAATAGATGGCAACTTAATTCAATCCTTACTTAAATCTTTTTGTTATGCAGCTGGGTTGATAAACAAACAAACGACTCGCCTGATGGTACACAATCTACAAGCTCACAACTATGGAAATGTTTAACCAACAATGTTTCGTTGATTGGCAACCTAAGCCCTTTGCCATGAAACTCTTACGACCATACAGTACACCTGCAGAAACATAATACTACGCTAGTATTCCCATTTCGTCGCGACCTTAGCGTAGGTATATAATATTAAAATGTAAGTACCCAGAATTAAAAAAAAATCAAAAGTTTGTGATAATGTAGTAAGGAGTTTAGCTAATTAGTCATACGTCAAACCTTTTGTCACATCAACCTGTACTAAGTAACCGAACAAAGGAATCAACCCATAGAGCCTACAATCTGTGGTATAAACGGCCATTTTGAGGCAAAGACAACTCACCTGGCGGTCTTTGACTGTGGCTTGTTCGACTTGCCGAGGGCCGCCGCTTTCCTCGGGTCGTATGAAGCTCTACGTTTCCACTTCTCTAACTCTTGCTTCTTTTGTTCTGTAATAGAAAACAAATACGATGGTGATACGGCTTCGTTGAGAGCACAATCAAAGGCCTGTCCGATACAGTGATATACTTTAGTTTAGTCGATATTTTTAATGGATTATTTTATCGTGTAATTAGTTTAGGCAGAAAGTTTAGGCAAAAATTACTTAACTACTTGAGATCGTCCAAAATCAAGCATTACATCGATTTGATTAATCTTATGAATATATTAAAACTAACTAAGTCGCAGCAGGAAGCAGAATTAATGACACGACTTCGGAAGCTACGAGTATAAAGCGAAATGAAAATTTAAAAGCTATAAACCTACAGAAATCCGTAAATAACTCATAAAACAGAAATGACAACTTATTAACCTAAAATAGGAAATTGAATTATTCAACAGTTTAAATAAATTACTTTGTATTCATATATTTCGCGATTTTTCATGTAAACTACACAAACAAAGACTGATTTATGACATTTTTATGTTCTCGTTTGACTAAATTTATATTATACACAAGAACAATGGCCGTATGATATAATAGTAAATAGTTTTACCACAAACTATTAAACTTATCATTGTAACGTGACAATTTAACTTTAACTAGAAAATTGTAACAAAAATATGTCGAAGAAGAGCGACCTTGGAGTTTCTTGGCAGTCTGTTTCTTTTCCATAGGATGTACGTATTGGAACAAGTAACTAGCTCCACGACTTACTTATTCTGACTGACTCGTACTCCTGACAATCAAATATTTTTTAAATCTTTTATTTTACATACCGCTCTTTTAATAATTACACCTTTCTGTAACATCTTTGTATTTTATCAGTGTAAATGATTTCTTTTGTGAACTTCTACATCTTGAAACCGTTACATTAATTCTATTTAGTCTCTCGTCTCAAAACTCAATATTTACCCGAAAATGTGATAGGTTGAAGAAAGAAAATATAATAACAATATATTACCCATTTCATAATGCTGAGCACTTCCTTTACTAACACTCTTGTTTTCTCCCAGGACACCCACGTACGTCTTGCTGGGGTCCCTTCGAAGGAAGTTCTTCGGAGACTGCTCGTTCTTGTACTTAGATATGTCCAGGTACCGCGGCTGGATCGGCTGCTTGCGGCTTATGGAGGTCGTGGACGATGACATGGAATAGTCACCGCTATACCTGGAACGCATTCATAGGGATGCATTCGAACAGTCTCTTTATAGTTTGAAATGCAAATACATGTGGCGATTGAATGAATGAATGACTGTGCTAGGAGTATCACTTCCGGACAACGGGGTCCGAAAATCCTGAAAGAAGTTACTAAACTCAAGATTCTTCTTTTCACATACTTAAAACCACTATATGCAATAGCAACGCAGGAGAAGCTACTCAGACTTTATTTTATTTTGTAGAATGCAGTCTACAAAGGATGGTAGACAATGTAGAAAAATAGAATACTTGTCGATATCAGATTAGAGATTAGGATCTGCTTTCATTTCCAAAAAAATATTTCCCAATGTCTATTGGTTCCTTCGTTTTATTGTTAAAAGAAAGTTTTGATAAACGCCTTTTAAAAGTGGCATACAGACAACTGGGTCTATTAGCCTAGTTCAACTCAGCGACAATGACTCAAAGACAATGTGTCTGTTTAATATTATGTACCGTGCGTGTCGACATATTTTGTCACCAGATTGGATTCAAATGAATTTTAATAAATTCTTACAATTAATAAGTCTTCACGCATATTCTGTATTGTGACGTGCAAATACTTGTGGCTTTCTTTGTTGTTATAAATCTTTCATTTAATCTACATCATTATTTTAAACGATAATACCCCGTATCTGACATGATAACAGTCCCACTCATAACAGCCTTCCTATATAAAATTAAAAAGTTACCTCTGTTTAGCCTGCACCGGAGCACTCCTCTTCCCTCCAGGATGCCTCATCACGACCGGCGCACTCTCTGTCCCACTCTCCCCCTCAGTATCACTAGTTCCCGTTGTCAACGAGTTCTTCTCATGACTGAATATCGAAGAATTTCTTGGACTACTACCATTCGTTGTTGAATTAGTATCACTATCAAGAATGAACGTTTTTCTTTTGTCTATGGTCAACTCCTCTTGTCTTGTCTTTGTCAAAAAGTCTATATTCTCTTTGGTTGGGGTTATGTCGTCTATGATGTAAGTTTTGCGCTTCTCTGAGTTGTTTCCATAGTTGTTTCGACGATTTTTGTCCGAGTGCGAGTGTTGGTTTATCTGTTATTACAAAAATACAATAATTATATTATTATAGACTTCCGGTTGATTGTTAGATGCTGATATTGAAGGATAAACGCACTTCGATGAAGACTGATGTTTTGACAGCTTGATTGTTCTTTTTTATTCTGTCATTTCCAAATAAATGACAGAAAGATAATTTAATCTAGATTACTAAAATTTCCCTTTTAATTATCAAAGTGCCCGGTTTACCTTTGGGAATACAGGCGTGGGTGTTTAACTGGCAGATAAGTCTTACCTGGAAGTTTGCGACATAATCCCTTGATAAAACCACATCATTCGTCATGGCCTGTCTTCTTAAATTCTCCCTGTAGTCCTTAGGCCTCAAGTCCAATATATCAGAATGGGTTGAGGTGATCATTGGGTCGACTGGGAGTGTGATCACAAGGTCATCTTCTGTCTCCTCTGAGGAGTAGTCTAAGGTTTCTAGGTCAGCGATGTTGGTTGTGTGGAAGGACTGAGAGCGGTGAACCGGTGATGAATGGCTGAAAAGAAACGGTGATGTAGGTTGGTTAATATGGTACAAAATATTTTAATCCTAGATTTTATCAATCAATTGAGGTATCCCTCATCAACGGTACTTTTTTCTGGATGAAAGGGACCGCCTCTTTTTTGACCCTTGACAAAGTGGTATGCAAAATTTCATGATGATCGATCGAGCAGTTAAGGCGCGAAAGCGTAATGTGTTACCCACGTTACTAATATTCTATAAAAAAAAATGTGTGTGTACTTATGTACGCACGTAAGAAATTATACTTTTATCTAGTTAAATAAAGTTTATTTAAATATCAAAATAAATAATACATACCGTCAACTAACCACAAATTCTACAAACGTACTCAAAGTAATATGTAAAAACCATTTTTATCACTATCGTGAAGTTGGTAACTTTTTGTGTCGGTGTGCGCGCGCATCGTAAAAATTTACTCTCATAATTTTTCCATAACGCGCCAAAAGGAATATAACTTCAAAAAGCAAATATTCAAACTTATGTTCGCATTTATAATATTACTTAGATTTAGCGTAGTGCCTCACCTAGGCGAGCTAAGATCATCCTTGTTGCAATCTTGCCGTTTAGCCATCTGCTGCCTCCTCTTCCCTTCCTGGGCAGCCTTCATTGGGTCGTAAGAGGAACGTTTCTTCCAGTTAGAGAACTCTATCTCTTTGGAGGCGAGAGCTGATGATGAGCGGTGCTGGCTAGGTTTCTTTGGTCCTGTGAAAGATGAAATTTTTAAAGATTTTGTATCATTTCTTTTCTATATTTTTTTTTCATTCGTAATGTACCAACGATGTAATCCCACTAATATTATAAATGTGAAAGTTTGGATGGATGGATGGATGGATGTTTGTTACTTTTTCACGCAAATACCACTGAACCGATTGCGATGAAACTTGGTATAGATAGCTGGAGACCTGGATTAACGCATAGGCTTTTTATCCCGATATTTAAACGGGATCGGGACTTACACGGGTGCATCGTAAAGAGCAACAAACATCCATACAACCATACATCCCCACAAACTTTCACGTTTATAATTTTAGTGGGAAGTGGAATTATATTCCAGATATGTATATATACAAGTTAAACACGCTATTGTATAACACTACTACATACAACATACAACTCTACGACTAATAGATAGAATGTTCTAGTAGTAAATATTATTCTGTAATCACAGATACTCCATATTTTATAACACAATACAATGGACAGACGTGCGTGTTAACTATGATGTTATGTAAATATTAGAAGTAAAAGTTATTGTCTATGGTGTAGTTACTATAACATCCGTAACTAAAGTTTAAACACCGATATAGAACCTCCGATTAAATCTCAATATTTTTAATCTAATGTGGCAACACTGCGTTGGCTTATGTCAAATAGTTTCAAGTGAAAGTATTTTAAGCCCATTTGTATGTACAGTGATTTTTAACACGTTTTTATTAGCTTCACTTGTAACAAACTGACTAAAAATGTAAATTAATCTTGCATGTTAATTTTAACCTTTTTTTAGCGATTAGATAAGGATCTAGGCTTCACTGCTGCAGAGGATACGTGGTAACCCTAACCGTCTCCTGAGTGTCATTGAGGACAGACATGACAGTCCTATAATTAATTATCTATGTAAATTGCATGTACTAACATAGTGTTAAGGACAATTGTATACTAACGAATTATGGATATATTCTGAAATAAATGGATTATTATATATTATAATCACGAAGCTAAAATAAAATAAAATTATTGGTTGCTTGGGATAGACTATGACCAAACTGAAAAATTATTATTGTAGAAGACTAAGGAACTCACTCACCATACAAACCTCACATACTATACACACACTAACATACCATAAACTTACATTCCAAACACACCACAAACCCACAGCACACACCATTACCGCACTTTCATCACACACTAACTTTCATCTCACTGCACTTCTTTGCATAAAATTTCTGTGTTCCTCATAATGGGAGAAGACACTGACTTCTTTGACTGAGGTCTAATGGCCTAGCTCAGGAGTCTGGGACTTCACATAGTGGTGTACTTTTTATGAATTAAAAAAGAAACCTACTTCTAATTACCGTATCGAAATGAAACTTTGTATGTCTATTATGTAGTTCGAATGACTATAATTTGGCATCTTGGAGCTGATCTGTTGATGGAGCCAGAAGGAGTTTGTTCTCATATGATTCGTTTTGACGAGTCCAACAGATTGGACTTGGTAGCTATAGTCTGATGATGGAGCCAGGACGTGGATAGCTAATAAAGCCATAAAGTAGATAGTTTAATTCGGTTCGCTATTTAAGTGTGTTTTTTTAGTTTTTAACCTCTAATGCAAAAAGGAGGGTCTTATAAGTTTAACGTTTGTATCTGTGTCTGTCTGTGGCATCATAGCCCCTTAACAGATGGACCGATTTTGAAATAGAATTTTTTTTTAGGCGACTGGATCGAGTGTTCTTAGCTAACATTCAAGAAAATCTGTTTAACGTTCAACGTTTTCGAGTTAAATGAGAAATATCTAACATTTAAAAAGAAACAGTGAATACTTTCAAAGAAATAAGAATTTCCTTCAAAAACACAAACTGGAAAGTATAAAATAATACTGTTTAAACCAATTATTATTGTTCTAGTGTAAATTTTATAACAATTACTAGCAACCCGTCTCGGCTTCGCACGGGTAGCAGAGACATCTTCAACAATCATCATGATATTTCAATCAATTTACACAAAATCAGTGTATATTAGTGAAAACCGCATGAAAATCCGTTCAGCAGTTTTTCAGTTTATCGCGAACAGACAGACAGACATGTAGTGATATAGAGTTTAATTGTATAGAAAACACAAAAAACTATTTTTAATTCGCATCTGGTGGTATTAATACAGTCGGACTTTAATTATAACTAAAAGAGTCACAATATTTTGTTTTGTGTACATAAGTAAACGCTTCTACAGGGCCGGCGGTCTGCTTGAGAGAGTTACTTCCATCCAGCTCCAAGTAAATTGACTCCTAAAATTTTATTTAATTATGAATTGATCAATTCAAGTTCTATCAAATCGATCCATTACACCGCCATATTATGTGTCGAGCGTATTATGAGCCTTCAAACCAATTATAGTATCGAGTTGGTCATGGTTATCACCTAATTCGTCAGTGCCTAGGGCCTTATACGGTGGCCTTTGATCAGGGTAGAACGAGATTATATTTCAGCCATAACCATTTGTATTTGGCTTTCTGGCGCCCTTTTTCACCACGCGCTATACCCATGGGCCATTTTTTTTTTCAGTTTTTTTTTCTCGTGTAGATTTGTTTTTCATATTTCTTTTTTTTGACAATTTCGATACTTTCATACTGTTATAATAAGGTTATATTCAGATATTCCATCAATACGATTAGTATATCGGTAATAATGGGACAATTATGGAGATCTGAATTTAACATTACTTTAGTTCCTAGTTTTAATTGCCTAATTACAAAGTGTATTTTAGTACCAGCGGTATGAAGCGCCCGCATATAAAGTTTGGTAATATATGTTCTGTTTAACAATAAAGAAAAACATTAAGAGAATGCGTAATAACTAAAAAATAAAACTAAACCGTGTTGAGCCAAAAGGAAATGACTCCGACGCAAATATCTATGCTGTTTTTTTTTGCTAGGCCACACCTCTATTTTAATTACCAAGTATTTAATTGTGTCCAATGACAATATTAAAAAAAATGCTTTAAATCCAATGGATAAATTCGATTAAAATTGCAAAACTTGCCACAAACTAACAAGTATAAAATATAGTATTATTCAAAAGTTCAAATTGTATCTTGATGTATGATATAGATTAATAGATCATGTAGCTTCAAATTAAATGGCTACGAATCTCGTTTGTCTATAACATTGTCTTTGGTAAAAGCACAAGTAGTGCGAAGTAAAGTCATAAAAAAAAAACATTGTTTTCAAAACATCAGTCAAATTACAAATTGGCGGGAAATAGAATGGCATTCCGCCACGACGGTCGGTGTTGCAAGCGTGACGAACTGTAAACCACTGCCGAGCACGATTCAAGGGTATCTTGATTGATTATTAGTAACGGCGTGTGTTCAATAGAAATTATCAATTGTATTCTCTCTTGTGAAATTGTTTAATCAATGAAGGTTTTAAGGTAACCTCCTTTAAAGACTTCTGTTTATAATTTGGCAATCAGTTAGCCGACGTAACTTATCTCGTAATAAGTTAACTTTATGGTAGATTAGTTCCGTACAACCGAAACAAATAGCTCAGAGCTCAAGAAGTTTTGAAAATCATTCAAATCATTTTGAAAAATGCTACTATTGATGTGGTATGAAAATATATGGACTGTCTTGTGGTAAGCGTTTACCGTACCTTATAAATGTTTCCAATTATGACAGTTTTAATAAATCAATTTATCACAGCTTGACATAATCCTCTCCCAATTGGCGGCATTGTTTTAAAGAGCACAGATTACAAATTTATCTACAGGTGTTACAGAAAAGTGTGGTCATATTAGTCGGCTACACATAACACTCCTAAAATTTGACGACATCTTTCTGTAACACTCTGTATAAAAACCACAAGAATCTTTTAACTCTTTGACATTGCCATAGGAGTATAAATGTGACTTAAAGTTACCAGTTAGTAATATCCCCTGACTTTCAGGAAATACGTCATACATTTTTGTCTTTTGAGACATTTCGACAGCAACATTTCTTTGTTCATACTATCGTCGGGCAATTCAAAGGTGTGTAATTTTTATTTCGTGATCGCCTTTATTCCCGAAAACAAAATTATTATGAATCATGGAATGAATGGAAAATCATAAAATGCGAAACTTCAAAAGTTATTAAAATATTCTTACTGTTTATAGAGGCATAATCCCCTAACAAGCGGACCGTGTGCTTGTTTGCCATTCTAGTAGCATGCAAAACCTGGCGGAGGGTCCACAACTTATGCTTATGAAGACCTAAACGTCCAGGAAGCGAAGGTAATTGCTTAACATTGAGGAGTTCAGTTGTTTAGCAGTGTATTTGTATTAAAAAAAACCTGACATAATTAAGGCCTTTGTCATTCCTCTATCAAGTTTCAAGTGGAGGTTAACCAGACATTACAACATACTTTCAGATAAAAATGAAATTGATTCAATACTAACCTTTATCTAAATTCTTAGGCTGGCTGACTTCTCTAGTAGATGACCTTGACTTCGTCAATCGACTCAAAGTCGTTGGCCTAACTTCCGCAGATCTCCTACTCTGATGATTACCCGGTTTTGTTCTCTCCTCCCTCACAACTGGTTGCTCAGAAACCCTCGGACTCAATCTCTCTTTAGTCGTCACTCTCCCGGAATTCCTAACCAATCCTGGACCAAATTTCCTTTGCATTTCTGGAGTGTTCGGACATCGTGGCGAATTAGCAGGTGCGATAGACTTTAAATTAGGCGATTCTATTCTACCTCTGCTAATAATCTGCCTTTTGTATCTAAGATCTTGGGATTTATCGTAAGACCCGTTGTCAGATTCATCCGAATAGTCTTTGTATTCCTCAGAGTGTCCACTGGAACGTCTAGACGTTATTCTGGGATCCATATAATTATTGTTCTTATTTACAGTATTGAAAGAACTGGACCTCTTTATCGATGATCCGAAACCGATGTTATTCGATTTGAACTTCAAATTATCGCTGAAAATCCTCTGATGGCTTTTCTTGTTGCCTTGGCAACGTGTTTGATCAATTCTTGGATACTTCGACTCCAAGACGTTGTTTTTCAACACAGTCTTGAGACAAACTGTGGGGTTCGCGTTAGTGATATTATCATTGTTTCTGCCATCAAATGTTCTGTTCCTGGAATGCAAATTTCTGTGTGGTGATAGGATTGCTTCTACAACATACTGAGGTCTATTTGACAATGTTTTATCATCAGAACTATTTGATTGTAAACCTCTTTCCGACGATGGACTATTCATATTAGAATCATGACGTCTATCTGTGTCTAAAGACCTGGTTGCTGAATTAAGGAGTGTTTTGGTGGTTTCTGGAACTTTCGATGACCCCGTTATGACGTAAGGGCCAGGACTTCTTAGTGGACTGCTGTCATCTAAGTGGTCTTTCCTTCTGAGTCGGTAGTTAAGTGAGTTGGAACGACTGAGCTGTGAGATCGGGAGGCGAGATATAGTCTTGTCGCTGATGAGACTAGAGGTAAGCTGAGAAGGAATGGTGCTGAAGTTGTTTGTGCTAGAAGATTGTAGCTGCGCTTGCAGGTTTGTAATGGCATTCTGAGTTTTTAAGAGATATGATTCTGTGTCTTGTGTCGGGATGAGGTCCTGTAACAAAGAAAACATTATCTTGAGAACATTGCTTTTAAAAAAAATACATAAGGGTTGATCGAGATTCATTGGAGACTTTCCTATGCTCACAAATTATTTTAAAGGATGTTTTGAAATACTCTGAAAATTGTAGTCCGTTTTTAATTCATTTCAAGGATTTTATTTGGGTAATAATGATAAAATCTACAATTTTTTTTCTAGGTGTAAATAATTTTAGTAATTTTTTTGTGTTTTGACGTATTAAAAAAGCACTGATTAGACTTGACAGTACTACATTATTGAAATAACTAACTTTATTATTTTCCGGAATAAAATACCTACCATGGGTATAAAAATATGTTAGAAAACTACAACATTGCTTAACGAAATTAACTACACTCTCATAGCATGCTACATTCATTAGGAATTATAGGTAACTAGGACTTCCCCGCGGCTTCGCTCGCCTAAAGTATTTTTGATACAAGTTTACAAAAATAACACCTCTTTCTATAACCCTATTGTAATGATTTGTCGCACATATAATGAACTGAATCGGGTTGAAGGCGTGAATGTATTTAATGGTAGATTCTCCCAGTACAAGAGGGTCATAACACGTATAATAAATGCAAAAGGTTTGTAGTATTTCCTTTTTTTTTTAATAAATATAGTTTTAATCTTATATATGCTGTAGATATATGTATTTGAGTAACGTATTGGGTAATTATTTGTATTTTGCCACGTGGCTTGTATTTTGCCTTGTTTCATGTTGTGTATGCTAATGCTATATTTGGACCACTGTCTTGACTTAATATGCACCTAAATATCTGTATATATAAAAATGAATCCCTATTCATGTTCTTATGAAAGAAAAAATTAAGAAAGTTGCGCGGAAATTTAGAAAATTTAAGAAAACTTAACGACCATATTAACTTTTCTAATGTAACCTTAGCCTTTTGACATAACTGTCAGTCGTTTGACAGTTGGCGCGATTGACGGAATGCGCGCTGCAAATTATACCAATTCGAACGTCTGTCGGGTCAGCTAGTATTCGAATATTTCCTGTCATGTAATGGCAGTAATCTGTAAGCGTACCTTTCAGAAATAAATAAATAAAGTAATTTGTCTATTCCTTGGCAACACTAATTGTTTTCTTTCTCTCCCTGACAACGTGTATGTAAAATTTCATGATGATCGGTGAAGTATTTAAGGCGTGAAAGCGTGACAGATAGACAAACTGACTTTCGCATTTCTAATATTAGTTAGGATTTTTTATATAAAGAATTTTTAAACACTTTAAGCATTTTAATCAGTATATTAAGTTAATTCCAATTACTCCCAGTACATCAGACATCTCACATACCATCTGATCCTGAACTAGGCAGAGTCTGTACTATGGCAACCAGACTACTGACAAACATACTTATATATTTCTAAATACATACATATTATAGATAAATTACACCCAGACACAGAACAAATGATCATGCACATTACACAATCATTTCTCCTGAGTGGAAATCAAATCCACGACCTCTGGCTCAGCAGTCAGTATCACTAATCACTAGACCAACAGGCCTTATATATTGTTGATAGGCTAGGCTAGTTAGAAACAATAAAAAATATTCTTTCTTTGTATGTTATGCTTATGGTGGAACAGGGTGCGATATTATATTTTTTTTTTTATGGAATAGGGGCAAACGAGCAGACGTGTCACCTGTGCACCTGCAACTCAAGAGTCACAAGTGCCAGCCTTTAAAGGGACGTAGGGGAAGGGGGGAAGAGGAGTAGAGGAGGAGAGAGGGGAGGGTTAGGGCCTCCGGTAACCTCACTCACTCGGCGAAAAGCAATACAAGCATTGCTTCACTGCCGGTTTTCTGTGAAGCCGTGGTATCACTCCGGTCGAGCCGACCCGTACGTGAAGAAGCATGGCTCTCCCACGAACATGTCATCAAACAACCAACACTGTCAAAGAGCGGGCTTCTTTTGTATTTTTAACCCCCGACGCAAAAACGACGGGGTGTTAAAAGTTTGACGTGTCTGTGTGTGTGTATCGTAGCTCCCGAACAGATGAACCGATTTTGATTTTGTTCTTTTTTGTTTGATAGGTGAATTAGTCGAGAGTGTTCTTAGCTGTGTTTGATAAAAATCGGTCCAAGATGGCCGCCGCCACAAAATGGCGGATTACATATTTTTTATACAACTCCCTCAATATGGGTATCAAATGAAAGGGCTTGACTAATGGAATACTGTACACTATGATAAATTTTAAATCCAAGATGGCCGTTCATACTATTTTTATTATTTTGTGTCGGGGGTTTTTAAAATTTTTAATCTATCGAAATAAGAATACATTTATAATCAAATCAAGTTTGTTTATCTGATGATATTCTGTTTGATTCGTCTAAAAACTGATTACAAACTTTTTTAAACGCTTTGATGTTATTTCCATGACCTTTGAGAAAAATGTTTAGATTTTATCTCAGTACAATATTGGGACATTTAAAGTTAATATATTTCTGTCTAAAAACCAGTATGGCAAGTAAACACCAAAATAAAATTTAACAAATGTAAATATTGAAGCAACTGGTTTCTTTGGACGTTATACCTGTCCCATATAATAAACTAGCTGAGCCCGCGACTTCGTCCGCGTGGAATAGTGTATTTATATCGAATCAACAGCCTAAAAAATAAGTTTGAAGCTTCTAGCTCTAAATATGACGATACTTCCATACAACTTTTCATCCCCACCTTTCAACCCCTTACACCCTTTTGTTCGCATTAAAAAGTATGTCCTTTCTCAGGCTCTAGACTATCTGTTTACCAAATTTCATTTAAATCGGTTCAATAGTTTTGACGTGAAAGGGCGACAGACAGATAGACAGACAGAGTTACTTTCGCATTTATGATATTAGTAAGGACTAGGTGTTGCCAGCGACTTTGATCGCGTGGAAATTCAAATCTATTCCACGGGACCCCTACATTTTTCCGGGATATGAAACAGCTTATTTGCTATTCCAGGCTATAATCTATCTCTGTGCCAAATTTCATTCAGATCCGTTGAGCCGTTCTGGCGTGATTAATTTTTTTATTTATTTATTTTCTTCTCACAATCACTCATTAATACAATATTAATATACATCACAGCAACAGCTAACATTAAAAACAGCAACTGTGAGAGGATTGGTGTCTGAATTAGGCGTGAGCCTGCAGCTCAGATCACCAAGGCACTCACCCCGCTAAAATATAACCACGCTGTAATTTAAAACGACACATTACAATTTGTTGTTGAAGATACAGAAATGTTGATATAATTACTACTAATAATGCTATTTACATAATAAAAATATAAGAAAAAATGTTTTGCGCATGTGTGAATATTTGGATGAGTGAATGTTTGAATGTGTGAGTGTATATGCGTGTCTTTTTTGTCAAATTGTGTAAGATTATGAATATGTGTAATTTAGTTTTAGTAACAAACATCCATCCATGCAATATTCTTTTTTATTTTGGTGATATGAAGTTATTTTTTATCGACACAACCTAAATTGTCTCCGAAGGGTTTTGACAAAAACAATATAGGATTAGTTTTATATCTACAGCTAACTGTCGGGATTTCTTTTGGTACTACACTGGCATATTTTAACATACATACATACACACTCACGCCTGTATCGCCGGGCTTATTGCCGCCGACGGGGCACTTTGGGGGAATTAAAGATGGGAAAATGTGTGAAACCTTCAGTGTGACCCACGTATACTCCATACGTGGGTCACACTGAAGGTTTTTAGAATAGGCCAGTAAGAAAAGCAGCCGATGAATAATTTATTTAAATTTCGAATTAGAAGCTCTGGGAATCCGTAGATTCTGTGACCCCCGTATTGAAAGATAGGCTATGGAAGTCAGACTATCATTACACAGTTACGAAAGAAAAAAACATATGTAATTTTTTTTTATCCAAAATCAAGACAGATCTGATCCGAAGTCGCATAAGTTCCAGTCTTATTTGTAACGTTTTAAAAATAAGTAATTCTCAAGTTGTATGAATGTATTAGGTAGGTATTACTTATTACGATAATTTTGTCACAACGCTGTAATGACGCATTTACAGTAAATTATTTTTATTGCAAGCCATAACGTAAATAAAATGTATTTTTATTGAACTGCAACTAATAAATACCGCAGTGTATAATAGTGATGTGACCGTGTTGCTATTAAATCGACTAAAATAACAATCTTACAAATATTATATGTAAATGGATGTTTGTTACTCTTTCACGCAAAAACGGCTTAACGGATCTGAATGAAATTTGGCACAGAGGTAGATTATAGTCTGGAATAGCACATAGGCTTTATGCACTTTTATCCCGAAAAAATGTACGGTTCCCTAAAATTTGCTAGTCCTAGCTAGTCCATTATAATCTATACTAATATTATAAAGCTGAAGAGTTTTATCGTTTGGTTAAACGCGCTAATCTCAGGAACTACTGAGTGCGAATTGAAAAATTCTTTTAGTATTGGATAGCTCATTTAGCGAGGAAGGCTATAGGCTATATATAACATCACGCTGCGACCAATAGGAGCGGAGCAGTGTTCATAAACGCAGGTGAAACTGCGGGGACGAATAGTTATAGAATAAACGTGTTAAGTAGTAAACTATGAATATGGCGAGTAAACAATAGCCCATAATTAAACACTTTAAAGCAAATATTTATTTAATTGTACTTTATTGTCTTTAAATTATCCATTTCATGGTCGAATCGCTTCATATTTATTTTTCATTTGCACTGCTTATATGTACCGAATTTTATCACTATCGGATCTGGACTTGCTTGACAATCTACTACCGTATTTCGCGGTATAAGAACCAGATGAACGTTTCTACAAAAAAGTCATAAATCGTTTTTTTTTTCAAAATACGGGCCACAAAGTGCTTCTTTATGAAATGCCAAAACGACGTAATTGTAAATGCAATATTTCACAAATTCCAAAATAACAAAATAGCTAAGGAACCACAAGGAACTAGGTAAATTCTCGGAGTATTTTTGCTCTCCTGTAAAATTAAGAAAATGAAGATCCGTTCATCTGGTTCTTATATCGCGAATTACTTATAATATATAGTAGTATCTCAAGTTCAGTGCCTATAACCTATAATTCGACAGACGTGTCAGTAAGACGATGACCGACGTCACTTTCACTCAACCTTGACGATATTACGGCCATGTCTAAAACTAGCGCCCAAAAGTATGTCACAACATGGTTGAACTAAACGCACGATGCCGCGTTTGCGTCAACTGTGACAGGTGAACGGTTTTTTTTGTGGATTAATAGTTTTATTGGATGTTTTAATATTTTTCGGCACTTAACCTTTTATGGGACAATGCCAAGTAGTTTTTAAAGTTCCGTGCGCAAAGGGTAAAAACTTTTGGCTTATTATTACCCTATTACTAAGACTCCACTGTCCGTCTGTCTGTCTGTCTATCTCATGATCTATAATAGGTAGACAGGTGAAATTTTCACAGAATGTGTATATCTTATGCCGCTATAACAACAAATAATAAAATAAATTAAAAATTAAAGGGACCTACCTACTAGAGACGTATTTTTTTTTGGCTTATAGAATTAAATGTTGTACGATGGTGCGGAACCCTTTATGCGCGAATCCGACTCGCAATTGGCCGGTTATATTTTTATTTTATGTACACAGGTCGCCTGTAAGATGGTAAAAAATGACGAGGTAAGTGGCCTGGACCTTTGGGACGAGAACATTTAAAGTCAATTTTCCACGTGTTTGTGTGTCATAATGAATTTAATTTTTTTCCTCGTCACTAAACCTTTATAACGTGCCTACAACTTTATACATCTTTTTAACACGCTTTCATTATTATTATTTTTAGCTTTACTTTTAATTATCTATGTTAACAAATTTTGGAAGTAAATTTTTACGTACTTCTAATTTTTTTTACATATTTTTCATATTCATTTACATGAATATGAATGCATAAAAACAAGTAAAACCTTTTTTAATTATTATTGTTTAATTCAACGATGTAATTTCTTAATTTCTCCTTTTATTTATATTCTTATTTTCTTCTCCTATATTCTGTATTCTTCTCTGTTCTTTATTTTCAAATTGACAGGACAGTAGTCACATCTGGTAGTGTGGTCTTTCTTATACACGCCTTAATTACTGAACTGATCAACATGAACTTTTGAATACACGTTGTCTTCGGTTCAGGATACAACATAGGGTACCCTTCATCTCGGAAAAGTATCATTTCGAAGGGATACCTAAATTGTTAGTCACAATCTCCATTATTGCCAGTAAAGCCCCTGGCAGAAGCTAATCACTACATATTATAAAACAAAGTCCCCCGCCGCGTCTGTCTGTCTGTTCGCGATAAACTGAAAAACTACTGAACGGATTTGAATGCGGTTTTCACTAATAGACAGAGTGATTCATGAGGAAGGTTTAGATGTATAATTTGTACCCGTGCGAAGCCGGGGCGGGTTGCTAGTGTTTTCTATAGTTGTTTTGTTGTTTGTTTCTGAGTTTCAAAATAATTTTACGTACGTTACGTACTGTTTAAGAATCTATACTAATATTATAAAGAAGAGTTTGTTTGTTAGTTTGGTGGAACGCGTTAATCTCAGCAACTACTGGTTCGAATTAAAAAAAGCTTTTAGTGTTGGATAGCCCATTTCTCGAGGAAGGCTATAGGCTATAGGAGGAGCGGAGCATTAATGAAAAATGTTGCAAAACGGGGAAAATTTACAAACGCGGACGTAGTTGCGCGGGTCAGCTAGTTATGAAATAAATTTAATTCTTTGAAAACATACTTATATGTCACTAAACGAATTTAAATTGCTTATTAGACAAAAGACATGTACATTTTGTGACGCAACACTAGTAACGGCTTAGTAATAGACAAGTTTTGTACATGTATTTGAAATTCAAGGTACAGTTACATCACTTAGACGTATACTGGAATATTAAACCAACTAAGACCAGTCTCAGGTAACTCAGTAGACAATGTAAAGACGCTCTCACGGATTCGAGTCCTACCCCGGGCGTTTACTAGTTTTCAGATATGATCGGCAAATTTAACTTCAAATCTTGTATGTATAATTCGCACACCTAGATCTAAAGGGAGCTAAGCTAACTAAAAAAATTAAAATTTTGAGGTATGCATACCATCGAAGTCCTTATCTCAATACCTACCGACCAATAAATCAAATTTAAAAATATCACCTCTACTGGAAGCTAGACGGTAAATTCACCAACACGGGCTCAACTCAAAAACTATACAAATATACAATATATTGTTAAGAAATAGGGAAGAAATAAGTACAAAAATCCAATTTTCAGCCCCAAAACATGATTAAAACACAAGGTTCCTACAATATCTTTCTTCCAGCTGCACTTAAAACTCCAAAACTCCTGCAGTGCAGTTAGATTTTCGCCTTTTCTGAACAAAGTGCTTTTTTGGTTAGCTCCCTTTAGATCTAGGTGTGCGAATTGTAAACAACTAACTTATAGTTTGTTTTTTTTTTCTATTCGCACGTCAGTTTCTTAGTTTGTACGGGTACGTTTCGAACTTCAAAGTTTATTTATTCAACATAATCTGTTAATGGCTGACTCAATCGTGTTACACTGAACAGATAGGTGAGCGCTTGGAATAGAGAACTAAACCAGATCAAGATACACACCCACTAAAGTGAAGTTTATTATTAATAACAACTTTTTACAAAACTAGTTTTTTTCCGCGGTTTCGCTTGCTTTTATGTAGATTTCGTCAATCAATGTTTCTGGGGAACTGTAGGTACTGTTCAAAAGGGAACAAGATACCAGCCGTACCTCGTAGTTTCATCGAAGGGTCACTATGGGTGAACTATCTTATGCCAAAAGATTTTCTTATCTGACTGACAGCTCAAGAGATAAGCTCGAAGAAAAAACAAACTTTTTTAATAAAGAATATAGTAACGTGGGTCACACATTACTAGTATTCTTGTTATCCCTCCAGCTAAGCTAAGTGCTTGTGTTGGGAGTGGGTTCACGACGGTAGTGCACTGGGTGGGGTTCGAACCCGCAACCACTTGATCACAAGTCCGACGCCTTAGCCGTTATGCAACCGCCGCTTTAATTACCGCGTTCAACCAAAAAACTAACATTTCTGCTTTACTTATTAGTATCAGAAATAGAGCGATCGTGTGGTTTCCTCTAGGGAGGCTAGCCAAATCAAGGAGCGGACAAGTTATTGATCGGAAAGCTACTTCACGACATAAAGAGACTGAATCACCTTGAGCATTGCAAAATATTGACATTTTATTTAGAAACGGACTCAACTGTCTCGGTATATACCTAACTAATTAATAAGATGCAGTGAGTATTTTATTAGTTTTGAAAAATAAAATTAAATGTTGTTCGTATATGTCGTTTGTCATCGAAATTCGACCACTTGGCGAACAACATACAAAAAAAAAATGAATTCCAAATTTTTTTCCTATAATTTGTTATTGATATCAATAAAGCTCGTCAATAGCTACTGAACAAAAAGAAAATCGGTTGACAAACAAGGAGAAAATGGTTCTGAACGGTTTTGTCTTTGTTTATATGGCTTCAAACAAACGTCTGTCTGTCTGTACCAAACAAATTTTCATACGGTTTTCACCAATAGACGAAGTGATTTATATTAAGGTTTTGTGTAAAATAGCTGAAATATGACGATAATTGTTTAAGATGTCGGAAGCCGGGGCGGGTTGCTAGTTAGATATATGTATATAAATTAATGTATTGATCCGTTTACTTAAGGGTTCAAAGAGTTTTTTCGGTCAAGGGGGCTAGTATTTGAGTATAGTATATAGAGATATCTATTGCTGCGTGCAGGAGAAGAAACGAAGCTACATGGAAATAATTAACATTTCAAATGTGATACGTATACATATTGCAATAACATAAGAGATATGAAATCTTTGCAGCTTTAATATCTGCAGTAAAATCGTTCTAATAAAACAGTCTTCGTATTAGATCTGAAATATGTTTGTACTTAAATCTATTTCTAGACTAACGTTCACGTAATTCCACGCTAGAATTAGCGAGATTCAAATTACAATAACCAGACATAGCTGCTTCCTATTGGTGGGGCACGATTGTTTAAATTATTTTTTAATTACATGCAGATACCGACAGATCGTAATGTCAAACTGTCAAATTATCATTCAAATCTCATATACTAATTATATAAATGAATGTATGTTAGTTGGTGTTTTATGCTCTGCCGTGCCCTTCATCTATTATATACACGTTGGGACACAGAGAAGAGCATAGGGTATCATTCATCCAGAAAAAAATGACTACTGTTCGCGAGGGATGGAAAAATTGATTTATAAACTAGAAGGTATAACATAAATAACAGTAACGAACTATTATGTATTTTTATTGAAAATTTTAGTAATAAATCTTTAATAGAAATAAAAAAATATAAGTACCCTGTAAATAGTCCATGTCGGTGAAAAAAAAAAACCGATTCAAATGCATTGTTTCTTTTATTCATCTTAAGTCGATTTATTCGATAGACATAAAATAAACTCGGTATATATTCTACGTTTTCAAAGAACTAAATAAGACCTTGGTTTCGGGCCAGATTGAATATTATATTAAAATAAATTATTTAAAGTTTTTTGAATTATCTATATATGTTTTTAATGATACTTGGGTTGACTTTTTTTCAGAGATACATTTATTTTTCTTATTAAACTCAGTACAATTCATATAAAACACAAACAACGCTCCTAATATCGCGTGGTCATTAAGCACAAAAAGCGAAATGCTGAAGTCATTTTTAACAACTTTAAATATAATAGTATAGTGTGACAAGGATCTATGGGATTGGCGTGTGGCTAAAATCGGACCTACGGGTGTTTTTTTTTATGACTTGGCTTCGCACGGCTCCTACTTTTGCCATCCTACGGGTGTTATATTTTCAAATCTCAATTCAGTGTTGCCAGACATAATTATTTGATTTTGTTTCTCTTTTTGTAGACGATATGTGCGGTTCCGCGTTTCGCATATAATGGTAATCATCGTGTTTTTTTATATACATCAACGTTTCTCTACAGAGCGTGGAGGCTTTTGCGCCTTCCTAAATCTTCACCAATGTTGTAAAAACAAAGTTTTTTAAAGTTAGTCAAGGGACTGACTATAAAATACTTAGATATCAGATTATAATTAATTCCTTCTTGATAAGTTTTTTTTCAAGTACGAAAGTGAATGTGAAATTCATTACCCTACTCGCTATTCAACTAAAAGTCAAAAAATAATTAAAAAAAGCAAACAATCACTCTCTTTGGAAGTTTCCGGCGCTTTTTTTGACAGATAACAGATTTTGTTTTTGACCTTTCGCAGTCCGCGCAACTGTTGTTTACACTACTCATTTCCATAGACAACGATACGACATTTTGCACAAAACAAATAAAAGTCCTATACCACAGATAACATAATACTATACTAGTACAGATACCTCATCCCATACAACGAAATGCGACCCTCCTAACTCGGGCAATTCCGCGGGCTACTATTTTTTAGCCTACAAAGGCACTGGATGCCGCTAGCAGCGCGATAGATAGCTAGAGCCACCTAGCGATGAATGGAAAAAAATATTTACCTACTAATAAACACGCAACCAATAGATGGCGATAATTAGTATGTAATCAGCAGGTAGGACAGCTGTTCGTTATATTAGATAACCGATAAAATAACTTATTACTTATAAATAATCAAACGGCCTATTATTTATTACATCCGGTAAGCATTATTTATATTGCGCGAATATATTTATTATTACATACGACCAGATCTAAGTACGTGCAACATCTCACCATTCAAGGTCAATTTCACTTCGATCATCGTTGTGTAATATTTGTATCCCATGCCAAATTATGCTCTAGTACAACCTCATAACAACTACATTCCCATCAATGTACAAAAATATTAGTAAAAATAATAGTCAAACCACAGATATGATAATATTTTCGTCAAACTAATATATTTGTTTGTCTTAAACCTTAGATTAGAATATTGTTTGAAGAAAATCAATGCGGATAACTCGTTTGACATCGTTGCGAACACTCTTAGTAGTAAGTAGATAATCTACCTACCTACCATTGCAGCATTGACGCTGCGACACGCGACGATCACGAGCAAGCCGGGCTGCCAGTAAGGACAACTTATTTTCAAATATCAAATTAATCAATTCAAAATCTCGTACTATTATACACAAAATCAGTGTTGTACAATGTACGATGTTACGTCACTCAATCACGTCACGTGTACCGATCACGTACCGTGCACTTAAACTTATTGAAAACACCGACACCACCACACCAACAGTTATTAGCTTAGATCATAGCGGCCTCACTTATCTTAATTTTGTCTTAATTTTATAGACAAAGTCAAAATGCCGAAGCAAGTTTTACATAATTTGCACGACGACACTTTTTTGAGCGACTAAGCAAATAAAATGAAAAAAGGGTAATAATGTATCTGATCTGAAATAGTAATATAGTTCATAGCGGCCTCAAAATTTGATACGTGTAGTATGGATTACGTAGAAAAAAAAACACAATCAAAAGCATAAACCTAGGTACTTAAAACCGTAATAGCATCCGTAATAGCTGTAAATTTCTCTTTACTACTATATTATTTTTACAAACAATTTATACCAGAATAAACGTTAGTTCATAAGTAATTAGGTATTTGTATTTTTTTTTAAATAAGTAATTAAAAACCTTTAACTGCCCAGAACTCAGCGCTTGTAGAGGTAAGACCTGTGCCGATTTTTTTAACGCCAAACAACAGAACGTGAACCGTATACTACGTCTGCCTATTTTTGATCACGGAAGTATGTTTTGGTTTTTTCTATATATTGAACAATTATTTTGTAGGATGTAGAGCTTATCTTGACTCAATTTAGGTTATGTATTTCGAGTGTATGAATAGTATAGACTATTATTATAATGACAGTTCGAATTACAACATCTTACTACAGTTAAATAGTAGCAGCATATTTTTTTTAAATTTATTTATTTATTTTAAAAACTTAGTCCTATGTTACAGATAATAGCCAAGCTGCCAAAATATTATCTGTAACATAGTTAAGTTTTTGAAATAAATAAATATATTAAAAAAAATATATTAAGCATCACATCAATCTCGCCATACATTTGAAAACAAATGCAAATTTAAGTTATGTATAAATAATTATGTCTGTATGTTTGTAACGATGTATGTATCTAATAGGTAAGTACGAAAGAGTTTCAATTGTATGCATTAAGTATGTATAGGATGCAAACATATTTGTTTGGCACGCTGTGCGTCCAAGTGTGTTTAGTTAACTTGAGGTGTGATATATAGATTTCTCTATCACTACATATTATAAAACAAAGTCCCCCGCCGCGACTGTCTGTCTGTCTGTCTGTCTGTTCGCGATAAACGGAAAAACTACTGAACGGATTTTCATGCGGTTTTAACCAATGGATAGAGTGATTCAAGAGGAAGGTTTATATGTAGTATACATGCATGTCATGTCATGTCGTAACAAACATATTTTTGTGCGCTTACATTGCAAACGCTGGCTAAACCTTACGAGATAGATCAAATTAATGTACTACGGAATTGTATATCTTAAAAAGATCAATAAAAAAGTCCAGGATGGTATATGTGTATCTCCTAAGGATAGCCCACAGTAACCATTTTTATCTTTTACATATTACAAAAAAATATGGGTTTATTCATTTTAAACAATACCGTATTATTCCTTATCCAATTAAATACATTAGGTACGTTCTGCATTTCATGTACATCAAAATTGCCCTTTCCAGCATACAATAAAAATTAATATCTTAGAAGATATCAGAGATTTAAAAAGCGGGGGCAGAGCGGCTGGCGGGCTGAACTGTTTTTGATTATTCTTTTTTGTTAGATAGGGTACCTCAAGGGTGGTCCCATGTCAAGGAAGTCAGGATCTGTTGATGGGATCCTGATAAAATTGAGAGAAACCCTCGAAAATTGTAGGAACGAATAGTGTTTCTGTTTACTTTTCATTATTTTATGAGGTTTTTGCGTTTAGAATCATCATCATATCATGTAGCTGAGCTAATGATGAAAAAAAAAAAATCATATTATAAAAATCTTCACTACATATCACTACATATTATTAAAAAAAGTCCCCCGCCGCGTCTGTCTGTCTGTTCGCGATAAACTGAAAAACTACTGAACAGATTTTCATGCGGCTTTCACTAATAGACAGAGTGATTCATGAGGAAGGTTTAGGTGTATAGTTTGTACCCGTGCGAAGCCGGGGCGGGTTGCTAGTTTTTTAATAATGATGACTCTAATTTGTATCTGGCATGAGTCGAAAACGCTCCGTGTACAAATGTTTTAGAAAGACATTACAAACATCTACATTTATAAAAGCAAATGAAGCAAGGTACACCTGCCTTAAATAAAATTATAATATCATTATCTTATGTTATTTTGTAGCAATCGATATACGAGTATAATAAAGGAAACGAAATATGATTATAAAAAAAAACAGTCAGTAGTAGGACTGTATGTCAGAAGTGAAAACAACTTCACATTGTATTTGCATATGCATACACATCTGTATATTTATATAATTAGGTTAAAAATAAAAAGTAGGTAATAACATATCTAAATGTATACACAGGGTACACTGGAAGTTCTGCGCTCCTGGCCGCTCATAAATATTTGAATTTCGAATGTTATTTTTTTTAAATATAAGAAACTCGGCTTCGTCTTACGAATTTTCGATCAGGTCACGTGTCCTGACGTGAGTTTAAAATTTTTAACCATCCCAAAAAGTGCACAACGCCGCTAAAGAAGTTTTCACTTCAAAAAACAACATATTAATTTTCGTACTTAGAAGTTTATAGGAATGTTTCACGATACGACGACATAGGGAACCCGAAAACAGTCTCGTAAGAAAGAATCTCTTTTTTCTCTTTCTCTCTTGATTTCTTTTTAAATAAATTTTTTGACAAGCAATAACTGCCGAAGAGTTGCAAGGCAGATACATAGTCTATGTGAATGAGATTTGATAGTTCAATACCTGTTAAAATGCTGTGGGGTGCTGACCAAGAATGTTACCCCCCCCCCCCCTCTCTCTCTCTTTCTCTTACTGTGGGTGCCGTAAGATTTGGCTAGGGACAAAAAACCATAAGGTGTGCAGCGTCTATCGCGAAACCCCATACCCGAACACTGCGCCCGCCTACCAAGCGTGGCGAGTATTGGTAAAAAACCCGCAATGAAAGCAAATAGAATGATCAGGCCCCGAGTCTCAGGCAGCCCTGCTATTCCTGGCTACGGTAGCGGTTACTGTATCTGATCAAACGTTCGGCTAACAACCCTTTACACGACAACTGGCCCTTTTAACACACAACCTTGGCACAGGCCCTTTTCCTCTGTGTTTCCTTACAAAGGTTGTCTGGAAGACATCGCTATTAGCGATAAGACCGCCCATTGTACTTGCCGCCTATTATAAACTGCTACTATGTTTAATTCCTGTTCAACTATGGTGTACAATAAAGAATGTTCTATCTATCTATCTAACCTTCGCACAGTGAGGATTAGCGAAAAGATTGACGATGATGAACAGGAAATTGTAAAAAAACATGTTGAAAGAGAGTGTCTTTGGAGTTTCTTGCCTGTTCTCCTCCATAGGATCTGCGTACTGGAACAGACTATCTTCACGACTGACTTATTCTGACTGACTCAAAACGTTGACAATTCAAAAATACTTATTGGATTAATTACCAATAGGTATTTTTAAATTGAAATATTTATATAGTTTTTTATTAATTTAAATCACATTTTTATTATGGAAATAATTTTATTTAAAATACCTACTTAATGTTTTTAAAAATAAGAAACTTCATACTATCATAATCTATACCAGCAAAGCGGCAGGCGCATAGCTAGTGGCTGGAACATTATTAATAATATTTTAAGACAGGAAGTAAAACAAATAATTTAATAGTAGAAAAAGGATCATGATTGCTTAGTCACTGCGGTAACACAGTGTCAGGAACTCGCGAGTCCAACCTAGTCGATGTCGTGCGTAAATACCAAATTTTGTAAAATGCAATTATGTGTATAATTACTTAACAGGTTATCACAGACATGATTTGTTTTAGGTATCTCTATGTGTATGTTCGTACTTATTACACAATAACATCAGTAATGACATTGTATCCGATTATACAATGCATCTACTAAACAAACAGCATACTTAGGCCTGCCATGCCGCCAATTGCCGACGCCGGACAAAAACTTAAAAAAATCCGGACACATGGGTGAAATCGAGATTCTTTTCCGGACACCTTAAAAAAACCGCCGATTACATTTAAATTTTTATCTTGTTAAAGATTCATCTAACAATTGCAATTGTTCCTTGGCACAGAGTGTCCGGGTTTTACCCGGACACTTTTTGGAAACCCCGCCCGGACGCTCCCCGGACTCCCTCTAAACTAGGACAAATCCGGGGAAACCCGGACGGATGGCAGCCCTAAGCATACTTATGATTACCGAATTATACAAATTTTGTATCCAATTATACAATCTGGCAGCCCTGCAATCGAGTGAGGTCTGAGGTGAAAGATTCCTATTAGCAATGTGTGAATAGATAGTACGTGTAAGTACTTAGTTAAGTAAGTAATTACTTTGCCAAATCATAATGTCTGTTACTTAAATACCTAACCTGCCTACATAACAAAGTTGACACATACCATACGTTTCGCTGTTCACTATTAATTGTCCTGACAATATGAAAAAAATATGTAAAACACAATGAGAAAAATTAATTCTAAATTTTTTATAGTATCTTTGAAATTCGAATTAATAATTTACCTACAATAGAAAATGCAAAAACATAACGCAACAATACAGTTTCATTAAAATTTGGCCAACTATCAATAGTCAATAACTACAAACTCAATAACAAAACCGATAGGTACGGTTTTGTTATAGTGTTACTTCAACGTAGTACCAGAAATTGCCACCAGAGGACCCACGACAATATTGAATTTTGTCAAAATAAGAAAACTGGATTTAAGAAGCTTTTATTCAATTTTCCCTTGTTTAGGGTATTTTATGAAATTAGAAAATACTTTTATCAGGACCTAATATTGATTTTCCATAAACTTCAATAACAAATCGATACCCGTAACGCCATCTATTGATATTTGTTTGAACCATTTTTCTTTTGTTAGAGATGGGACCCCATGCCTATACCAATACAATTGAACTGTTATTCTGCCACAGATAACAATTATAATCCGTTACACCGTCTGAACAAAATCAAAATACATTTTAAAAGTGAAAGTAGTTACGTGTTGGAATGCGACGCCAATAGCAGCCGTTTGATCTATTGTGAAATGTGTAACTACATGTATTTATCATAGCGTACATGAGATAACACTATATAACGTAACAATATGGTAACATGGTTCAACTGAACACCTTAACAGAAGCGGACAAGATCTGAAACTTTTTCTAGATATGAGCGTAACATCACAATGTAATCAAAACTATCAATTACTTAAGTTTTAAATAAAATTATAGGAAAGCGGGTGTCGTATAGGGTTGCCACTCGTACTATAATATATGGTATCGTACTTTATTTTGATAAATAAATTGTACTATACATATTGTAGAACAATAATATCTATATACAATTTTATATTTTGCGCTTAGAAAATTTACTAAGATGTTTACGATGAATGGGGGAAGTATATTTAGAACGACAAAATTAAGTTTGTCAATACGACTTGTAAGTATGACGCTTATTGATGTACGGGGGAGTATAGATTCCAAAGATGAATGAACTATCTACATATAAGTTTCTACAGAACCATAGATGCGCGTGTCAGACTCGCACTTGTTCGGTTTTTATACTAGTTTAGATTCGACTTACAACACAACTTTTTTTTATCAAAAGCGGTTTAATATTCAGTACAGTATCTTTATTTTTAATTCAATATCCTTTTTGCGTACAGGATGACTGAAAATTGGTTCTATTTACATTCGTTCTTGAACCACTTGCCCCACGATGTAATCCTAGCTCTTCTTACGAAATTGTCGCCGACCTACCTCAAACAAAAATAATACTATTAAGTGGGTCACTCTTGTTCGCGGCAGATCGCAGCAATTGTCCATTTTGTGACGTAACTATCGCAATGCAGGAATGTTGCAGTGCCACAGAATATAAAACTACGTAAGCTGGCTCTCAGTGTTGCCAAGAAATTGAGTGTTTGTTACATAAAATGTCTGTATAGTCACGTTGTTGCAACGCATTTTTTGGTTTAGATTTTTTTTGTAAAATAATTGTGTATTATGTTTAATATACTTGTTTATAATAACTGCCTGTAAAGGTAAATTACGGACACGGCGTACGGCTTAAATTTTGTTTTCAGCAAATCATTCATTTCTCCTCTGTCTACCTTTTGACACTACTCTGTGATCAGTAATGCCTTTCAGAAGTATTTCATATATGATTATATTTAGGTACAACCACTGATATTGGTGTTTGACCTTTGCAACCCCAAGCTAAAACTAAAAAGCCTACTAGACTTGTCAAACAGAAGTGAGACGCAGTCTTAAGGCTTAAACATAATATTAAAAAATCCAATGCCATCCGGATGGCATTGGATTTTTTATCGATTGATGATTGACGTTCGCGCCTCTAGAATTCAAATTTAAAAAGAGAAGCGACGTTTCTTTTTTTTCAAATCGTCTACTAACTAGTAACTAATAAATGCATCAGAATAAAAAATACGTATGCCGCGTTCTTAATTTGAATGAACAAATACGAAGATTGCTACAGTACAGGCATTCTAATTGAAAAATATTTACAATTTACATATTTGCATCAAATGCTTAAGGTTGAATATATGACATGTCGCAATGATGTTCAAGGAACTGAAACTTGTTTGGTATTTTCGTGTGGGGGCTCTCATGGTCACATTATAACAATATGCATTAATTAAAAAACAAGATTCCGGTTTTGGTACAGATTTACATATTTATTGAAATAATGATTATTTATCTATGCTATAATAAAATCGTAAAGATATAAAATCTGCACATAGAATAATTGTCGGGTCGGTAAAAAAAAAGTGTCGGGGTAGTGAACAGCGATTATTTTTCAATGGGGTTCGGTAGTAGGTTTACCAATTTGTTAAATCATCAATATATTATTCAAATATTTTATATCTGAATAAAATTTTATTATTATTATTTGTAAAGGTGGATTCGAAGTTCATTTGCATTTCATGTTATTCCTTCCTTCCAAACCACACGATCTTTACAGGCATAGAGTAATCCTGACTCCTGATCAATGTTTTGTCACGTAGTGTTTGTATACTCTTTGGTTTTGTGTAATTGCTGATTTTTCTTGCAGTGGGGCACAGCCAAATTTTATGGTCGGAGATGCCTCCTTGTTGGAGCACCTCCTTCCTATAATATTAGTGAAATTAACATTGGCAATGACAAAGAACTTTAAAATTTAATTTAAAAATTTTAATAGATTGTTTAATTGAATTTTAAACTTTTAAATATATACATTATTTTACTGTTCGTGTACTAACTAGGCTAGATAGTAATTTTCATCGTCTGGGTTCTTTTGTAAGGATTCATTCATCGAGCAGTGGTATCGAAATTAAAATCGATATTGTAATGACGTCCATTTTGAAACCGCCGTAATTTTTTTTATTGGAACAGTTTGGACACTGGAGTAGATTCTTTAATCTATAACTCCGGTATCTAACTACCAACAGGGCGATTTAAAAAAAAACATGTCCTGTCCATTGACATTCTTTTTTTGTTGCTAATTAGGAAAAAAATATGACAAGGTATAAAGATTTCACAATGCTGTAAGGAGATACTTTTTTATTATTTATGTTTTAGTTAAGCTTAAAGATATAATATTTTGATTTAAACTTACTAATGCATAATCATTTGCTATTACCTTTTCAGACGATGTTTATTGCTGATCAATAAGAGGTGGTTACTTTCTTATTTTATGGCTGATAATAAAATTAATTCGTGTAAAGTTCTGCCGCATGATAAACTGATCATCATATCTTTGGGCAATTTCACGGATTACTACTAGGTACCTTTTGAAACACAATTCGCGCATATTATTATTGCTGTGTTGCAGAGGAATTTCCAAACTATAATCATCGCCCAGACAGTGTACTAGACTGTCCTACACTGAAATCAAATCCTATAAAATGAATCCCAGACATTTCTTCCACAGTCGACACAGCGAATAAAAAACCATACTCCTAAATAGCCATGATTAAAGCCTCAAATATTCAAGCAAAACGCGCCAACCTTTGTTTACTCACAGATAAAAAAAATAACCAATCAATCGAACCATCGACTAAATCTTACTACTCATCTCACAGTTTACAAATAAAGCCATGACCACAATATGATGTCACACATTAAGTGATTCAGCTTTTGAGTCACAGGTGTTGTCCAAAAATGGCGGACATGCGAGATCTTTTATGCTTATTTGAACTTGGCCTTCGAGGTTATGTCACTCTTTAAAGCTTTATTTACTGAAGGTGCCTCTCTATAAAATGTATGAACTGATCATTAAATCCTTTTTAGGCTACAATCGGGCAAGAAAAGAACTTATTTTTTATGTGTACTTTTAATAAATAGGTCAATTCTGACACGTGTTTTTAACACTAAAGCGCATGTGTTACTTAAAATTAAAAATAAACACATTGAAATACTGGTATATTAGCAGGTAGTAACGGGACATGTGATGTAAGTAACTTTTACTGGGAGAGCCATGCTTCGGCACGTATGGGCTCGACTCCGCTCGATACCACGTCCTCACAGAAAACCGGCCGTGAAACAATGCTTGCATTGCTTTTCGCCGCCTGAGTGAGGTTACCGGAGGTCCTAACCCTTATATATATGTCAAACAGATAATGTACAAAGGGCGGCCTTATTACTAAATGCAATCTCTTCTAGGCAACCTTAGTAGTTGAGAAAGGTATTCCTGAAAAACTTCTACACTCGAATATCCACGCCATAGGTACAGCTGATAAAATCTTTTATTAGCTTCCTTCGTAACGAACTAACTAACAACGTAAACAAATCTTGGAAGTTACTTTTAACCTCCTCCTAATTGTTGCATCAAAATGCAATCTTGTATGTATGTAGTTTGGGTGAAAATACCATAATTTTGCATCTTGGAGCTGATCTGATGGTGGAGCCAGGAGGTGAATAGACGAACTCATTTATATTTTTTTGATTTACAGCGTGTTTTTCAGTTTTAATAAACAAAAATACTAAACAACCGAGGTGACACAACAACCACACAGCCGGCATCATGGCAAGCGGTTACCTGCCTCTATAAAAGACTGGCAATTTCCAAAATCGCACACGTGCCAACTAACCAATAATAATATATTTTTTTTAAATCTTGTTTCCATGGACGTGTGAATCCAGGATACAATCTATCTGTGCTACAAAGTCCATCTAAATCCATGCAACGGTTACGACGTGATTGAGTAACAAATATTTAAAAAAACTTTCACATTTATAACATTTTATTACAATTAACAATTTAATATTAATCTTCGCTAAAATGAACTGTGGCAAAAAACTGTTTTACTTCCTGTTAACCGCATATGTAACAATCTGAGATTTATTTGTTATTAAAAAAAACTCATTATACATATTATTGCGTTCTAAAAGTAGTCAATTTGAATAAAATTATTATTCTTTTTAGAACAAAAAACCTTTAACACATTTTGTTTTAGGGACAAAGGCGGTGGTCGGTGGTGGCTACAATGTGCGGATGTGACGTCATCAGCAGGTGCAGGTAACATTAGATCGCCCTATACCACGACATTGTGATGTAAGTTAAATGATGACAGCGTTTTACAACATCATAACATTTTTTGTTTAAAAAAGGTTTTTTCCTACAAATATCGTGAGTAACATGTTCTACATGTTTCAATATTAACATTGCTGTACAAAATGTTTAGTAACCTTTTTCTACGAAACAAAATAAAACTATTTCCAACTCTTCTAAACAATGGCGTTGAAGGGCTTTATACTAATATTCTTATCAACTCTTACAACTAAATGTTTCTATTGTAAGTAGGTTCAATATAGGTAGTGTTCTGATTGGAGCCTACCAAAGACTCGATTTCAAATCTGGCGCAAATTGGAAGTCCACCGATTAGTGGTCTACTACGCCTAAGAATTAAACTGTACAGTCCTCGGGGACGCAGTGCTGATTCCCAGATTTCGTGGATTGTGTTTTTCGCCATCTTTTTAAATAGGCATCCTAAAGCCTGGAGACTTGTTTTGTCTCGATTAAAACATTTTAAAACTCAAATAAAATTTTGGTGTTAACACTATCTACGTTACTAAAACATGACAAAACATTAGAATTCAGAACAAATTACTAATTGGAAAAAGTGTTGTAAATATGTATAGTAACACAAAAAAAAATTGTTTAGATAGACAGCTGTGTTAAGTGGGTGTGTCGGACTCGCTGACCTAATTTTATAAAATAAATTATGCTCGCCATATTTGTTGAAGCAAAAATGAAGCATGAATCATACATGTAGAAGTTACTATATTAAGCCAATCTTATCAATCCGTGTCAAAGAAATGTTTAGGCGTTGATATAACTGTAGTAGACATGACATTTTGGGTCAAGGTATTACTCTCGGAAGAATTTTATTGTGATCTTAAATTGTATATTTTTAATTAAGTATTGTACGATTAGATATGGAAATAATTTGTCGTTATTTAAAAAAAACCACAAAAATAAGAAAGATTTATAGACAAAGAAACAAATATTGGAATTTTTTTTTGCACACAAACGTATGCGTTACCCGCACTGCTGTTATGATGTGTTATACACAATGCACAACAGTTGCGTATTATAAGTAACGCTCGTTGGCTCGGTTAGCTGCAAACACACATTGTACATAATTCCATGGTACTCTCCATCATTAGAAGTATTCCAGTGCTGTAAACACAACCTTCGTACATTATATCAGTAAAATAAATTTTAACACGTTTTATTAGCTTACAATTCAAACAATTCTTGGAAGTAAAATTTTACATACAATCATGGTTTCGATACGACAATAAGCAGTCTAATTGTCGTATCGAATATGTGGTTTAGATGAAAATATTATAATTTGGAATCTTGGAGCTGATCTGATGGTGTAAGCTGATTCTGTGGACAATGGAACTCTTCAGTGGCTACTTGTAAACCCCTGGAGTTTAGGCTCATATGATCCGTTTTGACGAGTCTATCAGATTTGGCTTTGTAACAATGGTCTGATGATGAAGCCAGGAGGTGGATAGTGGGTACTCTATTTTAAATATTAGGGCATCAGACAATGTGTTTTCATCGTTGAGAATTAAATAGCGGTGGTAGGTGGCAGCATAATGGATATTTGTTGGGCTGGATATCTAAAGAGTTTCTACTCATTTTATTCTACTGTTCAGTTTATTGAGGGTAACAATAATATATGGAGAGACTTCTTTTAATAAAGAGACAAAACTCGCACTAATTAATTACTCCTATGACCAGGTATACTTTGTGTAAATAGTCGAAGCTGCCATCATCCGTCTCAGTCCACGCTCGAATGATATCATCGTAGTCATATTATTATGTCAGACATACGTAATCTCAACAAGGATGAGCAAATAAACAAGAGTTAGTCTTCTTTGACAGGGAAACCATTATGTGCCTATATTATGCGTATTAATTGAAGTGAAAACTTCTTTAGGCACGTTTGTGAACTTTTGCTATGGGGAAAAAATACTGAACTCGTGACCGTCACGCTAATAATACATATATAGATCCACTAGAGGGCTCTAATCTAAACATTGGGATCTGTTAGTTCCTTATTAATTCATGTCACCAGCCTGATAATGTGACGTTTTAAGTTCGTCGTTTCGTTTAAGTTTGCACTATTTTTTGTTTTTTTTTTTTTTTTTAATTTGAATCTAAAAAAAGAACATTCTGATTAGTGCATATTCGTGCGTTTTTAATCGAAACAATTATATGTAATTGATTCCTGGTTTCTTTGTTTGTGATGTATAGTGGGTTGACAAAACACGAACGTTTGGTTTTTTCAAAGTTTTTGCGTTATCTATCTCTATCTGTGGTATACTCAGACTCAGAACAACTACATATAATATACATATAACGAACCCGCAATACTCTACGCAGCAGTAGTTAGTGAAGGGACTACTTTAGTTATTGCACCATCTGTTTAGTCAACGTGTGACCCACATTAGGAGTAGGTAGTTTTGTTTCATTATCTACACGAATATAATAAAGCTGAAGAGTTGTTTTGTTTGTTTAAACGCGATAATCTCCTAATCTCTTTTTGTGTTTGATAGAGTATGTATTAAGGAAGGTTATAGGCTAAGTAAAACCACGCTACGACTCTTAGGAGCGGAGCAGTGATCATAAACACGGAGGAAACTGCGAGTAATGGCTACTCTATAAATAAAAGTAAACAGCGTGTTACAAAAAAAAAATGGAAGTTGAATAAATAAATCTAGAAAGTAAACAGAATCAAAGTATTCTTGTTTTGTTATTCTCAAGTGACCTAAATAAATGTAATAATAGCCTGGGACATATAACACAGCGCTATCTAAACCCAAACTAAGAACAGCTAGTAGCTACGCGTTCTAGAACATGGATACTTAGATATTTTGAAGTGAAACTTCTTTAGAATCGTTGTGATTTGAAATTCGATGAAACGAAAAAGCGACAGTAAAAAGAGATAAACATATTCATAAATAGGATTTAGCCTGCGAGCTGATTTGCACACACACACTTTTTTTATATAAATACATCTATATTATAATGTAAGTACATAAAAACACCTAAACCAGACATATTCATGAATACAAATATTTTGCACTGAGGGAATTGAAACCATGACCGTCGCCGCGTCGGGTAGTCAAATGCACTAGCGCCTGCCAAAAAGGTCGTCAAAAACGTTGTTTTACAAAAATTTGTTTGTCGTATATAAAAAACAAAAAAGCTCATCACTTAAACCTTGTACCACGATACACCACCGTACATCGTGACCAACTGAGCGTGATACCTCAATCGTTATTGTCAATTCGTGTCAACTTACTCTACTCATAGACACGAACGTCTTGTCCATGTTAGTCCACACTTCCGTTATCGACAGCCTATGTAAAGATATGACAGTCGTGTGTTTCAAGGTCTGTCTCATTTAGATTAGAGGTGAAAGTTTTTTCAATAAGAGACCGACCTAGTAGAATTTCGACCATAATTCATTATGTTTGAACTGTTTCGTTTTACACCAAAGGCAAGTATAAGTTGAACTGTGATTGTACAAACTGTCCGTACCATGACAGATCAAATATACTGTACGCTTGTAGCTTCTTGCAGCCGTTTTCGATTTTTTTTTTAACTTATAACAGCTCTCTGCACTTCTCTTACATACAATTCCAAATACCACATTTCTAAGTGCGCGAAATTTGCTTAAAAATACGTACAATGAAATCTCTTCCCGCATTAGTATATAGATATGGAGAATAAATAATGGAAAACAAACTTTAAGAAAGCGGCAGTAGCATATTGGCTAAGGCATCAGACTTGCGAAGCACTGGTAGCGGGTTCAAACCCCACCTAGTCATCATCTTCCTCCCCTTTTCTCAATTTTCTTTGGGGTCGGTGCAATGTGTAATATTGCAAAAGGGTTTGGCTGGTTTCTTTTATGGCCTGACACCAACCCTCCTTGGGAATATAATCGTTTACAGACGGAAATGAAGTAGGTAAATTGAGGTAAGGAAAATAGAACGAGGTAGTTAGGGTAAGGGATACCCCAAGGTCTCGGATGTATGGAAATAAGACTGCAGTAGCTCGAAGAAGCCGGGGCCGCGTACCCGTATGCCCCTCATGTGATTGGAGAGGCCACTAGGACAGGACATCAACTGGACCCCACCCAGTACACTACCGAACTAAATCAATCCTAATAAGCATTTAATTTAGCTGGAGCATTTACTAGTATCGTTAACAAAACAGTACTAGTAATGTGTGTAAAACTAATAATAATTGCAATTCATCTACTCAATGTAGATTAATTGCAATTTCATTTAATAATTTAGCGAAAAAGAAAATGTCGGTAATTACTTAATGACTTTCTAGTGCAAGTGAGATGCACCAGTTCATCAAAATAAATAAAATACAATATAATATAATGAAATAAATTAAAATAGACAAAAAGTCGTTTAAAAATGTTACCTTAACCTTAGACCGCGTGTACAAGTAATGTGTGTGTAACGACCTTGGACAAGTTATTAGGCAAAATTAAATTAACATAATTTCACCACCGCGAGGTTATGGCCAAGCCTCAATATTGCATGAAATGTATCATGTGTCGTATCACTTTCTGAACGAAATGTATTTTATTTAAAAATAGAAAGCTTTAATTTTTGAAATTCGAACATTGTTTGAATATTACCAAGAGAGAAAAATGCAATAGATATAATAGGTCCCTATGGTAATAATAGATAAGAATATCCATTATAGAGTAGGTACATAATCGGTCCAGTGGTTAGTGATCCTGACTGTGCTGAGCACAAAGAATTGCGTGATGAGCAAGATCGTTTGTTGTGCTGGATGTAACTTATCCATAATATGTATGTATTTAGAAATATATAAGTATTTTTATCAGCAGTCTAGTTAACATAGTACAAGCTCTGCCTAGTTTTGTGTGAAATTATTATTTAATAAATTCTCGTCAGTTTCACATGACTTGCTAATTAAGAACTTCTATACTAACTAAATTTAAGAAGAATACCGGAACTTAATTTCAAAATGAAGTATTCATTTCTTTCAGTGCCGTTAGTTGTGCAAAGTCACTTAAAGTATTGCTTAAGAAAAATGTATACTCATTCATTAATAAAGAGCAATTTTTATACACTAGATATACCTGTTACCAACGCGGCCTTCTCATATTACTTAAACATAATTACAATTATTTATCTGTTAGTTAAAACGTGTTATAAATATACGTATTCAAAAGTGAAACAAAATGTTCTGCCCTCGTATTATTTTAACAAATAAAATGCAATTTACAAGTCATAACCATAACCAAATTATTGTTTGTCGATTGCTTGTTACATAACATTTATAATATACATTGGCACTGACAACATTTACGTACGGCCTTTTTAAAAGCAAAACACGCAACTGCACCTAAATGGTGTGTCGAATACAAGTAAATACCCAGTGCTCCCATCACCACTCCCAGGCAATGAGAGCATTCATCGGCCTTCTTAAAAACAAAACAGATAACTTTGTACAAGACAAAATTGCACAAGTCTTCGACGTTGGTGACGCATGCGGCCGCGGCTTGTCGCGGTCAGCAGCCGGTGACCGCGAAGTTTGTTTTTTATATTTTGTGTCCTATTTGACAATTTTTATGAGAACTGAGGACGCAAGTCAAACTAAAAAGAAATTCAGAAATTGCGTAAGGTCTTTTAAAATTCATCTATATATGTCAAAATGAATCCCTATTTCCCTTGGTCACGGCATCACGCTTGAACGACTGGACCGATTTCGCTAATTCTTTTTTTTTTGTGTTTGTTATTGTCAGGAGAAGATTCTTATGAAAGAAATAATTAAGAAAGTTGCGCGATAAATGAAAAAACTTAACGACCATATTAACTTTTCTAATGTACATAACCTTAGCGCTTTCGACATAACTGTCAGTCGTTTGACAGTTGACGCGATTGACAGAATGCGCGCTGCAAATTATACCAATTTGAACTAAATATTCATAGTTAAGACAGGACAACGTCTGTCGGGTAAGCTAGTACTTTTTTTTTTTTTTTTTAAAGAAGACAACTCCCGCATTAGGAATTACTCCTGTGTCGCGGGGGACTTTACAAACATAGAAACAACGGACTCAAAGAACACCCAGACTCAGGTGGGAATCGAACCCACGACCTATAAGCATAGCAGTCAGGGTCACCAACCACTAGACCAACAGGCCAGTCGTGTCATATTACATAAGTATACCCATGTTCTATAGTGCAATCTATTATGACGTTATTTTTTTCTTTTGCACGTCTGCATATCTCAGAAGGGGTGTAACAAATAACTCCATTGCGTGGAACCCAAAAGTAGGTATATTTCTTGTCCCACGTAACCAAGGGCAATTGCGAGCAATAAGCGTTTACGCAGCACCTTTCTAAACTAGGAGAATTTCTAAAAAATAATGACTGATCAAAATCAATCACAACTGAATGATGACCACTGGTAACCGAAAGATTTAGAAGTTATTATATTTCAGTCAGTCAGTATGTGCCTTTTAGTATTTGGCAATGGCATATGATTACAACTGGAATAAAAACGCCAAAAACAGCTCATGTGTCATCTTTTATCCATTGAAGAGAAATAATTAAGAGTTTTAGACATGTGACAAGAAGGTTATAGAAGTTAAAACTTGACGTAATAGCCTACGTGTACATCGATAACTGTTGGCGCCATTTTGTAGTGTCAAAACTGTCATCGTCGTTTATGGTCCCTCCTAGAGCCCGAAACGGATGATTAGCTCTCAACAAATGTTATTGTATAGATTAAGCACGAGTTCGAGCAAAACCGTAATACAAGATAAGGGGACAATCGCAGACAATGAAAATGGAACAATCACAATGCATAACAAAACTACAGAGATACGATTGTATTTCTCGTTACCTGTGCCACTTTCTTCACGTTCAATGTCACACGTATTATCGTCTTTAACACAAGTATTTGTCATTATCAATCTCTGGATATATTTTTTTAATGATAATGAGCGTATTCCTGTCCAATGGAATGTCCATGTGTGGAATGGTCCACTCTGTTTTTGGAACAACGTTCGTGTGTTTTTAACTTCTAGTACTTAGCAATTATCTGACAGGAGCCATGTTTTTCCGGGAAACAAATTTGATGATGGTAGATACTATTTCGTAGATATTTTCAAGAAATATTAAGCGTGGAGATTGTACCGATCCTGCTTTTCTGTGACGTTAAAAATCGTATAAGTAAAAATATGAACAGCATTTAGATGTGTTGTTTTGTGAATTTGAGTAAGTAACACATAAGTACGTAAATTACTATTTGGAATGTTTTAAAAAACAATTAATTGTTGTAAGTTAAAGTAGCAAACTTCATAACATATATACATACACTCAAAATTGTATCATCGAAGCGGTAGACAGAGGCGTAATTAAACACTCTCATTTTGCCAATTATAATTAAGTCCCACTCACATAATATTGGGCAAGCCTATTGCCATTAATTGGGCACTTTGGGAATGGAATATGGGAAAATTGAGAGTGTATCAAAAGGGAAAAGTGGGCAAGAAGGATAGGGATATTATTTATATGGATTAATTGGGGAGAGAAAACTATTATCTTATGTGATACTAGCAACCCGCCCCGGTTCCGCACGGGTAGCAGAGACATCTTCAATAATTATCATTATATTTCAACCAATTTACACAAAACCTTAACAAATTATATACCTAAACCTTCCTCACGAATCGCTCTATCTATTGGTGAAAACCGCATGAAAATCCGTTTAGTAGTTTTTGAATTTATCGCGAACAGACCGACAGACAGACGCGGCGGAGGACTTTATTTTATAATATGTAGTGATAACAAGAAATCAACGACTTTCGGATTATTTCCTTTAGGTACTTCTACTGCCAGACCTTGCTTCTTCCTTTCATGATGCTACTCGTATGTCAGTCGGAAGTACTTTTTAGGTTTTGATTTACCTGTACTTACCGAAATGTTCAAATGTATTAAAATCTAAGGCTTAATGGCCGTATCTTTTGATGGCGTTGACTTAGAAGCTTGATTTTTTACAGCTTAAAGGGACCGCTGACATAAGTATTTCATGTTAATTTCATCTTGATGCCTCCACGGGTTCCTGAGGAAAAGGGTCTTGAGTCTTGACTAGGACTGTCATGCCGTCCGGTTTCCCCGGATTTGTCCTAGTTTAGAGGGCGTCCGGGGAGCGTCCGGACGGGGTTTTCAAAAGGTGTCCGGGTTACTTCACCTTAAATTATAATTCTTAGATGAATCGTTAACCAGCTGTTTAAATTAATAACAACATGTAAATGGAAACTGCGTTTTATAATAATTTTTTGGGTGTCCGGGAAAAAAAATCGCGATTTCACACGTGTCCGGGGTTTTTGAAGTTTTTGTCCGGTGTTGGTAATTTAAGTGATGGCAGACACAGAGACAAACAGCAAAGTGATCCTATAAGGGTTCCTTTTATTCCTTTAAAGGCACGGAACCCAAAAAACAAAAAAAAAATAGAATAAGATTTTTTTAACAAAGGCAAGAAGCAAATTATATTAGAGCGTTCCTAAATTAAATTCGTGTTGAATCAAGATTTGGCAAAAATACGCTAACAGAGCTTTTTTATGTTAGAACATAATTGTTAATGAGAAGTTACGGTTCGGACCCGCCATAGCGGGACTGATGAGTCAACGTACTGCCAGTGACAGAAGTTTTTACAGTTTTTTTTTAAACCGTAAAAGGAGGTCAATACTTACCTAAAAAAAACATTATACCTATACTTTGTCAAATTTAGGATGATAATTTTGACAGCTCACGGTAGGGATGAGGGTGTATAATCGTTATTAAACCTATTCGATTTTCGATTGTTATTATCATATACCTTGGAATCGATAGTTGCATGTTTATGGTGTATGGTCGATTATAAATTTATAATACAAAACGAACAGTCTTTTCTATTTAATAAAAAATAATAATATCACTATGAACGCTCACAGAAATAAAATGAAACAAGAAATAAGAATTTTCTTCAGTCATCCGCAGTTACATTTTCACAGGCATTTTGCAATAAAGTCGGTATTTTCTTAGTCGTAAATGGTGGAGATATGTTATGTTTGGCTACATAGCCTAAAAAATAATAATAAAACTTAAGAACGTATTTAATAAACGTAGGTAGTTGATAAAATTATGAAAAAAAAAAAAACAAAGCTTTGATACGAGCCCAAATCCGTTTGATGGCCGTGTAATGATACTATAACAATCTAAAAATTCCACCTACGTATATTTTACTTATATTGTTTTACGAAATTGAATACTCACTATCAATACGATGATTTTCGATGGTCTGGTTGTTCGTTACGCGTGGCATTTCACTAAGTGGGCGGTACCCATCAATGAAGTATGACATTTTCTGTTGTAAATTTTACCGAAAACAAATACAAGACTTCACAGGCGTGAGCTCTCAAAATTATCATCCTAAATTAGACAAAGTATATAATGTTTTGACATAATTCTTTCTACTATTTTATTACACGACTGACCAGCAAAAGGTATAATGTTTTCGGTATGTCTTTATTCCTGCATAACTTCTACATGCCTGATCAAATTTGGATGTATGGGGTATCGTTAGAATCCTTCCAGCATCCCGATTGACACTATAAATTTAAATAATCATAAATTTAAAACACCCCGACTCGAAAATCTCTTCAACGATTAGAAAAGAGCTAAGGATCTTCGAGAAGATCGAAGAGATTTTCTTGAATTATATCTAAGAACACTCTCGATGAAGTCACCTTTTAAACACATTAACGCACTTAAATCGGTTCATTCGTTTCGGAGCTACGATGCCTGTGATGCCACAGACAGACACACAGACACGTCAAACTTACAACACCCCTATTTTTGCGTCTGGGGTTAAAAGAAGAACAATATTGCAGCTGTATGGCGCGTAATTTCACATTCTTTGATGCTCAGGACTCTGTTGACCGAAGAGTCTGTAGGCTTATAAATGACGATGTGCTCACGAATAGAGAACTGCAGTGGCGTAACAATAGAGTGGCAGAGCGGGCAAAATGCAACAAACCCACGGCCGTAGGGGGCCAACGGCCCCGACCCCAAGGCCCTAAGCACACGAGGCACCAAGAGTGAACTTGTGTTATATTGTAATTACGTTGTAATTAGCCACGGGCCTCAAATGGTATAGTTACGCCACTGGAGAACTGCATAACCTTGAGCATCGTCGTAAAGCCGCTTGCTTATCGGTTTTTTATAGGATTCACTTTGGTGAGTGTGCGAAACCTCTGTTCAAATTAATTAAACCCTCACCATTCCTTTATCTGACTACTAGGCGCAGACAGAGGGTTCATCCTTTCGTTATAGAAACACCAAAAAGTTGAACTAAATGCTTTGACAGCTCCTTTTTGGTTCAAGTCGCCAAGGTAAGGAATGAGCTGTCTGCGTCTATTTTTCCAGTCAATTATAACCCTGGAAAGTTCAAGAGTAAAGTGAATAGGTTTCTCTTGGATAGGCGTGTACCATCTTCGTCTTTATTGTCACTTTCCATCAGGTGAGTTGGAAAACCAACTATTCCATATCACAATAAAAGAAACTGTCAGTCGTAGGACTGCACGTCAGAAGTGAAAACACATTTTTTAAAGATTAATTAATAAGGAGCTGACCAAAACTCAATGTTTAGATTAGCGCCCTCTAGTGGATCTGTACCATATAATACATAAGTATATATCAAAACTACAGTAGTATCGCGCAGAATCTACAGATGGCGTAAAAAAATTTTTTTAAATATTAGAAACTCGGCTCCGTCTTACGAATTTTCGATCAGGTCACGTGTCCTGAAGCGAGTTGACAATTTTTAAACCCATCCCAAAAAGTGCACAACGCCGCTAAAGAAGTTTTTACTTCAAAAATGTATTTAAAGGATTTTGAAGAATAGGAAAACATTTACATTTATTTTATTGTATTCATTTGTTTTGACATAATACTTTTTCCTTTTGAACTTTCCATTTTCAGGTTGGCTCAGCGTCTAGTAAACAAGACTAAGAAAAAGTGCTTTAAATAGAGCGGTTCCAACTTGAAGCGATCTGTTTAGGGATTGTGCATTAATCACGTAAGGCTCGAAAGGGCGAGAGGGGGTTCGGAAAAAATCACGAAATATCACAAGGTGTAGTGAGATATCACGTGTATTTATTTTTTTGTAAAACGCGCCGTTATATGTATATGTATTTAAAGATAATATTCTGAATTTTTTTATTATATTTGGAAATAAAAAATACACGTAATTTTTAGCTAGATTGGGGGTGGGGTTAGTCTAGAACCTCACCACGTATCACCAGGGTGGAGGGGGGGGGGGGGTTAAAAAGTTGTTTAAAAAACATCACGTGATTAATGGACGACCCCTTAAGTGGTGTAGTACAGTCGTTCTTGTAGATTGTATTTTACTGTCAATGCCGTTGTTGAAAGTAAACTAGACTTGTGTCTATTACCTTTTTTAGGCATGAATCATGATTTTTATCTCATTGAGCAACTGAATTCCACCATCTCGATAACCAAGTAATACTGTTTTGTTATAGAAAGTAGTTATTTTTATCGATAACAAAGACAAAAGCAGAGTACAGTGCCATAATCATAAATTAAAAACTCAACATACCCCCGACTCGAAGATCCCTTCAACGATTACAAATGAGCTGATGATCTTGAATTATATCTAAGAACACTCTCGATCAAGTCACCTTTCAAACAAAAAAAACCGCACTCAAATTGGTTTATCCGTTTCGGAGCTATGATGCCACAGACAGACACTTCAAACTCATAACACCCCTCCTTTTTGCGGAGGTTAATAAACAATACTTACAAAACGTTAAAGTGTGTAAAGTACACCACTAAACCTTCATACCACAGTATTTTACGATCTATTAGGGTTTACCTATAAGAACATAAGTTACATCTGTGCTAATATTATATATAGGTAGGCCTGCCATCACTTAAATTGCCGACGCCGGACAAGCTCTTCAAAAATCCCGGACACATGTCTGTAATCGAGATTCTTTCCCGGACACCTTAAAAAACGCCGATTCCAAAAAGGACAAATCCGGGGAAACCCGGACGGATGGCAGCCCTATATACAGTTAACTGAGAAAGTAACGCTGGCTTTCTATCTATTACGTTACACCTAAACCGGTGAACCAGTATTGATAAATTTTGGTATAGAGATAAAGGGGACCTTGGAGAAGGACATACACTTCCACCTCGAAAATTTAATTTCATCCCATTTTCCCAACTTTCAACGAGGAAATCGTTGAAAGTTGGGAAAGATTTTACGCAAACGAAGTCGCGGGCACCAGCCAGTGGATAATAAAAATAAACATAACATATAAATGCAAAGAACAAATATATTATCCACGTGTTAAGAATGAATAATAACAGCTCCACTAATTCTTACAACAACTTCACACTAACATAAATTAGTTTAAATAATATCTCAAAGAGCGAGTTGCCAGTATATTCTAGCTTTAATTAAACATTGGCTTAATGTCAGCTAGCTATTCAAACCATTTAAATACAGAGAAATTATGTTATTATACATTTATGTCGATGAGTGTACATTAAAAGATGATTATTTAGATAAAACATTACAGAAATTGCGGAAGCGAAAAGCCAGGCGTGACGACTGTGGATTTATACCACTTTCCTTTGCTCTTACACATGTGCTAAAAGTAATTTCCTCATGACTACTGTCTATGGTTTTATATTTAACTCGATTACACGCCCAATTAAAAAAAATATCCGATATTTTTTTAAATTTGGAAAGGAATATGTAAATTTATACTATTTAAATGCATTTAATTTTGCTTAGATTTAAAAATAGTCAGTATTTAACTCTATTCTATATTTTTTGGTAGACAAACTTTCTTTTTTTTATTTAATAATAGATCTGTGGCCTGTATATGTAGATGTATGCACTGATTTGTTTTTTCATATGTAATTCCTTTAAAACGTTAACACCAATCCATTCAAATGCTATCATGCTTACTCAAATATTATAGTCAATAAAACTATCGTTAAATGTATTTATTCATCATCATGCCTGCGACGACGACAGTTGAACGATGTCTTCCGCTATAACTGCCCCGACGACACGGCGCTGCACACACTGTCGGAATGCCCAGCCTGGGCTAACCAGCGCCGTGATCTCGTCGTGGCAGTCGGTGCTGCGGGTAATCTCTCGCTCCCAACCGTAGTTCTGGCTATGGTGCGGAGCGAGAGCGCATGGAACGCTGTCGCCTCCTTCTGTGAGGAGGTGATGTCCGCAAAGGAGGCGGCGGAACGGGAGAGAGAGCGTAGTACAGCTCTCTCTACCCGCAGCAGACACACCGGGCGCCGGAGGGCGTTTAATGACCTCCAGCCACCTTAGGAAGTGGCCTGCGGGTGGTGAACTTTTTTGGGGAAGTCGTCGTCCGAACAGATACAGGCCCGAGAGGCAGCATGCAGTGTTCCGCGTGCGCTCTCAGAGGAGTGCGGCCGACGGGTGATGGTCGCACCGGGTGACGGGACCCGTCTAGGGTGAGACGGGTCAATGCCTGTCGGGGGTTGCGGAAGAATGCAATAGCGATTCTCGCTCCCCTGATCATAGGCAAGTAGTGGAACACCGGGGTGGTTTTTAGTCGGTAAGAGTCCGACAGACCCCTTCGCCTCCCCAAGGCGGAGGACATCCATGTAGGATCTTCCACCTCGTCAACAAAAAAAAAAAAAAAAAAAAAAAAAAAAAAAAGTAGTCTTCCGCTATAGTGCTCATAATGTAAGGTTTATGTAATTAATTCAAAGATAACTTTTTGTATTCTATGTTGGAATAAAATAAACCTGAAAACCACAGTTAGGTAACTTAGGTACATCTCAAATATTCTGTTCGGAATTCAAATAACACAACATCAGAGATTCTGGAACGCGCACCTATAAAAAAACATCAAATAATTTACTTGCAAGTTCTATATTCATGATGATAAATACATACTTACCTACTATTCTCATAATCCGCTTTCTAAACCCGCTTATTAACACCTACGTTAAATATATTGTGATTAACGGTGAAACACTACATAAATATCAGCCTTAAGTAGTAGTACAAAGAACAAGCAATCACGTAACTGTTTATGAACTGAACAAAAAAAAATACTCCCACGTCCCTGATCTATGGTGCAACGAGAATAAATTGTTTATTTCCAGATCTTCCGCGAAATTAACCTTGTTATGTGAGATTCGAGATAAATAAAATATTATTAATATAAAACAAGTAGCATTTTTTACATTTTTCTTACACCTTTCAGGGGTTTGTTTAGAGTGGTAAGGAAAATTGAGCTTTAGGGAGGAATTAGCTTTACCTTTGCAAATTTTCACACTAAACTATGCTAAACAACATAATTCACAAGTTTTATTATTATTAGAAGTTGTTAAATAAAATTTGAAAATAGAGACCGAATATATGGCTATCTTAACCCCAAAACTAAAAAAATAAAACGTTTTGAAATAAAATACGAAATTTCAAACGTTAAATTCCATTTTCAAATCGTGAGGTGAGCGTCAAAGACCGCGCCTTGTCTGGCCAGTCGCTTTATAATTTATACTATAATAAAATATTATAAAGTTCATTTCGGGTTACTTAACTGTTAAACATGACATCAAAAACAACTTGAGACACTCCTTTTGTGATTTAAAGATATGTATTTTAATTTAGAATACATTCGTTAGGTATTTTCATTTCTTATTTTTTTATATTTACGTATTACGTACCTCTCTAAAAAATCCATGATGAGGAATAAAGATGTAAATAAAGCCGCCAGCTTGCGGTCTTCAAGATCTGGTGTACAATAGACATAGAGAACAGAAATACCCACACACTATCGTTCTTTCCACAGAGACTATACGCTTTTTATTCATTGTTAATAAAAAAATAAAAAAATTGAATTGTACATGTGAGAACTGTGTAGTCACAAGTATTATGTTAATTTTCTATGTTGCCTAGCAGCTCTGTGATGTTCTTTTCCATTTTAGAACAATATTAATTTATGTTACATTGTCCTCACATTAAATTGCGCTTATAAGTAATGTAACAAATAATTTTGTAAAAAAAAAAACATGTTGGAAAAGAGTGTCCTTGGAGTTTCTTGCCTGTTCTTCTCCATAGGATCTACGTTTTAGAACAGGCAACTAGCTTCACGACCGGCTTATACTGACTGACTCCTCCTGACAATTCAAAAATACCTACAATGGGTTTACTTGAAATAAATAATTTTGATTTTGATTGAGACCATGATTATGCTATGCGAGGTAATTTCAAGTGCACTACAAAACAAACAATATGTATGAGGATGAGATATACATTCTGTATGCTATATAATCGTGTTCTCTCTACTCTAACCTCTAATAGTTAACGTCGACAGTGAATCTATGATTTTAGGAAAATATTCGCCATACAACTTCACATATTTACTTTTCTGTTTAACGAGGACAGTAGGTATAAGCGAAGTATTGTCATAGACAAAGCTTTACACTTCGTCATAACGGAAGTCTATAATGATGATGAACGACAATGACCATTGACAAATAAAATTTACAAGAACCATTCAAACTCAAGACACAGATGTATTGAGTCAGATACATAGTTTGATGTCTATTCTAACTGTGCGTTTAAGGTCACTGCTTCGTTCCTTCGCTGCTTCGTCATAGCCTGATGTTAAATAACTAAAGCTTAATTATTAGTATAGATATATTATATATTATTTAATCTGATAATTCAAAATGACTGTATTAAAATGTCAAAATTCCTTGCTGCCTTGGAGATCCTGCTCATTGCAGCAAAGCATCATTATGTTTCCTTGTCTAGGACCGGATCTGAATGCTGAATTACAACTAAAGTTGGCAATTCAGCACTAAAGTCTGAGATCCGCCATCTTATGCAACTCGTAAAGATGTTTTGGCAGTCTGGACTCTGCCTTGAATAGCGATTCTGTTGTTTTGATTACATTTCGGATACAACACACAGAGAGTTATACAGAGATAACATGGACACCGTAAGTATCAAGAGATTTTTTATCTGCAATAATTTATGTCAAAATAAAATCTGACATGGCGTTTGTATGAGGCAAATTGGAAACGTACTTTAATAACACGGTTAATTTACATTTAATTATAAGTTTAAAGTTATTATCACCATTACAAAACTCCGAAGATTACAAATAAAAGAGTAGCATATTTTCTACTAACTGTTGCCTGCAGCTTTGCTCGAATTGAAGTCAATTTCATCAATCAATTCAGAAATCCTTTAGAACAATGGATCCTTTTTTTCTGGATAAAAAGTACCCCATATTATGTGCCTCTGTTTTTCTGTACTCCTGACAACGTGTTTGCAAAATTTCATAATGATCAGTTATGTAGTTAAGGCTTGAAAACATAACAAACAAACAAACTCATAATCGCATTTATAATATTAGTTAGGATTAAATACGTTGCACGTTACGTAAACATAAAGTTCTACAGCGTTTAGTTGGTTGGCTAACTTTGGCTGAGCTAAAGTTACCCTCTCTCACGAAAGCGTGAAGTCAATTAAATTTTTAAGTGCGTAACCAATTTCAAGGAAGGTTCGAAGAACACATAAACATCAAGTCTACAATATGAAATCCAAATTGAAATATTAAAGTGAACTCAGATTGAGTTGTTTCTAATAGTTAGCTAATTTAGATTCCTTATATTAGAATCACAATAAAATCTCCCGATATATCGTTATCAACACAAATATGTGTTTGTTTAAAGAATGTACAGTTACTAAATGACCACAGATCATTAAAAAATCGTAATAATCATAAAAATTTAATATAATATTTTGCTCCCATTTAACTGGCACAACAGATTAATACCTACACTGGTCTTTACTAGATAACGAAGTTCAATAATGGCTCAGTGTACGTGTGACATGATGGAGGAACAACACAGATATAGCTACGAAACAGAACTAATACATATAACAGATCTGTGGCTATATTTATAAAAAAAAAAGCTGATTTAAATATTTTTTATCAGGCAAAGGCAACACTCTCGGTCAGCCGTGATACTTGTTTATTGTTTTAATTTGAAGCCATGGTATTTAAACTAGAAAAAACCGTGTGGTCATGACCTCAACGATCACAAAAATTATACATTTAAAGTGCAAAGTATTTTATAGCGTTTGGCATGTTTTCCTAATCCTAGAAGTTTGATGCCAAAAAATAACATCAATGAACATTGGATTCAATCCAAAGCTATTTACATTTTGCAATTGTCTATAAAACGTGTTGGAAATAACATCAAAAGCAGATCATCATGATATTACAAATGGAATAAATCTCAAGTGTACAGCAATAAAGATATTAATTTTAATTTAATAAAATCTCAATCATCATATTCATCATCATATAAATCGTAAAAATTATTAAAAAGTAAAAAAGCTCCACTATTCACCTCCTGGCTTCATCATCAGACCATCGTTACGAAGCCCAATCTGTTGGACTCGTCGAATAAACTCGAGGGGTTTACTAGTAGCCACTTGAGTTACACTAACCGCATCCTAGCTCTATCATCAGATCAGCTACCGCTGCTACCAACTACGATACAATATATACGTATATGCTACGCTGTCGAAAAGAACTGAAAGAAACTAACCCAACACTGGTCACGGGTCTCCAATCATCAGTGTCGGCTCTGGCAGTAAATCAGGGTCCAAAGTTCTTTTAACACTTTGTCTTAACGTAAATCGTTTTTTGAATAATGGAATAGATGTTTGTCTTCCCACTCACCTGATGGAAAGTGACGACACAGACGTAGATGGTACACGCCTATTCAAGAGAAACCTATTCACTCTACTCTTGAACGTTCCAAGATTATAAGTGGCTGGAAAAATAGACGCAGACAGACTCACGTTTAAAAATCGAATCGACTTGAATGATATAATATGTCATCAAATTTCAAAATAATTATTAATGACGCTATTCTAATATATTGAGCTCCCGTTGCCATTATCACTTTTAATTTTATTGTTTAGGCTATAGGACTTTTTGGAAGCTTTGTCTACTTCAAGTTCAACAAAACAAATTCTGTATAATAGATTATTTACAAACACACTAAATCCAAGTCCATTTAGAAAGAGATTTTTCAAGTGGCAACATTTCCAGAACAGTTTAAATATTTAGCCCTTGTTATACGCTACATTCGTCCTCTGAATATTTATGTCTTTTGACGTGAAGGAATATAGACTTTGAATCTTGAACGGTAAGGTCGTAAATGGTATGTCTTTTTGTTTAGCATTGTTAATTCATTAGGTAAAATTTGCAGACATATTTTTTGTAACCAAAAGGGAGGTTTTAGAGAAAATAGTTTTATGTTTTTGTTCCTATAGTAGAATAAATATGAAGTAGGTTATAAGCGGCACAAGATATTTCGTTTCATAACAGACTTATGTAACCACACACATAATTTTTTTAATAAAAGTTACCAGAGATTTGGTCGAGACTTTTATTTTTATTGTTTTTTTTTATTATCTATTCGGACAGAATTTCAAAATTACGTGCACCTAAGTGCGAGGCCATTTGCTTGCAGAGGAATTGTTATTCGCATTTTAAACTACATGCAACAATGGCACTTTACAAAAAAAAAAACTTATTGGAAAAAAAAAGTAAAAATAATGTTTTATTTTTAATTACAAAGTATGATACATAGCATGCATTGTTTGTTGTTGCTCCGATAAAATGTATTATCTTACTACACAATGCAGCATTGTAGTAACATGTCATTTCTATACCACGTTTTCCTGGCGTCATTGACTGATAAAATCAGGATAATATTGACATGCTAAATATAATTAAAGACAATACACAGTTATCACCCACCATTAATGATTAGGTAATTGGAAGAAATTGTCTTCCGCCCGATAATGATATTTTGTTAAGACTATTAAGTATTATGAGTTATAAATTATAATACAATTTCCAATTAAAAAAGAAACTGACTTAGACTTTAATTATATACAATAGAATTAAAATTATAATAGAATTAAAAACCAAATAATAAAACGCGTGCCTCACACGTTTGGGACACCCGGTTGGAATGAAATTGTACCTATCAAAATATAGTAAATACTGTAAAAATTCGAAATTAAAATTGCGCCATCTGTGCAAGTTGCCCGATCTAATATACGGATAGTTACTATACAACCAACATAAATTACAGTAGTATCGCGTAGATGGCGTAAATAAAATAAATCCACTCGCGGTCAGCATTTTTCGTTGCGCTAACACCTTTTTCCGTCTAGTCCCCATCCGCCGAGCATCTGAAGTGTAACGTGCGTAAAGGAACTTCGTTCCAATAATAACACACTACATTGTTTGTTAGTTTGGTTGAACGCGCTAATCTTTGGAAATACCAGTCGAAAGAACTTCAAGTTCTTGCACATAATAGCCCAATTCTAGAGGAAGAATATATTCTATTTAACATCACGCTACGAACTTTAGGAGCATAGCTACGCCCATCCATCCAAACTTTCACATTTATAATACGCTAGCTACGCCCCGCGGTTTCACCCGCGTAAGTCCCAGTGCCGTGGGAATACCGGGATAAAAAGTAGCCTATATGTTAATCCAGGTCTCCAGCTACATACATACCAAGTTTCATCGCAATCGGTTCAGTAGTTTTTGCGTGAAAGATTAACAAACATCCATACATCCTCATAAACTTTCACGTTTATAATATTGGTAGGATAGGAGTAAGATTCTATAAACCATCATGCTCCCCTTGCTACTAATTATTGCGACCTTGATAGCTCGTGTCAGAGACACGCAACGAAGAATACTTTATTCGTGAATGCGTGTGAAATGGGCATACCACTTGCTAATAGTTGCTAAGCTTTCAATGGCGGATTTAATCGGTCAGAAACTTCTAAGAATCTTTACATTTAATTACTATGCTATACAAGACGTGCTAAAAGAATTCTTTTGAATTACATTGAACCATGAGTGTTGTTGTTTAATAGTGAGTGACTCTGAAGAAAATCTCATTTTATAATCTTTTAGATAACAATGGCAGTTTCTGGTGTTAAAAATAAAAAATGTTGCCGAAACAAAATATTGTATAGGCGCTTTAAATTGCAATGTTTGTATGTGTGTTCGGGAAGAAATTTAGAAGCTAAATTAGAACCAGTTCCCGATGTCCATGAGCTCAAATTTAGTATACCATACAACAATATACTAGTACCATTTGATCGTGGGAGAGCCATGCCTCGGCACGTATGGGCCGGCTCGACCGGAGTGATACCACGGCCTAACAGAAAACCGGCAGTAAAGCAATTTTGCATTGCTTTTCACCAAGTGAGTGAGGTTACCGGAGGCCCTAACCCTTTCCTCCCACCATCTTCCACCTTTCCCCTACTCCTACCTTAAAGGCCAGCAATGCACTTGTAACTCTTGAGTTACAGGTGCCCATGGGCGGCGGTAGTCATTTTACTATCAGGTGACCCGTCTACTCGTTTGCCCCCTATACCATAAAAGAAAAAAAAATGGAGCTGTTCTGTTGATGGAACCGGAAGACGGCCATAGGAACTTAGATAAACCGATCGAGTTTAGGCTCATTTGTTTTGTCTTGGTCAGTACTTTGGTGCTACATGATACCCAGGGTCTGATTTTTAGAGAATTTAAATAAAACTGTCACTACAACATTCCCGCCATTACATCGTTTAGAAATGGACTCGTTTTTAATATTAAAGTTTTCCTGCTAGCGGTTAACAGTGTATAAATAATCACGCGCCGGGAAATGGCACTCGTGTATTACCAACATTACCCACATCCCATGTAATTCTGGCAACCCTACTCAGTACAAGTAAAGAAGGCTATTAGCTTCGCTTGTAACTATGGGATTGTCCATTAACCACGTGAGGCTCGAGGGGGGTTCGGAAAAATCAGGAAATATCACAAGGGGGAGGGGGGGTGTAGTGAGTTATCACTTGTATTTATTTATTTTTTCGTAAAACGCGCTATTATTTTTTTTTGTAAAAGTGTAGTAGCGTATGTAGTCTTTCGTTTACAGGTAATGTTTTGTGTTTAATACTTTAGATTTTGACATGTGACGTCACGAAGCTTATGACCCCCCACCCCTTGTCACGCTTCTTTGACTCCCTCCCCCCTTTAACATGTGACGTAATTTATGGAATGCCCCTAAATTATAATATATTTATAATAATATTCTCCTGTCAACATCTTATATTGGGTTTCAACATCTATAACAAAATCTATAAGTATATCAATTCACGTGTATGTATAATTTCGCGTCCATTTAAACTCCATGGCGATAAAACTAAAGTTCAATGTAATGCCGTGAAATTGTATATTACAAATGGTCGGCATCCCATCAATGATTGGGTGTTGCCATAATATGTTATACAATATATCGATGATAATATATTAATTGGTCAATTCAGTAGTAGACTGTCGAGTCAAATTAGTATTTCTTTGTTATTAAACGTCAAAAGGATAGGTTCTGTAAAAGATTGTATGAAATAAAGGTTTATGACGTCACAGCCCGCCATTGTGAAATTGTTTACTTTTAATGTTTGGTTATACAACTACAATTACAACTTACAACTACTTACAACTAATAAAGAATCTAATTATCAAAGTCTTAACACTTCGTTTCCAGAGGACTGTTACATAATTTATTTTAACTGCAAGCAACTTCCTTATGTCTAAATGAATAAGCAACTTCATCTTCCGCGCATTTTCCCAACTAAGTTGGCTTTCAGACTAACTACGTAACGACCGAACTTCGATATTTTACGTGAAGCAACTACTATCAGACCTCCACAACCCAAGTACTAGGCAATATCGAAGTTCTGTAGTTAGACCAGGTTATCGGACTTTTTAGGGCTCCAACTCCCCCTAACGAATGCCACAGATGTTCGTATGACACCCGGGACCGACGGCTTAACGTGCTCTCCGAGACATGGAGTGGTCTCAGTGTGTTAAGAATGATCACCCATGCTAAGACTGACCTGGCTAGGATTACTTAACCTTTCAATGTGCTAACCTACTAGGTTACCACTTAGCCAAGAGCAATTGAATTAGGCTACCAAATGCAAAAGTTTTTTTTTTAACGGCCAATGCCAGAGATTAGTTCGGTAACCAAAATAGCTAATTCTTTAGCTTTATTACGTTATTGTAAATAATAGAGAGATGCATGCATGAGACAACTCATGGCAGTCACGGCCGTTTGATCCCAAACTAGGCAGAGCCTGTACTATGGTAACCAGACTGCTGATAAACATACTTATATATTACTAAATACATACGTATTATAGATAAATTACACTCAAACAGAACAAATGATCGTCAATCACACAATGATTGGTCCTGGGTGGGTATTGAACCCACGACCTCACTAGACCAACAGGTTTTTATAGCTTGTATTAATGTTTAAGGGTTAAGATGAGAGGGTCAAAAGGGTTGAGTATTGGTTTTGAATAATAGTAATTGGCAAAGCGATTTATGGACGTTTTACGTGACCAGCAGCCTCGTCATGTAACGGGACAGCAGTACAGAGCAATTTAAATAAAAATCATACATTTATTCCCATAGCATGATAATATGTATTACTTTACACTACATATTATAAAACAAATTCCCCCGCCGCGTCTATCTGTCGCGTCGCGTTAAACTGAAAAATTAGTGAACGGATTTTCATGCGGTTTTCACTAATAGTCAGAGTGATTCATGAGGAAGGTTTAGGTGTATAATTTGTTAAGATTTTGTGTAAATTGATTGAAATATGTGGATGATTGTTGAAGATGTCTCTGCTACCCGTGCGAAGCCGGGGCGGGTTGCTAGTTTAATCTAATACTAATATAATAAAGCTAAAGAGTTTTTTTTGCTTATTGAACAGAGTGGCAAAAATATCGATGTCGAAAATTTCTCGATTGGCGACTCACACAGCAGGTCTTCCGAATGTAATCCGTGTAACGATGTACACTCTAAGCGGACTGATAGCAGCCATAGCACTTCTAGAAAAATACACATGGTAGACTAGACAGTTATTAATAAATAAATTTTGTAGTGGCATACATAGGCGCCCAATCATGGCCTACCAATCTACAATTCTACAATCCAATCAATTGTGACACAATATATGTATTTCGGTACAATAGACTCTGGCAGTTAGGCTTTATAAGGCATTACAAAAAAAAAGCAGTTGTTGTCTATAGAAATGACAATTTTAAACTTAGAACTAGAATGTGTCAACATTAGTATGACATCACTGGCCGAACGAAAGACGGCCTTGCTACGCTTTCAAAAGAAAATGTAAGTAAACGTGTTTTATTAATTTAATGTTTCACATTGTTTACGGCCATTTTATGATTTTTTACACACGTCCACTATGAAGGTTAGTAAAAATAGTTGAAATTAGTTTCGTCACTTTTACTACGTCAAACCTAAGGTAGTAAGCATTATTCCTAGCGTCTCAAATTTGAGTTCCAAGTCATAAACGCTGATTATACCTATCAGCAGCTTGGTTTTGTCAAGGTGGATAATTTATTCTTCTAAATATAACATTCTTCTGGAAAAATATATTAATGTAAGTAAGTAATGTTTAAGATTTATTAAATCTTAATAATACTTATTATAAAAGCGAAAGTTTGTGAGGATAGATGAATGGATGTTTTGTTACTTTTTCACGAAAAACGGCTGAACGGATCTGGATGAAATTTAGCACAGACATAGATTACAGTCTGGGATAACGCATAGGCTACATTTTATCCCGGAATAATACAGTTCCTGTGAGATAGATTTCACCAAAATATCCACGCAAACAAAGTCGCGATCAAAAGCTGGTCATGTCTAAAAAAAATAAAAAAGATGAATTTTGTAAACTAAGTAACTTACAACCGACTTCACATACTTCACATTAATCTTTAATTACTATACTTTTCACTTTAACTTGCTTATTACAATACTTAATCATTAAAGTTACAAAAAAGATCTTTGTTTATACAGTTTACAAGATGTCAGCTTGAAATGTCAATTAAACTTTTTAATTTTTTTATCGCATTTGAAACAATGCTTGAGTCATAGACTAGAGAGCGTTGCCCCCGACTCCCGCGCTGCAACATGGCCGACAGGGATGACTTCCGGCAACCACTACCATGTTTACTTATTTAACTTTATGATTTATCGTGTAAATACTGAATACTGCTTCGTTAATTTTAATAAGTTAATTTTATGTTTTTATAGTGCTATAGTTAGTATGTTTTATGTTTAGTTTACTTGGGTGGCCGTTAAATTTGTTATTTATGTTTTTTAATGTTCGTAAGAAGAAAAATAAAGATAAGCGGAGGTAATATAAACAAGGTAATAACATAACAATTAGTAAGAAATATCTATATTGTTTTTTTTTTTAATTATGTAGAGAAAGCATCAAAATTCGCTTAACACATTCCAATTTACAATGCACTTTTTTCTAGCGTAAGCTTCACAACAGTCAGTCAGTTTTTAGTATTTTCATTGGCCTGCTCAAATGTCTGACTGCGGTGGCGGACCAGTGAGAGTCGTGGAGCTCCCTAACGTACGTACGTACCCATACTACGTGATCCATTCTGAGGGGGGATAATCAATATCCTCTAGGAAAACCCGTGCTTTTTCGAGCTAAGCATATATTATATTATAGGGGGCAAACGAGCAGACGGGTCACCTGATGGTAAGTGACAACTGTCAGCCCACTACAGGTGGTCACCGAGGAGGGGGAGGGGGTATAAAAAACTAAGATGTGTTCGAGTTCCGTGATTACCGACTCATCTACTCTATTGGGTGCAGTGATTGCAATGATTGCAATCACTGCACTGATTGCATTGCATTGCAATGATTGCATTGCATTTGCCGCGTGAGTGAGGTTACCGGAGGCCCTAACCCTTCCCTCTCCCCTATTCCCGTCCCTCCCCTATTCCCACCCTTCACCTCCCCCCTCTTCCCCTAATCCCACCTTAAAGGGCGGCAACGGACTTGTGACTCTTGACTTGCAGGTGCCCATGGGCGGCGGTAGTCATTTACCATCAGGTGACCCGTCTGCTCGTTTGCCCCCTATACCATAATGGCTTCTTTACTATAAATTATTTGATTAGGTGTACATGCATGTCTCTCCGCGTCCCATTAGATTTGAAAAGAAAAAAACAATAAATTATATACTTACCGGAGTAAAATAGTTTTCTACAGACAAATTCATCACGACCATAGACACTAGCAAATCGTTTCAAATTACTAATTTAAACATGAATATGGCGGCTAAGTATACACGCAGAAGTTAAGTAAATAACATAATTAGTCATAGAAATAGTTCGATTGTGAAGTTTTGTGCTAATTATTCTACATTAGTTATACTCGAATTGTTTACAGGCACAGTACACCACACACTTGTTAATCACAGCTGTTTAAAATTTTTAAGTACCAACTTATAGGAACAAGGCAGCGCGAGCGGGCGTATTGTCTAAGTCTCTTCGAAACTTACCAGTACGGCGATATACAGAGTTCCCGAATAATAGATGTTCGAGAATGTATTTGCTCGTGCTCCTATAATCAATACTCAATACAAATAAATAAAATGGAAGTGTCTGTTTGTAATGTCAAAATAATTTTTACGATAACTATATCTAAAAATAAGTTTTTAAAATTTTTGTCTGTCTGTTTGTTCCGGCTAATCTCCGGGACGGGTAGACCGATTTCCACTGGACTTTCACTGACAGAGAGCTGTGTTATAAGGAGTAACTTGGCTACTTTTATTTTGGAAAAAGAAATATGGGCACGCGAGTGAAGCCGCGTGGGAACTGATGGTAATATATATAAACCTGATTGTTATGTTTTTTTTTCTTTATTATTTAAAGACTTATGGACATAATGTATGTTACATATGTTATGTTATATGACAGCCTTTTTCATAACATAAACCTGTGTGTAACTAATAAAAAATTAAAAACGCTAGTCAGCCCTCAAAAATCAAATAAGGATTTTTTTTTAATTCTAGCCAGTGTGACTCGGGATGTTGTTAGGATTTTAAAGATGTTCAGGCATTTAAAAGTTATATTGGAATAAATAAACTCACATTCATACATTAACCCTAAAACATTACACTCTTTTTTTGTATGTACGCCTTTCTTTGTATTATGTCCGGCTCATTTTAATTTAGCGCCCAGTCATAAAAATTTACTTTCATAGACTAGTGTAATTTATGCGATGAACCATAAACAGCGTTATCTATATCTCACGCGGCGGCCATTTTGGCAGTCACCGTTTCAATTTACCGCCTTTTACGGCGGCACTGAAAGTAATATAACGAATAATATAGTTTAATAGCAACAAACAGTAAATATTAAAATCTGTGGTGAAAGTCTCATCAAAGTTGTTTTTTAGTGATTTCTAAGATTAATAACAGTGAGACATAAGCATAAAAATTATTATTTTGAAGTAAGAACACAAAAGAACGAACTCTTTCATAATTGGAATTGAATGACATTGAAAATTTATTTACGAACGACACCACACGTGCCCAGAAGACTATTTTTTTTTCTAGCACAAAGAAATAGCAATGCCACTCATTATGGTAATATTGTCTGCCTTCAGCGTCGGTTCGGCATATTATGTATAACATTTACTGAGTTACCAGATGTCAATATTTGTTATGAGTTGGCACGATTCCGACTTGTTGAATCATGATTATATGCACTTATTTACAGGCATTCCATCATAAAACCTTTGGAAATGAATCAATCGATAAATAATGCCACTTTCAGATAAAACCTATATATTCAAGTCAAGACTTATTGAGGTGTCAAACACTATCAGAAAGGACAGCATAAGTTAGTAGCAGGTCATAGAAGAGCAATAATAAAGGTATTAAATGAAAGTAAGAAGTAACCAAACTGACAAGGAAAAAATTGAATTAATTACTAGCACGTACCTACATAAATCGAATTAACTTACATTATAAATCTATAGTCGACTGATATTTCATTTATTAAGACCAACAACTACTTACAAAACCTTGTTTTTGGTAGGAATTATAAATCTTACACCTGGTAACCATACTCTTGAATAATATTTTATTTCAATGTTGTTGTTTTATGTCAGTATTGTTTACCTACATATTAGTAGTTTAATTAGTGTAATTTCTAGATATATGTATGTATTACGAAACGCCACATCAATTAGTGCGTGAGAAATACTTTAGATTTACATTTTTATTATTTTTTCCTGTACTGTTTCGGCATATAAACTCGACTTACTTTATCAATACAGTAAGAAAACAAAAACCAAGTACGGTAATAAATTAACATTTCGACTTTTAAGCCAAAAGCGTCTCAATTTAAAACTTGGATCGAAAGAAAAAGTGTCATTTGAGTGAGCTCACTCGCGCATCACCGCTCTTAAATGAGTAAAAGACGTACGCTATGTGATTAGTGATTATATAGTTTTTGCTAAATTGAATAAGAAATATCCTTCTAGCTGCTATAAAATGTCTTCTGCCTTCAGGATGTGCTAACAATAAAAGAAACATCAATCTAAGGGTGATTCTGTACCTTGTTGTTTTGATGAAGAAACAAAGCCACTAAGTAAATGTTTGTTTTAAAGTATTTATTCTTTTTAAAGATTAGCTGTTGCCTGCGACGTCGTGGGTAGTTTGCGTGGAAATTTTACTGAATCTATCCCACGATAACCATACATTTTACCGGGATAAAAGCCTATGCGGTATTCCATACCATAATCCATCTCTGTCAATCAATCAATCAAATTTCATCCAGATACATTCAGCCGTTTTTGCGTGAAATAGTAACAACCATCCATCCGTCTTCACAAACTTTCGCCTGTATAATATTAGTAAGATATAGTTAAATAATTGAGAGTGTATTTCGAAGAACCTTTACTGGTTGCGGGACCGGCGGCAGGGGCATTTCATCAAGGAGCAAAGCACCAAATCTCGAGTATAACCGTATCGTTCATCTGATCGTCATGAAATTTTGCATCCACGTTCCCAGGGATACTGATGAGAAGGACATCGGTACCCACCTTTCATCCAGAAAAAAAGTACCGTCAAGAGGGATGGAAAAAATATTTTGACGCGATGGAAGCCGCCTACTGTTTAATAACTAAGAATATTGAAGGAAGTATTTTTTTAAAGTACTCATTCATTTATTTCAAAACAAAACACAATCAAGACTTATTAAAGTTCAAAATCTGGGCAGTTCAAAATCAAGCTTTCTTAAAATTCGGAATTAAATGGTTCGGTATGCGATATTAGCTTAGTCAAGTTGTAATTTTTCGCACTATTAATAACGGTGAGGTTAATAACGTCCAGCATTTTTAAATATTCTGAAATATTCTAACATTTATTTTACTTAGCATTTGGTTACTTATATATCTACACACTCCATGTGTATCTTTTCAAACTGAATGCAAGATTGCAAGATAACTCTGAGTCACAGATTAATGCCATCTCGACAATAGCCCTCACCATAATACCAATACTAAACTGGTTTCTAAAGGTTATACGCATTAAATGTGGTACAAATGGGTCAATGGACTTGCTGCATTTGTTTAATGTCGTCACGAGTTCGTGTCGCGTTTCCTTAGTGATTCAGGCTTCGTAGGATAGGCTGGCTTAATCTAACAGTTACATTATAAAGACAACTAAAGATATGAAATGCCTTCCTAAAGAATACTACCAACGTGGGTCACACATTATAAGCCTCCAGCTAAGCTAAATGCTTGTGTTGGGAGTGGGTTCTATAGTGTACTGGGTAGTGTTGGAACAGGCAACCACTTAGTCTAATAAAACTGTTCCCGGATCCCTCCTATTTTAGGCGCAGTACGGCACACCGTGTGGTTTTAATCGGTTCGATTCCAACACACCGCCTCACCGAAAACCCCGGTGAGGTGACGACCCGTGGAAGTTTCCACACGCAAAAAATAAAGGCAACCACTTAATCGCAAGTCTCGACGCCTTAGCCAGCTTAGCTACTGCCACTTTGAAAAGATGTTTATGTTTATACAAGATGTTCCTCATTGCTTCCCCGCCATGCCAGCAATTCACCAGATTGGTTTGCCGTTTATTCTCGCTGCTTCTCTCGTATAGTGTCGTAGAGTTATGTTATAAAGCGTTACCTTCCTTACTCACTTGAACTTTCCTAAATTAACGGAGATATCTGACGCTTAATATTTACTGAAATCGGGCATGTGATCCATTTCGATCTTTCCCATAAGTAGGTCCGAAGAATATTTCTAGATACAAACATATGAAGATTATCTTTTCATAATATTATCATAGATATTAGAGTTGTGAAATGCGTGTTAGATCGGCGAAGACATTAAACTACAATTAAACAAATGCTTTGAATATTTCTTGAATCATGATTATATGTACAAGCTTGTTTGTGTTACTTACTTACTTTATAATGCTTTTAATTGAAGTCTCAAAGACGTCTGTGTTGCCATCGCATTTTTCTCCATAGCGGTAAAACTTGTAAATGAATTGAAGAATGACAGAGGCAGTTGTCTGCTTTTCCTAATGTCTTGTATTGATGTTGACAAAGGGTACTAGGAAAGAATCCTACACTTAAAACCTTTGATATTCGAAGATTTCATAAACAAATGTTGGGTAAAATATATCTAGGCGTACTAATATAGAAAGTTCTTAGAGGTATTTAGCAAATTTGAAAACCGTTAACACGCTTCGCCTTTGCGTCTATAGCATATTATATAAGTGTTGCAACACTCTTCACTGTAGAAATAGCCATATTATGTTTTAATTTAATTACTATTATTTTATTGAACAATTAACAACTAAATAAATCTTTAATATGATTTTTTCTATTAACAGTACAGAAATAAAAATATTATGTGAAATATATAAATACAAGTCTTTACGTGGGAGAGCCATGCTTCGGCATGTATCTAGGCTCGACTCCGCTCGATACCACGGCCTCACAGAAAACCAGCAGTGAAGCAATGCTTGCATTGCATTTCGTCGCGTGAGTGAGGTTACCGGAGGCCCTAACCCTTCCTTCTCCCCTATTCCCGTCCATCCCCTTCCCCTCTCTCTCTCCTCTTCCCGCTCTTCCCCCCCTCCCCCTCTTCTCCTACTCCCACATTAAAGGGCGGCAACGCACTTGTGACTCTTGAGTTACACGTGCCCATAGGCGGCGGTAGTCATTTACCCTCACTGCGTCATCGAGAAAAAAAAAGGATTTCCTATGGATTTTGTCTAATTGTGCTACTCAAAAGCACTAAAGTACCTACTGTTGTCACCGCATCAAAAACTCTTATTGAGTTTATCAAAAATAGGGGCAACTTCTAATAGATGATAAAACAGTTCACTATTAAAAAAAAAAGGAGTTGACATTATAATGATTAGTTATACCGGTAACGCAACGCCATTGGTCGGTTGATGAATATTGATGAGTAGTGGGGTTATAAAAGGCTAGGCATGCATTATAAGTTCATAAGAATCACTTGACAGCACTCAAGTTGAGGTACAAACAACATAGCAGTTATTGTTATTTAGTGAGATTGGTCATCATGATATATTTTTGCCGACTTATCTAAAAAAGTCGTTTTATAGAATTGAATAGACAGCATGACAATATTTTCTTAATTAAACACTTAATTACTTACGTGTCAAACTAAATTGACAACGAAGTTATTGTTACTACTCCACAATTTAAATTAGTTATAGAAGAAAGTTTTTTTTTTATTTGGTAGTGGCATACATAACCATATTGCTTATCTCCTTTAAATTTCCTATAAAGCCTTTTGCGGTTAGCAGCATTACAATAAAAATATTTTCATTTTAGAAAGTGCAATTTCTGTGCTTAATATTTGCAGTCATTTTATGCTCAAGTGCGTGGTGTTTTCTTTCGCCGACAAATTCAAAACTAAACGCTTCAAACAGTCTATTAAACTTCAAATCACTTCACCACCAAAGTATTTTATTTCAGTATTAACTTTCTAAAAAACGATTAGATACAGGTGATGGCGATAAATCTTTAATTTTCGCGAGACAGAAAAATGCACACCAAAAGAGATCAGAATGTTAAAAAGAAATAAAAAACTTAACCGCAAACAGTGTGATTTAGTGGCCACCGTAGCAACGCCATTTTTGTGTAGCAAGCGCAATTTTCCCGCGCGAAAGTTTGACAGGTGAATCACGACTTGACATTCCTTAGGGTTAGCAAACTTGCTTTGTAGTGTATGCCAGCGATGGCAACAACGCATACTGCCTACTGATGTTATGATTGATTGTGGTTGCAGAATTTCAAGTTTATGACACTTTCAATTGTCAGATATTTCTTTATTACTTCTTATATATTGTATGAACGCCGTGGGCAAGTTATCCTTACCGGTTTTATTAACATTTTCGTACCTATATTAGTTTTTTTTCAATCACGCAATTTTTTATGACTTATGGTGGATCTTATGTATTCTCTTTAGCTAAGAACAGTTTGATGACGAACTTATCGTGACGTGAGGGTTGCATATCAAAGGCTTTTTGTTTTTGTTCTAATGTCTAAAACCCTAGACTATTTAATTAATTATCCCGCTGACGCAGTCACCGAGAGTGGATCTTGATCTTCGACCCGTTACATTGTGATTGAGTTTCTTGTGGTATATGCAAATAGGTACTCCTCACTAATATTATGAATGCGAATGTGAGTATGTTTGTTTGTTTATTACGCTTTCAAGCCTTAATTACTAAAACGATCATCATGAAAATTTGCACACACGTGTCAGGGATAAGGACGATAGAGAAGGACATTATGTTACTTTCATCAAGAAAAATTACTGTTTTCGAGAATTTATTGACAAAGTCAACAGAAACGCGACCGAAGCTGGGGACAGAAGCTAGTTTTTACAGGCATTATATTAGGCCATGTCTTGAAAAGGCAAAACACTGTATTATGAAAATGTTGGTTTTGAGAAAATAGACCTTATGTAGAGCAAAATTAACGTTATAAAGCCAAAATACTGTATTTTAGATTACAGTATTTTGCCTTGACACGACTAGCTAGCTAGCTATTTGTGTAACGAAATCTTTCAACGTAGTTTTAACTTGAAGACGTCCAATATTGAAAACTTGCACACGCATCAAGGACAGATGACAATAAAATTCTAAAAAACAAATAAATAAATTTTAGTTCAAAAAACTAAAAAATCACAATTCAATAGCAAACTGAAGTACGCGGTAGAAGTTATTTTTTTAATATGAACAGTTTGTTCTATAGCGATATAAATTATAATTTAAAAAACTATTAAGTTTCAAATAAGAATTAAGTTATAAACAAAACAATTTATTTGATTGCAAAATAGCGTAGGGTGCTTGACATCAAATGTTACTAATACGTATTCATTGGTAGCTATTTATAAAAGTAAGAGTTATTTTAAAAATGTAGCAAAAACAACCGGTTGAAACTGTAAGGAGCGGATAGAGTTGAAATAAGTACATCATTTACATAATCTTATACCAAACTACTTATATTATTCCGTCGTATAAAACTGGCGTACATCGTCCATTGTAATCTCTGTCAACAATAAACTACAGAAATGAGGTAATCTTAGATTTGTGTGATGATAAGCGGTGATGCAGTGTTTCCTCCGTGTGAGTAAGCATTGAAATTACCGCAGCAAGTGACATTTTTGATAACAAGCATACATTTTGTTTTGAATAATATTATGTAACGGCATAAATCAGATAAAACTCTAGTCCAGCAGTAAATGAAATATTAACTTAACTTTTAATTTAAATCTTAACCATTTACATAAGATTATTTTCAGTTACTTTAAATAGTGTTTCTTGTTAGAAAGAAAGAGAGATAAATCATTTATTTTGTTACACACTGAGACATCAAAGAAGGCCATGCAAACAAATTGATATGATACTTAAAAAAAGTGTATGTTGTATGGTCAGGAAACTGTGCTTTACCAAAATCTCCGCGTGGATCTTCTGCTAAACAAAAAGTCGTAATAGCTTTTAACAAGACGTTTCATAGCAGATTCGTTTATTAAAAATAAAAAAAAACTGTAACTTACACATATACATATAATTATTATACAGACACACAAACATATTGGTATATTTGTACATGTATCTAAGCGTGACCGTCACGCGAGTTTAGTGCTTTTCCCCATACCAAAAGTGCCCAACGTGCCTAAAGAAGTTTTCACTTCAAAAAGTTTTTCATCTTTAGGCTTCTTGAAAGTTAGCCAATCATGAAACTCGTAAACAATTTACAGTATGGCAACCCTAATTAATTATATGAACTAGTTATTTTTGCGCGGTAAAGACGGCGCGTGGCCGCGGTATCTCGCTACAGCCAGGTCATTGTTTCGATGCTATCACTCGATTTCAGTAGCAATTAGCAATTATTGTACTATGTTTATAAGTCAGAATAAGTCCGTAATTATAATGAAACATTCCGTTCAATTATTTTTTACAGCAACATTTCCGCTGTGGAAACTACTTTTATCGTAACTATTACTATTATAAATGGGAACGTGAGTTTTATGACGCTTTATGACTTTAGCTACACAACAGATCATCATAAAATTTTACATACACACATTGTCACGAATACAGAAAATTATATAGGGTACCTACCCTATTAATTTTCTGTATTCCATCATCATCATCCAGAAAAAGGTACCGAGGGGTAGAAAAATACCTTCTACGCGAGCGAAGCCACGGTCAAAAGCTAGTTATAATATAAATAAAATCTGCCATAGTAAAATAATCGAATAACCAATTTCCTTGAAACTATAATACCACACGAATGATTTTGTGATTCGATCAACACCACAATCGATAATAGTTATTACACGGCTGACCATAAAATAAACTATTACATCAATATTACTATATAAATAGATGACTAGTCGGTTATGACATGATGATTTGAAATAGTTACTATCAGAAAGATCTAATATTAAAACGGTTTCTGTTGACGAAGTTTTAAACGCTGCACAATCTATTTTTATTTATGTTATTCTTTGATCCGTTAATATTTTTACTAATTTCGGATTTACTGGAGACCTGACACTATAATATTAATTAAAGAAATTGATCATATTGACAATAACGACGTCAAAAAATATCAACCCGAAATTTTTAGCGTTATATATAAAAAATAAACTCTTGATTTTTTTAGTGTAACGAATAATAGTTAATAATATTTTCTTAGCTGGCAACTATTCACTTCAACATGACTCAATCTACCGCCAACGACCATAAACTTTCGCGCTAAATGCAAAACAACATGGCGACAGAGAAAATATCGACACTATTTATAACAAGTGACACAGAAACAATGCTTCCTTGTTTAGTCATGCATTAAAACAAAATGGTTTAAAGCTAAACCGTTTGTCGCAAACCAAAATTAGAGCTAATCGGTAGTGAATAATTACACACGAACACGAACTAGCTAACGTAAGTCGTGACGTGTTGCTCTAAAAAGCCGTTTTCAATCTCTTCCTCGATTTATATTTATTTGTGTTATAAATACGAGGTCTGCGTTTTTTTTTCTGAACTTGAGAAACATTATTCTGCCTACTAAATTTCCGGTAAAAATTTATTTTCAACAAAACTACGCTCGTCCTATAAAAATCGCAATTGATGGAGTGGAAAAACATTGTAGAGGTCTATTATTGAAGAAAAGTGACAAGTTCGGTAGTTTTAAATTATATAAATCAAGTCCGGCTCAAAGGACCAACATCCTTATGAACAATACAAAACTTTTTAAAATGTTTGTTTTTAAGACTATTAAAATTATTTATATATTAAACCGTCACGTCAACATAAGTAAAACTGTCGTTCTACATAGCAAAGCTTACAAAGAAGCTAAATCAAACTATCAATATAAGAGAGAAAATGTTATGTGCCTGCGATGAACTCCATCAATAATAATAAATAGTTAGTTTACCAGTGTAAAAATCGTAATACAAACTTATATTTACAAATAAAAGTAAGTCATACGTTACTTAACAAAGCATTTCCCTTTCCTACTTAGTAAAATTTCCAATTATTCTAAAAATAATCGCTGCCATATTGTTTATGAATGTAAAGTACGACTGGAGTTCTAATTATAACCTCGAATAATGAACAAGCCGTTGTTTTGACTCTTCTTCGAGTACCTATTTGAAATATATTTTTCGTTTCAGGAAATAACAAGTATCTTCACTTCTCTTTGTAACGATATCACCCAAAAGGCATAATTAATGTGAAAAATGTTCATAGAGGTTTTATTTTACATAACCGAATGAAGATAGCTGGAATGCTTTTTTTTTCTAGCGCATTGGCCGAAGGTACCGCAATAGGCCCACAGAGCAGTCTTGATTTAAATTAAATGATTCGTCCTCTAAAATGGCTTATCTTTTTTTATATGTATACTCCGCCGTATCTGCATTCCGTAACCAATTAAGTTATAGTTTTTTTCCTCGTTAAATAGATAGGTACAATTCTGAACATCCTAATACGTCTGTCTTCATACGCCAATTTAATGAAATTGTAACCATAAAGTCCCACATGATAGCGCGGCAGCGCAAGTATTCCTTTAATGTTGCCAGTTCAAAAATTTTTAATTATTAGGTAGCATACAGTCGCATAATATTGACATGACATGAAGACTATTTTGTGTTAACTGGAAAACTGATGTATCAGGCAACGATGAAGTGACGTTTGACAATATGGCCGCCGTAGTTCCGATTTTACATACCTACTCGCAAAGAGATTCTTTTCCTTTAAATAAGGATCATTTAGAAACAAACATTAATGTAATTCTTTTTTCAATTTTTTTATTTTAATAATCGTGTAGCTATTTGGTGAGTCATCCTGTCTTCCAGGTTTTTTTTTTAAGAAACAAATTTGTACTTATATTTAAACATGATAGTTTAAAACATATTATTACAGTTTGATAGACCGTTGGTCATAATAGTAAGGTATAAATTTCTTAACAAAAGATAGATAATATTTAATTATGCAAGCAGACCAGAATATTTAGACCAGAACAGTGAAATGCACGTGGTTTCACTTAATTCACTGTAATTACATATAATCTGTCTGTGTCGAGCGAAACCTGTGTATATGTCCCACTCGTTCACAGCAAGAAATAAGAAATATACATTTATCAACTTAGCAAGGCGACCAGTTAATGAAGCACTTTAATTAACTGCTTAAAAAATAAGTTTCCCTACTTTGTGGATCTGGTCTAGGTACCAAATAGGCTTGGTAAACAAAATTGAGACAAGAACTTTAAAAAAAGGAACAATCAGTGTTTTCTTTTCTTTTTTTCTTTGTATGGCCATTATTTTAAAACATAACACACGATAAAACTTAAAAGACTAATGCCAAACCGAACCCATGTTTAATTTATTTTTGTTTATTATACAGCCAAACTATGCACAAAGAGGAAATTATGTACTCAATAACTGTTGTGTAGTGATTGATAAGTAATAAACTTTGAAATGGACGTTTAGGTAAGTATTTTTTTGTTTTCCTGGTTGACCATATTATAAGCGTGTTTAAAAAAGACTCTTCATACATGTATCCTAAATATTAATATAATATATTTAATAAGTAACCGGTTCAGTATACTTAGAGTTATGAGCGCACACAGCACACACGGACAGATACACCTTTAGAAATCAAGCTCTTAATTTATAATAATGCAACCAACTAACTGAATAATACTTTCTTCATTTAACATCCGCATCGATTTAGAATCTAGACTATAAACTAGATGGTATTTTTTAAATTCCTAAACATTTTAATTACTTCCAATTATCCAACACGCATAAGTTTCATAATTTAATGATTTATTATCTAGCCTCTCATCCTAACACTAATTACGAATAAAAATAAATTACTTTTTTGTAGTTCCTGCCTTGGCGATGAAATTTAAATGTAGACTTTCAAAAGTTCTTGCATACAATGCGAGACTCAGTAGAGATAGTCTTACGCTCTTTAGAAACGTATGAAATATAGAGGGTAGTATAGAGGTATGGAGCACCATCTTGTATGGGAGCCTAACAGAAAGTGTCGAGCAGAAAGCAATAAATAAATAAGTAGTTCAAGAACCGACCACAATGGCGCTAGTGTAGGCTAAGGATATGATATGAACTTAGCAATTATAGACGGTGTGAAGTGCGCCAGGTTAAAATACTTTTTTTTTGGCGACAAGAGTAGTTGATGAAAAGATGTAAAAAAAATTAGACAGATGTGTCTTCTAAATAATTTAAGATGTTATAATGTGTCTTCTAAATAATTTAATATGTTATAATGTTATTCAATTACACATACATATTGTGTTTAAAATATTTTTTTTTTATCTATATTTAAAAGCTGTGATTGTTGCCAGTTCATGAAATATTTACGACTAACAAATTTAACGCTCAAACGATAGATCAGTCATGAAATCCATAGCGCAATAAAATATTTTATTGATATATCGCTATGGTGTTCAATAAAGCAGATATAGAGATATACATGTACTTATATGTGTTACAATAATATCTATACTACACACTACACAACAGTTTTTCTATTAATATTTTTTTTATTTTTGTCATTTGCTTTTTTTTATTGTATACATGTTCTTTATTTAATATGTCTTGTGTGCGTCCAATGTTTGTGCAAAATAAATGGTTTTTCTTTCTTTCTTTCTTTCTTTCTATATATATTAAATATGCAAGACAAAACAGTTAAGTCACCATTTTCTCCTATGTTTGTCAATCGACAAGACAAGAGTCTTTAACTCGAGTTTTAGTATAATTTTTTTTAATTAACTATGGATTGTAGCAAAAACTATATTTTTCGGTATGGTACTGCAAGTATATACAATGATAGTTCAAGTTATATTAAATAAAACAAAACATTCAAAACTTACTATGAATTAGTCGAATTTGACCACTATAGCCACTGTAATGTTATCTTTACTGTGACTAGACGCTCTCTAGTAGCCTACTAGAGATCGACTAGTCACGGTAAAGATAACATTACCTACTAGTAGTAGGTAATAAAACCGTAACGTAATAAATAATAATTATAGTTTAAAAAACTAAAAAACACGCTTTTATAGAAAATTCAACTAAAAAATAAAAAATTTAATCGAATTATTGCATTGTCATCGGCCTTTGGCAGGTGAGCAAAATTTGAATGAAATCTGGCCGTTTAAAGTGGGTCAAAATCGTGCCCAAAGGAGTCGAAACATACAAACAAACATACATACAAGTGAAGCTAATATAAAGGGTGTAAAAACGATTTGTGCTCCCTAAAATTTTGTTCATATTAGGAGATGGTGGGCGCTCATAAGTAACTAAAAAAATCCTTCGTTTTTTTACTAAGAAAAAAATTATCAACCCCAGTAGAAAGATTTAGAAAGTTTTTAAAAGAAATCAAGGGAAAAAAAGGTTCGGGTTACCAGCACTGCTATATAATGCTATAAGGGAATACCAGTTCTGAAGAGAAAACACAAATTTATCGCAGGTGAGTTTATTAGCAGATACATATACATATATATATTCACGTCTTAATTATACCACACTTGCTTGTATCCTTAATAACACACAGCAACACACAAGCTTCCTCTACTGTCATTAAACCTTGTCTATATTAACAGATCTTCAGTAAAAAAATGTATTATTTGTTCATCTTATGTTGTTGTGGATTTTAGGTTGGAAACGCAAAATATAATAAGCCAGAGAACATTATATTTCTTTGCGGACAAGGAGACTAGTACCTTTCTACCTGCGGACGAATGTAAACATCGCAGGTGGCCATGATTCTGGATGGATTTAATACCTTTTAAATTTCGGTCGTAAAGCTAAATAAAGCTAACCAAAAATTATGACCGTTTAGAAACTTAACAACTTAATTTTTTATGTTCTTAATCGATAGCTATTACCATTTTTGGATTATATTAAGTCGTGAACGACCATAACGACCATTTATGTTAGTCAGTCATTAATATGCGAGACGCTACTACAAACAGTAGGATGGCAACATCGTAAAATATAACAATTTTTATAGGTAGCAACGTGTTTACACAATCAGGCCTTTTTGGTCAAACTTATAAATTAATATAGTTCTATATTTACAAGATTTATTGCCACTACATAAAATAAAACAGGTATTAAGCATCTAAGCTTATGCCAGAAATAGTTACGTGTGAGGACAGGTATAAGTATTATAAGCCCAAGTTTTTTACCGATTTAAGTAGATGCATGGTTGTGTGGTTAAAATCAGATGTAGCAGTTGCTGTAGTAGAAAAAATACTGTTCTAGATATCTTCTGATAACAATCCGTCAGACCAAATTATGTTTAAATAGGTTTCCTACTTTTGTCCCTATCAGTAGCTATCTCCAACTTTAGAGTACAGAGGTAAGCCTCTAGCGACGTACGTCGTCAGTTGAAATTGTGTTAGCTTGGAAAATCTACATTCCATAGAGGTGACGGTGGTATTATTTTTTTTGTTTACATGACGTTTCGATCCAATACCACCGATCGTGGACATGAGTACAAGCCAAAAAAATATTGACTCGATAACGTCTTATAAATCGATGAACGCCGGCTGCACGCACGAAAAAGCATGACTCATTGTCACGTTCCGCCTGAGCCGAGCATGCAAGCGAGAGCCACGATCGGCCTAAGCGTTCGGTTTGTGATGCACGTCGCACCTATCTCTCTTCCGCTGTTTTCTTATGACGTTATCACGTAAAATTATCGTCCGTAATCCGACTTTACAGACAACCAATGTTTTTTTTAGTTTTTTTTTTATATAAACAATACTAGTAACGTAGGTCACACATTACTAGTATTCTTGTTAACCCCTCCAGCTAAGCTAAATGCTTGTGTTAGGAGTGAGTTTCACGTTGGTGGGGTTCTAACCCGCGACTGCTTGTGCTATCCAGCTTAAAGTGACATAAAAAACCTTTATGTATGACATTTTTGAGACACACTACAATCAACAATGTTTGACTATGTGTCCTTAAATGCCGACTATGTAATAATCTTGCAAATAGTTTTATCATAATCCAATTATACATATATAATATGTATCATATTATAATATAAAATGAGAACAGCACTTACATCATTAGATAACTCTTCCGCCGGATCTGCTCATTCGAGGCCACGTTCTGATCCAGTTGTAATATTTATTATATAAAACAAAAGTTTAAATATTTAATAAACTAGACCGACTAAAGAGTATACAAATGCCTTGCTTTTTAAACTAGAAAAAGTTTGATCAACAATTATTCTTTTACCATAGACTTATACTTACGTTTTTACAAACAACAGTGGCAACAAAGCATTCTATATTCAAAATTAATTTTCGAACATCATCTTTTTCAAGTTAGCATGGTGATCTATTAATAATGTTTTGGTTTGCTTCTAGCAAAGGATTATCAAGCCAAATAATCTACTTTTGAATTGTACATAAAGAAAGGCAAATTTTAATGTCATTCGTAAAATGTTTTAAATAATATCTTAAGGGCACGTCCCTTGGTTAAAAAAATGATAAACGATTGAGTAGCCTTCAAACACAAAAATTGGAGGTCGTGTTCTAATTTTTGTGTGTACTATGTGAAACCTATATCATACTTTTGTAGAAAGGTATTTCAGGTATCAAATTTAGGAGCAATGTAACTTTAATGTTCTAAAAATGACAACTTTACTAAACACTATACTCATGTACCGAAGCTGAAAGTAATGAAAGTGTATACGCAATAAAATTACCCTTGTAAAATAGGAAACAACACGTATTTATTATCAGAACAAACAATATAGATAATAGAAATTAAAACTACATTTCGCATTTACAAACTAAAAGATCACTTTCAAAATCCCTAGTTTCATAATTAAAAATTTCTTATTTTCGAAAATCGAACAGATAAGATAATTTAATTCGTATATAATCTGTACCAAAATAGTTTGGATAAAATTAAACTCAGTTAAAGAAAATTATTTTTCGTTTGTCAAATTTAGTGTCAACTCAATTACTACATACTTTGAGGGCAGTTCATGGGCGTACCCAGCTTTTGGCCCAGAGAGAGGGCAAATTTTTTGTTTGGTCACCCAGGTCCAGCACATCAAAAATTTTACTTTAACTTTACGCTAATAAACTTAATACTACCTAAGCTTACGAAAGCCAAGGGGGAACAGCTGCCCTCTCCTTCTTGCCCCGGGTACGCCCATTGCGCAGTTGGTCCTACCAAAATTATGCAGCCGTGTACCTTAACGACATAATAATATTCGAAGCACGTATCGGGCATTCTAGGAACACGTAAGAGGTACACACAAGTCACTGCTTGAAAATTTTTATATTTAAAAAGGTCACAAAGTGCATCGGCGTTGTGCTGGCCCCGTCTTGGTTACCTGTGCCTAGCATAAATCATCTGTGCCCTGCACATCTTAGGTTTCGTTTACGCCGCGAGTCCTTTTATAGAAAGATTTCTATTTCCATACAACAAGTTACTCATCGTTTTCTACTATAAAGAGGCGCTAGTTATGGTATTTCTGCATATGTTTAAATTTTAGTGAGAAATTTATAAAAGAAACTTACTATCCCGGTTTAAAGTTTCTTTTAAAAGCAATTTTGTCTCTGTGTTGTTTATTCAAGACAGGTTTGTCATCTTTACCATAGTTTTAAGTTTTATAAGTAAAACAGAGACATCTGACCGAGAGGGTTAACGAGTCATCGCGAGGGCTAGTACATTGGCTGACAATGACAAGATTTTATTGTTACGAGTTGAATTATAAAAAATACAACGTATTATTAACATCATTTAACTCGTAATAAATTAACTTATCTAGTGAGTGTATTCCGTGTGAAACCCCAAAAATATATTTTTTTATAATTTTTTTTATATTTATTAAAATATATTATATTATAATTATCTATTAATCTATATGTATTTAATTGAAATAAAAAAAAGAAATCAAATAAAAACTATTTATTCTTGAATTGTAGCTGTATACGAATTAGCTGTCCACAAAAAAAGGGGCTTATCTTGTCTCTCACTTTATGAGCCAAAGAAAGCGGTTTTCTATAGCGGTTTATTTCCAGCACAATTTTCTATCTGTACCCTACGAGTTTTTAGAGTTTACAAGTGTTGTCAAATCTTTCTATACGTTTTTTAGTTCGGCACTGCTGTCGCCAGAGGCGCTGTCAGCAAATGTTTCGAAGGAAGTCGACGACACTCATACGCAAGCTACGTTTGCTACAGTTAGTTTTGGATGATTTCTCAAAATATTCAAATCCAATTACAACCACTTCCCGTGGTCAGCAAATGTTTGGAAGGAAGTGGACGACACGCATAATAGCAGACGTAAACAAATAATGTATACCAAATTTGCAAGCCACAGTTAGTTTTGGATGATTTCTCAAAATATTCAAATCCAATAACAACCACTTCCCAAAACACTTAATGCTCCTTAGACCCCTTTAACCTCGAAAGAGGAACCCGTATCTTAAAAATGTATTTTGAGAAACACGTGTTTTGAGATTCAGATATTTTGAGACACGGGTTTAGAGCCAAAAGAATTATTTTGAGAGTCTTTGGGTCCGAACCCTACAAGTGGTATGCTGATAACTGGCAATCATATATACTGTTGTAAAAAGGTTTAGTCAAAGGGATCGCCTTCCCTTCTTAACTAAATTTCCCTTTCAATATAATCATCTTTCTCCATCGTTAATTCCCAAAGTGGCCGGTTGACGACAATAAGCTTGCCCCGCTACCCCCTATTACGTCAGTGGGAAATATTATCATTGGCAAAATGTGGATGTTTAACTCGCCCCTGTCCACTCCTTCGAGGATACAAGCGTATGTATGTATGTTGAAATAAAAATATTAATAAGGGAACTGGCAATTCAAAAGCCCCATGTTTTGTGGACTGGCCACACTAAAGATTACTTCAGTTAGTCTTGATCGTTCATCGGGTAAAACATGCTGAATATTCTTAAAGACTTAGGGTGCTCCTATAAGGGAAAGAAAGGATAAAATGAACATGATATTAATTAACAAACTAGTTTAAAAACTGTTCTGATTCCAATAATTCGTTAAAAAAAAACCGACTTCAAAAAAAAAACTATTCCATAAAAGACTTATATGGTTTTCTCATGAATGCCAGTGTTAGAACTGGACCAAATTTCAAATTGGGACCACAGGGGAAGCACCAGCTTTCAAATAAAAAAAGAATAATCAAAATCGGTTCACCCAATCGAAAGTTTTGAGGTAACAAACAAAAAAAAAGAACTGTCGAATTGAGAACCTCCTCCTTTTTTGAAGTCGGTTAAAAAAGGCTTAACGACAGATTATATGTCACACGAGTAAAATATAGACCCACATATAAAACTTGCTTCTACTTCATTATAACCAATATACAGAAACATTTTTTTATTATTCAGTTGGTTCTTGTAACATTTTTCTATTAATGCACAATATGTACATATGTACAGGAGTTTGAACGTACTCGTTCCGAAATTTTGCTTGTGCAAAAGTTTATTTGGAAAGTCTACTGTTGTCCGAATTCCCAGTCCCCATGTATATGCGTTAAGGCTTTTTAGGTTCTATGGTTCGATCAATCAACTTGAAAGATTTGTAATCCATCACAGTTCGCTCAGTCTAAGTTAATCTAAGTACAGATAGTCCAAATCAACAGCAAGAACGTATTTGATTTAAATTTCGTTTTGGACATTAATCGAACATTGTTGCATATAAATAAAATGTGGCTCAAAGCAGTTCGATTAATGAATTGAACAATAAAGACCTGATAATCGTCACGGTTCGATTAATCGCTAAAATACTTCACAGTTCGATTACTGAATTCAAAGTTTAAATATGGAAACCGATTGATTGAACTACATTCTGATTTATTATCATCATATCAACCTAAAAGAGTATGGAATTATGGAATACGTATACTGCTACTATATGTATAAAAATATATAAAATAAAGTGATTATATCCAAAGGTAAGGTTCCATAATCTTTAATATTCGTTTCTTTTTATTACTTATTTTGTAATGAAACTTGTTACTAAGATGCTTGTTCTTTTATTTTATGCTTTACCGTAACTTTCATGATGTTTTCCCACTTTTTTTGTTGTCTAGGTGCGCTAAATGTTACAAGTATTTAATACATTCACACTTATATAGTGTTTGCGTTGGATACGGTGTGCAAAACATGTACACTATCATTTAACACTGCAGAAGATACGTTCACACGCATATTAGCACATACAAACGGACTAGACTTGAATAGTAAATTAGCAATATCATCAAAATATATTTAAAATCTTTCCACAGGCATACCACATACCTTTGTTTAGCAAAGGATACAATAAAACAAAATGCCATTGATTGCCTCTTGATGTTATCGAACTGAAAGTTCGATTGATCGAACCATTTTTATGCTAAAGCTACACCTACACACTTTCCAGCGATTTATTTATCTGCATTTTTGCTATATTTTCGGTCTTAAACTATGTCACTGATGAATATTTAAGATAGGAAAGGATGTTTAATGTGTACTTTATATACACGTTAAAAATATCCTCTAACTAGAGTATTTAGGAAGAGTTGGAAATAAGCGGACCTGTAAATGCCGTCGGCGTGCAGAAACCGGGGTCGAAGTATAAGCGGGAGGAGGGATGGTGCATTCCAGTTCTTCCTGCAAAGTCAATGATATTTTTACCAAAGAAATTCTGTTTGAGTTTTGTATGACTCACCTGCGTCTTGGTTAGTATGAAAGGCAAAGAATGCGTGTTACAGTCTGTGGTTATCAATCTCTTTCGATATTTAGGATTATAAACTTACATATGTATAGTTCCTGTGCTTATAGAAGAAATAAAGTAGATAGAGACCAACTCGTCGTCGTCGTAGAAAAACGACGGATCTGATTTTTAGGATTTACACGAGAGCACTTTAGAGTTCTCAGATGATGTTTGACGTAACATTTTGAAAACGGCTGTTGTTAATGAAATCTGAAAATGTTACTGTGTCTATGAGGTTTGAAAAATGTTTTGTTTTATGATAAAGTATAAGGTTATCAATAGGCTTATGTCAAAAATAAAAATCGTCGTAAAATCAAATCCGCCGTTTTTCTACGAGTGCAACGAATTTATACCAATCAAGTAATTACGTAATTGTTTCACATACTTTCATCGTCATCATTTGACTTAAAACGATTAGAAGTAAGATATATCGCACACCTAAGTCTAAAGACATTGTACGAATCTTGTGTTTTAATCATGTTTTGGGGCTGAAAATTCGATTTATGTAGATATTTCCCTATTCATAACAATGTATGTATATTTGTTTTTAACCTCCGACGCAAAAAGAGGGGTGTTATAAGTTTAAGGTGTCTGTGTGCCTGTCTGTGGCATCGTAGGTCCCAAACAAATGGACCGATTTAAGTGCATTTTTTTGTTTGAAAGGTGAATTGATCGAGATTGTTCTTAGATATAATTCAAGAAAATCTGTTCAGCCGTTCGAAGATCATCAGCTCTTTCTAATCTAATAGAACCATGCGAATTCATACTATGTCCCGACACGAACTCGTGTCATGAGAAACTACGCAATCGCCGAAATTGACGGAACGAATTCGTGCCGTTCTACCATGCACGGGACGAAAACGTAGTTGAAGTCCCGTGAGTTGTGACGCAATCGACGCTCTTCCACTAAAGATATTAAATTATCTACATCAGTATCGTGCGTCATCTTTAACTATTGAATATCGACTGAACTTACTGAACACAATACGAGGGCGCAGGATTGCATTGGTAGTTTTCAACATCATGATTTCGTGCCATACATCGTAACGCGGTACTACTTCGTTTGGTCAATCTCGGCGTTTGAATTCGTAGTTTCTCACAATGTAAATTCGTTTCGTGATACGATTTCGGACTGCAGCATGATGACGAAATGTATGTGTGTCTAACTTTTTGCAATATCAAAAAACCGATCTAACTTAACGTGGAATATTAAATTCACAGAAATGATAAATATTGATCAGTATATTAAACTTTCGAGAAATTCTGAATCTCGAATGCAATTTTTGCCTTTTTTAATACAAAGGACTTTGTTATCAATCGACTTCGTCCCATATGGACAGTAAACGGAACAGTGAAACGATGAGCAAGTAACTTTTAAAACTAAATAAAAAAGTTATTGAAACCCAAGTCAAACAATTTAATTGATTGTTTTATTGTTGTGTAAGGCATTTCGTTAGGTACTTCAGCTTTTATAAAACGTATTCGAATTTTGAAATTTAATAAAAAAAACATATTTGTTTCAACATCCAACAGTATTCACCTACCTACGATGCACATGTGTAGTCATGCACATATGCACACACACGCACACAATGAACAAAGTATTACTTTTTTTCTTTATTAGGACATACAAGTCACAAGCTAGTTAAGGCCTTAAGAGAATGAATGATTTGTGTGTGGTCATTTTACGGATTTAATTACCGTGAATGTGAATGCAATTTCTGCACTTACGTCTTTTCTGATAACTGCATCGTATCAAATGGCTTTTCATGCTAATTACGTCACATATTGTGTAATTATTGTGTATTACCTTATATTATAACATACCTATACATAATAATTTTTTCCACCTAGAAGTTGCATTTATAACTTGTGTAAAATAACAACCTTTATTACACTGATGCGACCTTTATACAGTGTGTAGGTATATCGCTATCTACTGGCCTTACTTGCAAACAAGTAACTAATTAAGTAAATTAAAAACGCAACTACCCTACCCAAATACGAATTACGCGCCACAAAGACTAGATTATAAAAAAAGTGTGTGTGTAGTTATGTACGCACGTAAGAAGTTATACTTCTTTGACGTAACAAGATAAAAATCTTTCTAAAAATTTTATCTTTCCTACGTTTGTAGAAAAAACGACACTAATAATAGAAAAAAAGGTATTTAATACATTGAAAGTTTTATTATAACGCATTATCTAGTTAAATAAAGTTTATTTAAGTATCATAATATATTTATAACTTCCCGTCAACTAAGCTTAAATTCTACAAACGTACTCAAAGTAATATGTAATAAAAACCATTTTTATCACTTATAATCACAGTAAATCTTTAAATCAATAATTTGGTAATAAATATCAGTCACCACGATATATTATTTGAAAAAATATATATTTATATATATTTTCTTCGGAATGATACATAACACGTGTTGTAGGTCCAGAAACATTTGAATAAATATGGTGAAGTTGGTAATTAAAAAAAAAAAACTAAAATGTTGACTAGCTAACTTCAGGGTGTCGGTTTTTCGTGACGGTGTGCGCTCGCATCGTAAAAATTTACTTTCATCATTTTTCCCTAACGCGCCAAAAGAAGTATAACTTCAGAAATCCTGCGTATTGTTTGTAAAATTTTTGTAAAAGATATTGTTGTAAAAGACATTGTTGTAAAAGATAATGCGTAGGTTACGCATTATCTTTTACAACAATTTTAATTTCCAGAATACTTCTATTGTTTTTTTTTAGTCGGGTCGCACTTAATTATATATATAGTGTTAATAGGAAAAAAAATAGGCAGTCATGGGACTGCCGACAGAAGTGAAAACTTAAACGAAACGACGAACTTAAAATGTCACATTAGCAGGTCGGTGACAGTAATTAATAAGCTGACAGAACTCAATGTTTAGATTAGCGCCCTCTAGTGGATCTATATAGGTATGTATTATTAGCGTGACGGTCACACGGTCAAAGCGTATAAACGTGCCTAAAAAAGTTTTCACTTCAAAAACAAACTACTGAAGTAAAAGAACTCAAATTTGATTTGAATTTGAAAAACTGATTTTCCAACTACTAAATACAGTTGATACATCAGTTTTCTCAGAAAATAATTCTACATATATACATAAGTACATAAATGAACTACTACTACTACAGTAGATATATATGCAAGGATATTGCATCAATCGTTGTATCCGATTTATCAATTCACGTTCCTGAACATGACATTTGAATTTTTATTTTTTTAGACGACTAGACATCGATATTTTACAAAGCAGTCCTACTTTGATAATCCTTTTTAATAAAAATGGTTGGTTTAAAAAGAAAATGCCATTCCTATAATTCTCCAATAAAGTATTTGTGCTGAAACTTTTGACTATAAACAATAAAGTATGAACCTTACTCTGGACTTGTAAGTCAACAAAATTCTTTAAAAAACAAACAGTGCTCAAAAAGGTAATATAGCTCTTAGAAAAAAAACTGAAAAGCGAAAAGTGATAAGTCTTAATAACCGAACTGCTGTTGAACGATTTCGGTTACTTAAGAATAAATTCCCCTAAGTGTTGTGCTCACAACTCGTGATGTCCTATAGTCCTATAACATACCAACACAAGAGACTGCGTGCAAATCTGTTGATACATAGTCATACTAAGGAATCCTGATTTTGCTAAAGAAAAAAACTTGTAACTGTAAAAATCTTTGAAACCGTTAGAAGAAGCAGAGTTGACCTCGCGAAACGCCATCACTGCCTCGTCTTTGGGTATTTGTGAAGAAAAAAAAATGTCTATTACCTTACCACAAGTAAAATAAAAAGATATAGATCTTTTGCGAAACATTCGTACGAGGTATTCTTAAAAAAAAACTTGTAACTCACCGGCGTCCTCCGATGCATCAGCGTACCAACAGGGCTTGGTATCTTGGTCGGAGTACCCGCATGTGGGGTGCGAGCTGTAACAAATAGTCAATGATAAATAATCATGCGGGTCATTTCTTTTTAAAATTCTAACACAGATAATATAACGCAAAACGATATATAGGTGGCACCACTATGTTTCGATCGATAGCATATTGTGTATACTTTCAACTAGTACCTACTTAGTTTTTTGACTATTTGGATTTGTTTCTGATTAAGTTTAATACAGTTATAAGCAATAGTGTAATGGTTTCGGACCCTAGAAAAAGTAATAATCGAGATAATCGTCCTAACGCATCCCGTCTCAGCTAATCTAGGGGATTAAAAATAAAGTGACATCTATATTTAAGGTCCGAAACAGTACGGCTTTTATGTCTAGTTCAATTATGACCACGGCCAGTTCCGTTCGATTAAAACATAGGAAAATCGAAGGTAGTTTTTTCAATATCACCAATTTTCCAACATTTCTCGTCTCCGAACAAGTCGCTGTTATTTCCGCTTACTCTTAAGCGAGAGCTACAATAGACCGACGCACACGTCTCAGACGTCTGCATCGGCCTAATGTAGCTCTCGCTTTAGTCTCTCAAATTTTAAGTAATACTAGCTATTCCCCACGTTTATGGTCACTGCTCCACTCCTAAGGGTTGTAGTGTGATGTGTAATAGCCTATATTATTCCCCAATAAATACTCTACCCAGTACAATAGAAATCTTGCAAATCTGACTGATAGTTCCTGAGATTAGCGCGTTTAAACAAACAACAACTCTTCAGCTTTTTTATTGTATTAGTAAAGATATCTTAGGTGTTTCACGTTTCGATTATGATTGGCTGAGATCGTCAGGCCCTGGGTTGGGGAAAATTGTTATTGGATTTCTTAGGATCAGAACAGAAACTGGAAACGTTTTCGGTACACGATAATGTCTTCCCCTCTATAACGAGGGACGAATAAAATTAATATACACTAGCAACCCGTCCCCGGCTTCGCACGGGTAGCAGAGACATCTTCAACAATCATCAACATTTTACTATTTCAATCAATTTACACAAAATCTTAACAAATTATACACCTAAACCTTCCTCATGAATCACTCTGACTATTAGTGAAAACCGCATGAAAATCCGTTCACTAATTTTTCAGTTTAACGCGACGCGACAGATAGACGCGGCGGGGGAATTTGTTTTATAATATGTAGTGTAAAGTAATACATATTATCATGCTATGGAAATAAATGTATGATTTTTATTTAAATTGCTCTGTACTGCTGTCCCGTTACAATTATACACCTAAACCTTCCTCATGAATCATTCTATTAGTGAAAACCGCATGAAAATCCGTTCTGTAGTTTTTCAGTTTATCGCCAACAGACTGACAGACAGATGCAGCGGGGGACTTGGCTTTATAAATATTTAGTGATTGATATATTTCAAAATGTGCATATATAATATACGTGGGTGTGAGTTTAGGACCTAACCTTATGCGCATAAAGTCTAGCATTTACATACAGCTATTGTGTACTGTCTGATTTCCGCAAACGAATCGTGACGAAGACGTATCTATAAACGTTAAAATTCACACTGAAATATGTATGAGTTATTAAGAACAAAACGAATCAAATTTGTATTCAAATCGTTACTAACGCTGTTTGCTTCCTGATGAGTTACTAGAGTAAGTATATGTAACACAAAATTTGAAAGAATCCATATCATTAGAAAGGTAAAAATGCCCGTCACGAATTCGAACACAAATGGGTTTTACTTTTGTAATTTTCGGGTAAATTACAAAAGAAAAACCGATACAATGTTCACTTCAATCAGTTACTTTGCCCATTCAATCAATATTTAGTAAAATATTTGCTGCAACTTCAGAGAAAAGTAGTATAATAGAATGACATATTTGTGGTTAACTCTCTGTGACGGAAAGTATTGAAGGTAGCTTAGGAGAGCGCCGCGCGCAATTACGTCTTAAATTGGCATTTTTTTTTAAATAAATGAATTAACTTTAGTGTACACGTAGTAAGTAGATATCTATTTGTGCAGAAATTCATAATTTAAAATTAGTTTTTGATAGTTTCGAAAATATTATTTTATTTGATAAATTTGTAAATTCCAGAAAAATAAAGAATATAGCAATGTCTTTCTTTTGAAGTAGTGATATAATTATGTGATAATGCAGTACAAATAAATATTGAGCTGTACTTATAAACAATTCAAAATATTTAGCAAACAAAACACAAAAAAAATAAGTTAGGAACTTAATTTTTTGCATTATGTTTCAAATTTCCAAAATCTTTATTGACAAGTATTAAAAATGATTTACTTTGACTTATGTTAACTTGATATTTATAAGACTTGATATTTATAAATGAAAAATCTAAATTAATATGTGCACCGAAAAAAACTGCGTGCCGCTTGACAGTGGAACATGGCGATACACAATTTATGTACTAGCAACATTATTTAGGACCCATTTATCACAAAATTAAATGATTTGATATCATACAGTCTATTTCTTCTTATAATCTTTCAGTCGGTAGGGCCCTATAAACCTTGCGCTCAGTATTTTGAATTTGGAACTCTGATTTAACTTTTTTTTAAGTCAAGAATCGACCTGATTGTATAATAACGTGACCATGGAACGTAGACTCGAGCGTGTGGGTAGTTATGCAGTTTTTTGCAAGTCAATATATTTCCAAGTCCTTGTACAATGCCGACAAGTGTATTACGATTTATTCTTATCTAAATATTTTATAACTTATGTTTGAGTGCTTAGTATTAGTTTAAGTAATAGTTTTATTAATTATTAGTACTCGATGTAAACATTACATATAATGAATGCTGTGGGCGTCTATAATTGATGTACATATAAGAGATGTGATGTAGTGATAAATGTTAAGAACAATGTTACATATTTATATTGTTGATGCTCCTTAATAAATATACAAATAAAAAAAATAAAAAAGTGGACAATAACCCGAGTCTTTTAATGTTTAACCTCGTTATCAAAATTGTATTTTCTTCGCCTTGGGGAATGTGGACTGGGATTACTTTCATAAATAAGACCTTGTTTATACATATTTGAAAAGATAAGATTAGTATCATAGAAAACTTTCAAACACGTTAACTCATTGTTTACAATGATTTGTATATTTTATCAAACAGTTTTCTAATTTCCAAGCCGTGTTTGATCTAAAATCTAAAGACATTATAACAAAGTTGACGAAAATTTTAAAGTTGAGAAAAAATGGGAAATACGTCCTTTTCATAAAATTTCATCCATCTTTATTTTTCTTTCCATTATAAGTGTGTTATTAAAACCTCACTGAAATAAAATAATTGCAGCAAATAACTAATTAACCAATATTCCATAAAGATTATGCTTATCTTGCTGACAGTTGTTACATTTATTATTTTCATGCACTTAAATTATCAATTTATCATACACATACTTATTCTAAATGTACAACCATTTATGAGCAAACACCGCATGCTCTGATTTTTACTTTTATTTATCATTTTTACATATAACTAGTTACCAGTTTAAATAAAACAAAACAACAGAAGGTGGTTGGTAAATTAATAACTAAAACATTAAGAAATCAATTATGCCACTCATTCAATTCCCGCCAATATTAGGTTAGTTCCAAAATGGCGGCCACTGAAATATTCGAAAAACAAAAACGGTAGACGTATAACGGTAGAACTCGTATAAAGCTGACATCGTGAAATCGCCATATGTTGCCATTTTATGAGATTTTACGCTGGTAAGCATTTTAATATGTATGTTGTATTTTACATAACATTTTCCAATAACTGTTTGCGTCTATATTTGTGACTAGATCGCGGTAGTTGTTAGATAGGCTGTGGCAACCGCTCACCATAATTCCAAGCTTTTGCTGACGTGCTTATTGGTTCCAAATTCATCACCCGATAACTGTTTATTTCAATCATAATTCAATAAAGCTACTGAAAAATTACTATAACTACAGACTCGGCCGTTGCCGAGATAACAAAGAGATTACCAGCCGTCAAAAGCTTAAACGCAAATATTTATACACGCGCCGTGAATAAAACAATAAATAATCTTTTGAAGTCTGTATTTATTTAGATATTAGAACGAATAAGCGTAGCTTTGTAAAGCTGCTTTTTACGATGTGTGAATTCATAAGACAATAAGGTGTTATGTAAGTGTTTATATGTAAGACTTTTATTTTGAAGTTTGTTATATTTTTTGATTGTCAACAAAGTATGGCACGGCAAGTTTGTTATCTATGTTCATTCATCAACGCAGCTAACCTAACCTAAACCGCTTGAACTAGAAACAGAAACTTTAAATTTTGGCAGTTAATGCCATTTATGGTGTAAGCACCCACGAAGAAAGGATTTTTTTGAAATTTCACCCCTAAGGGGGTAAAATAAAGGATGAGCGGTTGTATGGAAGTCCGTCATTTTTAAAATAAGACACGAAACGTCGCAACTTTGTTTGCGTCGAAGTTATTTTCCTGTCTCCTGGGAACAGTATTATTTTCTTTTCTGGATGAAAGTTACCATATGGCCTGTTCTGGACTCCTGACATCGAGTACGAACATTTCATGGTTTATAATAATAATAATAATAAGCTTTGGCTAAAGAGAACTGGCGCAACAAATAACTATCGGAAATATATCCTGAAAGATGGTGCGGTGGACATCTGTCGGGCATGCCACCGTCCTGGTGAATCTATCAGGCATATTATTTCTGGTTGTTCTCGTCTTGCTAACGGTGAATATTTGCACAGACACAACCAAGTGGCCAGGATTGTGCATCTTGCCTTTAGATACAATCTTGTGCATTCAGAGGTGCCATATTACAAGTATGTGCCCGACCCAGTTCTCGAAAATGGTCGTGCCACATTGTATTGGGATCGATCTATCATTACTGACAGAACTATTGTTCCTAATAAACCTGACATAGTGGTGATAGATCGATCAGAGCGCCGCGCAATGATTGTCGATATCGCTGTTCCTCATGACGAGAATCTCGTGAAAGTTGAAAAAGAAAAACAAATCAAATATTTGGATTTGTCTCACGAGATTGTCGATATGTGGAATGTCGATTCGGCGATCATTGTTCCGATCGTCATATCTGCACATGGATTGATAGGCAAAAGCCTCGATCAACATCTTAAGAGGCTCGCGTTAGACGGTTGGATCAAGGGACTGATGCAGAAGACAGTTCTCCTCGACACGGCCCGTATAGTGAGGAGGTTCCTGTCTTTGGAGCCCTAACCACCGGTGTCTTGGTCCCTGTACCCGATGTCGGTGGCATACTATTTTTTATATTTTTAAATATATATTTTGTTTTATAGGTATTTAAAAATGTAATTAATAAGTTTTACGATAAATAAAGAGAATAATAATAATAACTTGACACATCTCACACGGTCGTCTGATTCCAAACTAGGCAGAGCCTGTACTTTGGCTTCCAGACTGTTGATAAACATAAAAATATGCCTACTTCTGGTTAGAAATAAATGCACATGATAATGCCGAAGCGTGTGAATCAGACCGCAAACGTCGTTTACAAAGAGGTACTAGTTAAAACCAAAGATTTAAAAAAACTAAACACGCAAGCGAAGCGGTAGGTAACACCTAGTGTCATAGAAGTTTTCTACAGAACATACCATTTTGAATTTAACTTTATAGTCAACTACCGTATTGTTACAACCTGCAGAAGTTAGAATACTGTTAGGGACCATCCATAAATTACGTCACACGAATTTCATGATTTTTTTACCCCTCCCCCCGTCCTTGTCACAGGTGTTCACATTTGTGGGTTCACACCAGGGAGGGGGGCCCTGGTGTGACGTAACATATTTTTGCAATTTTAGATTTTTAACTGAAAAGAGCAGTTCTAAATTTGTTTTTAATAAAAGTGTAGTAACGTGTCTCTTTTTTACTTTTTATTTCGTTACGTTTCCTTAGGTTTACTTTATTGTGATAAAGCCCACCTAATGTGAATTTTATGTATAAAATATCTGTTTTAATTTTTTTTTTGTGTACAATAAAGAATATTGTGTGATTAGCATGATCATTTGTTCTGAGTCTGGGTATGATTTATCTATAATATGTATGTATTTAGAAATATATAAGTATGTTTATCAGCAGTCTGGTTACCATAGTACAGGCTCAGTCTAGTTTGAGACCGGACGGCGGTGTGTGAGATGTGTAAAGTTATTATTATTATTATACAACACTCACTAATATATTTATATAATATAATACTAGCTGACCCGCGCAACTTCGTCCGCGTGTGTAAATTTTCCCCGTTTTTACAACATTTTTCATTGATGCTCCGCTCCTATTGGTTGTAGCGTGATGTTATATAGCATATAACCTTTCTCGATAAATGGGCTATCGAACACTAAAATTATTTTTCAATTCGAACAACTAGTTCTTGAGATTAGCGCGTTCAACCAAACAAACAAACAAACACTTATAGTAGAGATTAAAAATAATGTGTATCCTTTTATTTCTCGTAACCTTCATAAAATAACCACACAAAAGTGGCGTTTCGTAAGCTTTTTACATCACTACATATTATAAAACAACGTCCCCCGCCGCGTCTGTCTGTCTCTCTGTCTGTTCGCGATAAACTTAAAAACTACTAAACGGATTTTCATGCGGTTTTCACTAATAGACAGAGTGATTCATGAGGAAGGTTTAGGTGTATAATTTGTACCCGTGCGAAGCCGGGGCGGGTTGCTAGTTTTATATATTTTGTGGCGTTTGACTTCAAGTCATTGTGATAGCTCCACGCTTTTGTGCTATTCATTGCTTTTGTCGAGCTTTCGGCTACTTCACTCACAATTTAAATTAATATAAAAAAAGTGCTTTGTGTGCATTCAATACCAATTTTCAGCGATTTTAGACTCGTGATAAGCGTCAAGATTAATTTTGAATACCAAATCTAATTTTAAAAAGCAAAATTCATTTTAACTTTAAAGAGTATTGAAGACATTCCATATTCTTACCAAACTAAACTTATAATTATAGTTTTCTTAACTTGTACTTTTGGTTAATTCATATACCCTACCCCATACCCCTAATCGTGGGTACGGATACCAGCAGTGAAGCATTGCTTTTCGCCGAGTTAGTGAGGTTACCGGAGGCCCTAACCCTTCCTTCTCCCCCTCTTCCACCCTTCCCCAACTCGCAACTTAAAGACCAGCAACGCACTTGTGGCTCTTGAGTTGATACCCATGGGCAGCGGTAGTCATTTACGATCAGGTGACCCGTCTGCTCGTTTGCCCCCTATACCATAAAAAACCCTACTATAACCTCCCCCCCCCAACTACTTTCAAATTTACCGCCCCCTAAACGTAACTAACGCCCCCTCATTACTTCACTGTAGCGACTTTTTGAGTTTTGTTATTTATATTTATTAACTAGTGACTATAAAATCTACACAGATTATTAAAAGCACAAATACAGACTATAAAAAGGTCAATAAAACTTAATTTTAGTGTTAATGTTCCCTGATTGGTTGACGCCCTACGACTTAACGTGCTAGGTTCAATGACCGCCCGCTTTATTTACTCAGCTGATGAGTTCATTCCTAGTTTTCAATCATCATTTACCTAGCTTATTTATTTCTTAACGTATTGGGATAATTTCTAATGTCATCAGAGTGAACTGAATATCTATTGAGCTATAGAACAAAATTCTATTTGAATGAAATTTGAATGAAAATTGTTTTTGAAGTCAAAACTTCTTTAGGCACGTTGTGTACTTTTGCTATGGTGAAAAAAGCACTAAACTCGCACCGTCACGCTAATAGTACATATATGGATCCACTAGAGGGCGCTCCGGCACAGATAAGTTAATAGTTACTTCGTGTTCCGATTACAAAATATGAAGACGAACACTCTAAAATTCTAAACTATGCTCAACATTGTCACACATTACAACAACTTACTCATAAAAACTCGAACCATTAATAATACAAAATGCATACAATACCATTTCCCTTTTAAAGTGGAGTCGTGAAACATTTATGAGATAGCATGCACCATACATACATACACGGAACGTTGACCTGCAGAACAAAAGCTTGGGGACGTGTCATTGTTCAAGAGTTAAGAAGAAAACGTTTTGTCGTCATTTCTTCGTGGGTTCCTAATTTGTTTTTTTTATAGCTTGACCATAATTGGCAGACTAGTAATTATGAATAATGGTGAAAACGAGGAAATAATAAAGAAACAGATATTAAATTAAGAGTTATTTCGTTGAACACATTTAAAATTACAATATTTTCGTAAAATAACAATATTTTTTAGTGATTGTGATAGTTAAAAAATTATATAAGCGTAGTATTTGGCCTAGTGGTTAGTGACCCTGACTGCTATGCCACAGGTCGTGGGTTCGATTCCCACTCGAGTCTGGGTGTTCTTTGTGTCCGTTGTTTGTATGTTTGTAAAGTGCCCCGCGACGCATGAGTAATTCCTAAAGCGGGAGTTGTCTTTTTATTAAAAAAAAAAAAAAAAGTATTTATGATTTTTAGGGTAAAAAAATACCTCAAAAGGTAAAAAAGGAACCCTAAAGGCCGATTCACACATATCAGTGCAGTCACAGTTCCGGCACAGTACCGCCACCGTAATAATTATTCTTTCATACATTCTGTATGAATGCATCCACACCTGTCAGTGTCAGTGACGGCACAGTGCTCTCAGAGACAGTGCCGTCACTGTCACTGACACTGAGAGGTCACTCCCTTATATATCACTCTCTTGTCCGTCTGTCTGTCTGTTCGTGTGTAAAAATCAAGGTCCTGAGTCAACACGATAAAAAGATATGGGCAAATTTATATTTTCGCGAAAACTTGTAAGTACCAGAATTTACCTTAATTTTCAACTTTTTTATTTTTCGGAATTTTCCCTTTATTTGTGCTGTAAGACCTTGCTTTTAACCAAAATTGATAATTCTAGGTCAACCGGAAGTACTCTATAGGTTTTGAGTCGAAAACCTATAGGGTAATTCCCATTTACCTAGAATCATGAAATTTGGTAAGAAGGAAGTTCTGACAGCACAAATAAAGAAAAAAATCCGAAAGTAGTTAATTTGTTGTTAAATCACATAAAAAAATAGTTTTTGTGATTACAAACTTATATTTTGCAGTTGAATTGTTCACTTTGTCGTCCATCGCAACCGCAAAGTGAAGTTTGTCTTTCGAAAAAGATGGGCAAAAGTCTTTGAGAATTGATTCCCGAGACGGACGTATACAAGTTTGTATACGGAACCCTCGTTGCGCGAGTCAGGCTCGACTTGTCCGGTTTTTTTAATTTTCTATTGGACTGTAACGTTAAGGGTCCGGGTGCCATTCCTGCTCAATGAATATAATGTATTTGTATGCGTGTTAATAGCAGCTTCCAGGGTTTTTCTAAGTATCAGTATATTGGCTACATGTAGTTGTAGCCAGTAGAAAGAAGACTAGACATCATTTTAGCCGAATACAGCTGGCTACACCTGGTATTAGCCGTGAATAAAAACCTAACCTCACTCACTCGGCGAAAAGCAATGCAAGCATTGCTTCACTGCCTGTTTTCTGTGAGACCGTGGTATCACTACGGTCGAGCCGGCCCATACGCTCTTATTCACTCTCACTCACTCTTATTCAGCTTAATCACAGCTGAATAAGAGTCTAGTCCTGAATTTTTGCCTGTTTGTAACATGATTGCATGAAATATAGGATGGCTTTTAATCCACATTTTGTATTAAAAAAAGGAAATTTAGATATTGATATTACATGCCTTATTAACCCCCAAGTTCCTACATAACAATGGTTAGAACCACCAGCTTGCAAGCATTACTTTCATTTGACATCGTTAAGTTTCGGTCTGCTTACCCATTGAGGTTACATGGCTGCCAACTTAAGTGGGGAAATTTATGGGAAATCTGGGGCTCATTATTCTTTTATCGCCACACACGATAATGTATAAAATGACATACTTTTGAGATTTGAGGGCCTGTTAATTGTGTGATTAATAATTTATGTTTAAGGGCCGTGACGTAGAGACTGTCACTGTTCGTACTTTAATCGTTTTAAAACCAAAATATGGCCAAATTTAATAATCCAGCATAATTATTTAAAATTGTACCTTAGAACTGTCAATTGTTTGTCTATTATATTTAAATTTCGAATGTCATCATACCATTTGACAGATAGGTGATGCAATGCATTGTGAACTAATCTATGGAGCGTTTTTCAGCGCTTTAACTGTGAATTTATGGTATGTACAGTCAGAAACGAAACTCCTAAAGGGCACTTGTTCAGTGTTAAAGTATTTGTATAACATAGACATGTTCAGTGATAGACGATTATGACGATGATTTGTCAAAAACACTTGGTTTTTGACACACTCGAGTGATTATTTCCTGTAAACCGTCAATAGCACTTATTGACGACTTAATATTTCCCAACCAGAGACTAAAAATCTTCTCGATTTTAAACTTAGTTGCTTTTGTTGTTTTTATTATGTAATATAGTGACGATATACAAAAATACATATTTTATGTGTGTATTTATGATATATATAATAAAACCTCGAGAAAGAAGTGTAATGTCGGAACATGGCGTCAGAAAACTTTTAAAAAGTAAATATTTAAAAAAATCGTGTCACCTTGTTTGTCCGTGATGAACTCCTAAGCTAATGAACCGATTTTAATGAAATTTTGCACACAGCGTGCTGTTTGGTCTAACTTGAGATGTCTCTAAAGTTAGACCAAACTGCATGCTGTGTGCAAAATTATATATAGGATAGATTTTTTTTTATTGCAAATTACCTACAGCAACGCGTGGCTGGGGAGCTAGTGCATATGTACAAAAATTTCGTGTCACTTTTGTTGTCCGCGATAAACTCCTAAACTAACAAACCGTTTTTAATGAAATTTTGCACACTGTGTGCAGTTGGTGCAACTTGAGAGATAGGATAGTTTTTATCTCAATTTATAGTCACAATATTTTTTTATTGCAAATAACTTAGCCACAGCAACGCGTGGCCGGGTAGCTAGTTACAACATAATAATCATAAATTTAAAATACCCCCAACTCGAAAATCCCTTTAACGATTACAAAAGAACTGATGATCTTCGAACGGCTGAACAGATTTTCTTGAATTATATCTAAGAACACTCCCTATCAAGTCACCTTTCAAACAAAAAAATCCGCACTCAAATTGGTTCATCTGTTTGAGAGCTACGATTCCACAGACAGACACATAGATACGCAGACACACAGACACGTCAAACATATACCACCCCTCTTTTTGCGTCGGAGGTTAAAAATAAAGTATAGGTATTACCGTGTATATACTGTGTTATCTTCACGGTTAAACCCGTAAGATTTTATCATGAATGCATTTAGATAGAGAGAATTATTCATGATTGTACTGATAACCGGGTTTAACTACCGACTTTATAATACATAATGTACATATATAATAAGTTCTAAGAAGTAATACTTTTCGTAGTGGTTTATAATGTGTGTATGTTATAAGATACACACAACCCGGATGGGTCCCAGGTCTACTTGTTGACCCATCCAAACCAACCGGGTCTGGTAACAGGTAGACCTAAAAACCCGTAATTATGACGTAGAATGAAAAAAGAAAGAAAATTTTCTATACTTTCAAAAAACTAACGGTACCCAATATTTAGTTGATTAATTATTTATAGCAAGAATGAAGGGGTAAGCAGATATTTATTACAGACAGATTTCAAAAGCTTAATTTTTTTGTGACTTAACATGACATCATAAGGGCCGAGTCTAGTGATGTCACCCGTGCACGTGTTTAGACTTTACTGGGAATACTACTATGCTACTGGGCATATCCTAACAAAAAAGAAAACAATTTGTCGATCCCAAACCCTCCCTCGATCATAGACAAGTGACACAAAATCTACTCTCAATAACTTTGACAATCCGACAGCTATTAATATAAATTACAAGCGCGTTCGTTCGTTCATCCTTGACACAGAAACTACCGAATTGGTCGACGAAATTAGCATCGGGATTTACGCTGTCCAATATTCTTGTATACGTGTTGTTTCTATATTAGTTAAATGTATTAACGGCGAGAACAAACGGCAGTTGAGTTGACCTTGAGTTACTAAAATTCGTTTTAAGAGTCTTGAGATGACATCAAGATGAGTCTAAAAGAACAGTAAAATTGATATTAATTAACTTTCACGGAGTTTAACACGCCTAAATCATGATAAATTGTAATCAGCTGTATTTTTTATGGGATAAGGGCAAAAAAGCAGACGGGTCACCCGATGGTAAGTGACTATCGCCGCACATGGACACCTGCAACTCAAGAGTCACGAGCGCGTTGCCGACCTTTACTGGGACGCTCTTTTCTTGAAGGTTTGAAGGTCGTATTAGAGGTGGAATATTTTGTTCAAACATAAACGGGACCAACTTTAAGTACAACCGATTTAATTAAAAAATATTATTGAAATCGGTTCACAAATTGCAAAATCGCGTAAAATACGCACAAAATAAAACAGTGGAATTAAGAATCTCCTTTCTGAAGGTGGTTAAAATAGTGTTTTTGCAACGCTCTAAAAGAACTGAGTTATTATTACTAGCGTATAGAGAAGAAAAAGTTTGTAACGCGAACTGCGGTCCCTGCACCGCAGTGAAAACAAATCTTTGTAGCAATTCGTTGGGCAACACGCGTAAACGCCATGAAAATCATGGCGCTTAGGACCTTACGCTCGCGAGAAAACTACAACTCAAAAACGATCGAACGCTACTTGTAATACTAATACTGTAGGATTTGACTACAAATTATTGTTTTAGCGCTGCAGCGCTTTTTAGTTTTAATTCAAATAAAAACGGAACATGTAATTTGTTCTGAGTGGCTTCTCTAGTACCCGCCGAGATATTACATCTCGATGTCTAAAAGTCTTAAAGGCGGTAAAGCCTCCTAAGGGTCGTAGCATGATGTTACATTGCCTATAACCTTCCCCAATGAATACTCTATCAAATACAAAAAGATTTTTTTGAATTAGACTGGTAACTCCAAAAATTAGAATAGAATAGAATACTCTTTAAGCGCAATTCACACATAAAGCGGGCGCGGGTCAGGACGGGAGTGCGACGGGTCGAATTCCTTGTAGTGTGCTGAGAGCCGTGCACGTTTTCATATAAATAAATACAAGGAATCAGACCCGCCGCACTCCCGTCCTGACCCGCGCCCGACCCGTGCCCGCTTTATGTGTGAATTCCGCTTCATTGTACATCAACGAGATATTGCTTAAAATAAATACACAAAGTGGATATGTACAATAGGCGGCCTTACCGCTAAGAGCAATATCTTACAGGCAACCTTTGGATGGACACAATCGATAATTGATACAAAAATAACGGGTAGTTTTAGTAGTAAAGATAAAAGGCATTTAATTGAGAGGAATTATAACGTCATGTTAAAAGCGTTTAGACAAACAAAACAAAACAAAAATCAAGACTATATTAGCATACTTGTAATGAGGGGCTCGTGGTTAAGTGGTAATCGAGTAGGTTAGCACATTACAAAGTTAAGTAATACTACCCAGGTCAGTCTAGGATGGGTGACCGTTCTTAACACATCGAGACCCCTCCGTGAAGAGAACGTTAAACCATCCGTCCCGGCTGCCATAAAAACATCTGTGGCATTCGTTACGGGTAGTTGGAGCCCTAATAAGTCCGACAACCTGGTCTTACTACAGAACGTCGATATCGCATAATACTTGGGTTGTGGAGGTCTGATGGCAGTCGCTTCACGTAAAATATCAAAGTTCGGCCATATCGTAGTTAGACTGAAAGCCGACCCCAGCTTAGGTGGGAAAAGGCGCGGAGGATGATGATTAGCATACTTGTAATATAAATTAGGAAAAATAATTATTGACAGTTTCGAGAAGCATCATATAAGAGCATTAAAGTCATTTTTTACCAATCTATCTATCTGTGTGTTTGTGTCTGTCTGTGGCTTCGTAGCTCTCAAACGGATGGACCTATTTCGATGCGGTTTTTTTCATTTGAAAGCCAGTTTCCTTGCGGTGGTTCTTAGCTATGTTTGGTTAATATCGGTTCAGCAGTGTAAGAGTATCAGCTCTTTTCCAAAATGATGTAAGGCATTTTATAATCGTTGAAGGGATTTTCGAGTCGGGGGTGTTTTAAATTTTAAATTTATAGTTATAATTTAAGTGATCGGTTGCCTGCGAAGTCACATACATAACTATAAACACATAAGCTTATACTTATAAGACTTAGTTAGAGTTAGAATTTAGCCATTACATTAAAGTTTATATTGCACCAATAAATTGCATCAACTCGCTAAAGCGCCATTTAGCAATCCGTCGTGGATCTCGTAACCGCAGGCTATTAATCTCAGATACAGCTTCCTTAACACCTCAGTGTCTACATAGCGCACTAATGGCATATAGTAATCACTACATATTTTATACATATTACAAAACAAAGTCCCCCGCCGTGTCTGTCTGTCTGTTCGCGATAAACTGAAAAACTACTGAACGGATTTTCATGCGGTTTTCACTAATAGACAGAGTGATTCATGAGGAAGGTTTTGGTATATAATTTGTACCCGTGCGAAGCCGGGGCGGGTTGGTAGTCACTACAAATTATAAAACAAAGTCCCCCGCCGCGTCTGCCTGTCTGTCAGACAAACAGAATCTACTGCAAAAGTACCGAATGGATTTTCATACAGTTTTAAAGTACGGATAGAGTGTTTCATGAGGAAAGTTCAGGTGTATAATTTATTAGGGGTTTGTATAAACTTGCTGAAATGTGACGACGATTGTTGAAGAATCGGAAAAAATTAGGCCGACTGGAAGCTTTACTGGCGTTCGCCGCGTAAACCAATAGAGTTGTATGAAAACAATGTATTACGGAGTTATTCCTCATAATAGTAGCTATTACAATATAAGAAACCTATATGTATATCTTCTAAGAGTAACACATAATAACGAAAAAATGTAGACATAATAAGCTCAGCTACCCGGGCGAAGCCGGGGCGGATTGCTAGTACATACTAATATCCTACTAATATTATAGACGTGAAAGTTTGTGAGGATGTATGATATTTGTTGCTCTTTCACGCAAAAACTACTTAACCGATTGCGATGAAACTCGGTATGTAGATAGCTGGACACCTGGACACCTGGATTAACACATAGGCCAGTTTTTATCTCGATATTCCCACGGCATCGGGACTTACGCGGGTGAAACCGCGGGGTGCAGCTAGTATTAAATACTAGCAACTCGCCCCGGCTTCGCACGCTACCGACACCTACAACGATCTTCGTCATATTTCAGCTATTTCTACAAAACCTTAATTATACATCAAACAAATAAAATTATACATCTTAACCTTCCTCATGAATCACTTCGTCTATTTGTGGAAACTGCATTAAAATCCGTTGCGTAGTTTAAAAGATCTAAGCATACAGAGGTACAGACCGCGGGAAGCGAAGCGACCCCCGACGCAAAAAGAGGGGTGTTATAAATTTGACGTGTCTGTGTATTTGTGTGTCTGTCTGTGGCATCGTAGCTCCCAAACGCATGGACCGATTTAAGTGAGTTTATTTTTGTTTGTATGGTGACTTGATCGAGTGTTCTTAGATATAATTCAAGAAAATCTGTTCAGCCGTTCGAAGATCATCAACTATTTTCTAATCGTTGAAGGGATTTTCTGCTTAAATTGTAAATAGTTTTATATTATGTTGGGACTAGCCTTTTGCCGCCGTTTCAGCTACGTTTATAGTCACTGCTACCCTCCTAAGGGCCGTACATAGCCTATAACCTTCCTCAATAAATACTCTATCCGATCCAAAAATTATTATTGAAATCTGACTGATACTACCAGAGATCAGCGCGTTCAAACAAACAAACAATCAAACAATCTTTATCTTTATTATATTAGTACGTAAAGATAAGTCATTACGTACGCAGTTGTTTATCCTGGTGATAATCTCCTAATTACTCGTAATAAATGGACATTCAATCCACCCGTGACCGTGACCGGTGCGATTCGGTCGAAACGTCGCGGCGTAGGTTAAACAAAAAGGTATCGTACCTTATAGATATTAGACATACAACAGTCACGCCTGTATCCTCGCAGGGGTAGGCAGATCGGTGTTAAAAACCCACATTTTGCCAACTATAATTTTGGTCCCAATCATGCACTTTGGGAATTAAAGATAGTATCATTGGGAGTATATTGAAAGGAAAGCCAGGTAAACAGGGAAGGTAATGGACGGAAATTATTATTATATATTGCTTATACGGACGGATTTAGTTTAGATTTACATTTCTCGAGCAGGTCAGGGTCGCATACCTGTAACTCGAACTGGCTGTTGCCGTAGATATTATCGCGATTAAATCCTATTTATAGACATACCTTATACAGTCTATGGTATACCTGGAATATAGTCTATGGATACAAATTAACTCAATTTTACAAACGGATTGGCGGGAAAAAGTTTCGAAACATTTCGCATATTCCAGAACATGATTTTAAAATAATAAGTAGATTAAAAGAGAATTGTCTATTTTAATGAAACGCGCGGGTAGGGCGCGGGTCGGGTGGTGCGCGGGAGCCGTGCACGCTTTCAGTGAGTTATCTTCCATGTAAATACAAGGAATTAGACCCGCCGCACTCCCGTCCTAACCCGCGTCCGACCCGCGCCCGCTTTATGTTTGAATTGCGCTTAAATATTTGGATATTTCTTTATAATCGATTTAAAAATGGAGCATGGATTGATTTTTTTTCTGTATAACATTTTACGCGATATTTTGGCTGATAGGAGTACAAAATCTAAATTTTCTTTTCTTTTATGTTAGAAGGTGCTAAAAAAGGTTGAAAGGTATCAATCAGAAAAAAAAAGTCTCTAGCAAAAGAGGTAGCCATTTGTACACATACTTTGTAATTACCTTATTAAAGTTAATTGATTGTATTTTCCTTTTTTAAAGAGCATATTAATTTAATCCAAACTCAGCATTACGGTTAGGCTTCCTATGATAAACAAATATACAAAGACCCCTGAAACATTTTAAAAACCTGGAATCCATTATTTCAATAGCATTATTTATATGTAAAAAACTAGCAGCACCCCGCGGTTTCGCCCGCGTAAGCCCCGATCCCGTCCGAACATCGGGATAAAAAGTAGCCTATATGTTAATCCAGGTCTCCAGCTATCTACATTTCAAGTTTCATCTCAATCGGTTCAGTAGTTTTAGCGTGAAAGAGTCACAAACAAACATCCATACATACATACATCCATACATCCTCACAAACTTTCACGTTTATAATATTAGTAGGATCTATATACATATTTTTATGAGCTAATATTAATGCAAGTCTATTTGTATTTATGTATAATATCTAACTAGAATTCACAAATTTGTGTTTCCTGATATTATTTTTCTACAAAAAGTAACACTGAAAACAACAAATAATTTGCTAGGAAAAATTAAGAAAATGTTTTTTAATACAAAAAAAATCAAGTTCAAGTACATTACAGTTCCACACCCATTTTACGCTTGTTACTTTTCCTCTAACGTTAAAAGGAAATTGGTTTTGTACTGATTGTAAATGAGACATAAATATTTTTTTATAATATACAGCGTGTAAGTTTGAGCTACGCGATAAACCTCCAATAACCTATTCCAGTTTATACTTATCACAATACAAAAGTCAGTTCATCATAAAAATGCGAGATTAAGGATTTATAGTCATTAGTTTCATTTGGCGCTACGCAATTTTGTTCGGTACGATGAATGACCTTAAACGTTCGGCGGTGTCAAAACCAGCTGATTGCATAAAATATTTAAATGTTGATTACATTACAGATTTTGGCCGAATACGTTTTTTTTCGCAAAATGTTCTGTTTACTCATTGTGATATCACTTTTAATAAAAAAAATATAGATGAATTTTCCAGCAGAAAATTTCAATGATTTTCAACTCAGAATGATGGTCTGAATACACTATTTCAGGATTCGGTACGGTGTCTCTTACACCCTGTATAATTATAATAACAGCCACTGCTGCATAATATTATGAGTTTAGAATGTCCTGAATAAAAGTAATATATTACAGTTTCAAGAAGAATCTCTCTAAATTTCAAATGAGTTTCAAAGATAAGGAATAAATTTCTACTTACGTTTGCCAGCTACCGTCCTCGGGCTTAAAGGCGGTCTGTCATTGTCCAGCCCTAATCCACTTTCTTCTTTCGTCAAACTATTATCATTGTACTTTTTAGCACTTTCTGCCCAGTCCTGAATCCAAGTCTTATCCCCTTTACATCTATTCAGACTCAAATATGACAGCTTCCCAACTAGTTGCTCCGGTGTCATGTCCGAAGATACTCCACTGTCTTCTCTTAAAGCTTTCTGAGCGTTTTTCAGGACAGTACTTTCAAATGTGGTATCTAACATTGGTTTATTACCTAGACACACCGGTACTGATGATTCTCTTGTCAAACGGTGGACATAATCTGTTTGGTCTATTTCAGATTTGGTCAAGCTGCACCTACGTTTAACAGGTTCAATTTTTGGAGCCTTATTTGAGCTAAGAACACCAGAAGTTGTGACTGATGTGAAACTACCGATATCTACTTCATCACCATGTTTTGGTGGTGATTTTGCAAAGGTTTTTTCTGTTATAGTTTTTACTCTGTTTTTTATCTTTTCTAAGTAACTGCGAGTTGATTTGATCTGTTTCGATGTTTGAGCTGCTAAATCATTTTCTGTTGGTGATTCATAGCAACATGAGATTTCTAAAACGTTTTTGTCTTTAGATTTTTTATTAGTGGATAGATCAAATGTTTGATTTAACAATGGGCTACGCAAATCTAAATCTCTTCTAGGTTCTTTCGTAATCACTTTTAAGGTATTAGGGAAATCAAACACCAGCTCTGGGTCACTGCTTTCAGTTGACCGTTTTTTTAATGTTTCTTCAATTGAACTGGTTAAAATATCCGTACCAAAACTTCTATCAATACTCATTCTAGCTTTCTGTTCTTCTGTATAATTATTACCTTCTATAGTATATGTTCCCGTTGAGGAATTTGACTGATTATCAATATCATCATCAATATACAATGGTTCATTCGTAATACACTTTTTGAACAAATCAGGAGTTTCAGAAACAGCTCTACCCTTGCGTATAATTGGACTTTTGGACTGTTCAGGGGTAGATAAACCATTGTCCGGGGTTAAAATATCTAACTCAGGACTTGATATGTCAGTCAGCATAACTCCTTCAGGACTCTGATCAATTATATCACCCATACCTTGCTTATTGATATTGCCATAACTTGGTGTTCTACATACATCTCTCATGTATGTGTTATTTTTTAATGGCAAGTTTAAGCCTTGACGGGTGACAAAATTATCACTCCTAGACATTATGCTATCAACTATAGGACTCTTGGACGTGCGTTTTGGCTGGATAGTGTCTACAATAGGAGATTTGATAGTTCTATTTATTATTGGACTTATGTGCGTAGCGTTTTGTGCTAATGGGCTATTACGTTGCTTGATGGAGCTTGACAGACCGCTGTCTTCTTGATCCGACGAAAAATAACCTTCCGAGTTGTAGCCTTGGGCTTTACGAGGAAGTTTAGCGCTCATAGGAGGCCGCTGAAGCGTTGGGCTAGGCCGTGTCGTGCTCGCAGACATAGACTGAACTCTTTGATGACGAGCCTGCGATTTCTTAGCTAACTCCTCCAATCGGCTGTTATTAACAGACTTTCCCTCACCGAAGTCGATGGTGAAGGCCATCGGATGCACTTTAGGTGTGCTTGGCTCCGAATTTTTGTCCTGACCTGCCTCAACTTCCTCATTCTTCAAACTGTGGCTGTCTGAAGAGGATTTGGATATCGTCTGATCCAGGGTTGCATCCTGCCCGTCTGAAAGCGGGCTAGACACGTCTGCCTCAACACTAACACTCATGTTTTCAAGGTATCACGTACAATAATGACATCATATTCACAATATACTAACTCATAAACAACCCTCACAGATCACTCAAGGCACAAAGTTACAAGGTAAAGCAGCACAAAGCATGAAAATTTGAAATGATAAAAGAATATTATCAAAAAGTGGAACGAGAGCACAAAAAACTAAAAAAATTACGAGCTCCGCCTACAACATTCGCGAGCACAGATGAACGCGAAAGAGTACGAATTCTCAACAATACTGACAGTCTGATGTGACAGGTGTTTGTGACGTCCAACACGAAACTGGCGATAGTTGGGTGATTATTATTTATTGATTTGGCAACACTTCCAATGTGCAAGAATGCAAGTTTGGAAGTTCAGCGTCCTTACTTCCGTTACGAACGTTACGTGAATGTATTCATTCAGAAGAGCAGGATGACAATTTCACTGACACATTTTTACTGAAAACTTTTTACTTTAGACCCACCTGTTACGTAGGAATTGCTGAGTTTTATTCGTCTTAAAAATTAATATTTTATATTTTTACATTATGTAGCCATGATAACAAAACGTAGGCATGTTTTTTTTTTACATTCACACTGATAAATAAATGTCAAATGCTTTCCATTCTACGCAAAAAATAAATTGAATGATACCATTTTTAAAAATGTACTCATTTTTAAGATTAATAAGATTTATATTTATAATAGATGTTGCTAAGGTTAACTTAACTTGATGGTTTATTACAATATTTCATAAGTATTTTGATTTATGAATTTAAAAGGGGATTAGATAACGTCACGTGCTGATGAGTTGATGAGACTGTGTTGATCAAGTCCGAACGAGAACGAAACGTTAACACATAGCTGTCAGTTTGCTAATTTCGCTATGAAACATGGCAGAAGCGGCGTTTTCTGACGATGGAAAATATTATTCTGCCATCACACAGGATGGCAGATTAAGGATATGGGACACAGAAACTAATGTACTCAAACAGGAGTATACACCAGACTTACATTTGACTTCACCGCCTTCGTGTTTGCAATGGATTTCGGCATCTCAGTCAGCTGTAAGTACACGTGGTGTATAGTTTTAGAGTTATTACAAAGTTTTCAAGCGACCGTTGCTGCCTTTATAATCTAAGCTCCTCATTAAGTCCTCATTTTTATCACTGCAAGTAAATTACGACAATATTATGACAAAAAGTTCAGAAGATTTTTTGTTATGGTAGTTTCATAGGTACTTATAACCTTACTAAAACGCGATATGGTAATATTATTGGGTTAATTGCCTTTTTTATATAGTTTCTGGAGTTTATTAAGTGAAAATTTACTCAGATACTATACAAAATCCATATAATTTGAAACATAACCTCAATCATCAACTGTGTCATATTATGGTAGTAATATCCTTGAATGTATAATCAAAATTTTGACGTGACAACGTCTTATAAATTGGTTTGCCGGGTGACACTTCAAGAAACTGCGTTACGCTCCGCTCACGTTATGCGCTCACAATGAGAGCGAGTAAGAGGCACGCGTGAATATTCGAATTAATATACGAATAATAATAATATATATATAATTTATATACGAATGAATATTCACATTAAAATTATTTTACCACTCAAAGTCGTTGTCACGTAAAACTTTCGCCCGTATACCGACTTTACAGGCAACCAATTTTTTTTAGTAATTTTTTACTTTTTTAATTAAATACTTATAAATTACTATACACTAATTAAATAAACGTTGTACACCCTCTTGAATTTGAAATGTTTATCATTATTTATTTTGATTCTTGTAATAGCCTTATTTCATAGTTATTAATTAAAGAACTCGATATAAGAACCAGATGAATGTATCTACATTTTCTTAATTTTACAGGAGAGCAAAAATACTCCGAGAATTTACCTAGTTCCTTGTGGTTCCTTAGCTATTTTGTTATTTTGGAATTTGTGAAATGAAATGCCGAAACAACGTAATTGTAAATGCAATATGCATTTACAATTACGTCGTTTTAGCATTTCATAAAGGAGTGCTTTGCGGGTCACAAATTATTATATATATATATTTATTAGGAAAAACAAAGATTTTTTACTTTTTTGTAGATACGTTCATCTGGTTCTTATACCGCGACTTACAATAATAAAAAGTCTTTGGGTGGGGTAGTGATAATAAACGTAAAGGTAAAACTACCGGGGACAGCTAGTATAATATAAATAAAAACTCATACCTCTCATCCTTTAAATGACCAAGACAAAAGTCTAGAATACTTGCGTCTAATCCAGGTTTTCAATAATCAAATTTCTAATTCACAGGTAACTCCCCAAAAAAGTGCTAAACGGAAAAGTTTTAATGAAGAAACGCACTACATAGCCCTCGGCACTACTAGTGGAAAAATTCTAATATATTCTGTTGCACAAGCTAAAGTTGAAACAGTTTTATCGGATGATACAACACAGAGCACCATAAACACCTTAGATTGGAAAAGAAAATACGGACTTTACAGTTGTAATAAGGAGAATCACATTTATGAGTGGGATTTGAATAATTCATCAGTTAGATATAAGTATAACATAAACCTTGACAGTAAGAGCAAACATGGAAATAACATTAGTGCAATTAAAATTGCACCTCATAAGCAGGTGAGTCAATATAGTTACTCTTATTGTGATTTTTTTTATTCTTTTGTTCACATGACATTCTGAAACTGGTACGTATAACAGGTGTAAGGAACCGCCTGCCAAATCTTGAAATAGTAGATTTAGATCATCATTGTTCTGAAAATTCATAATTTTTATTTTTACATTTTTTTAATAAAAGTGATGTCACAAGGAGTAAAAACTGCAATGTAATCAATACACAACATTTATGCAATCAGCTGTTTTGACGACTCTGAACGTTTAAGTTCATTTACGATACCACACAAAAATTATACCCACGTTTGTTACGTTTACATTGCGTAGCACAAATTCAAACTAATGACTGTAAATCCTTAATCTCGCATTTTAATCTGATACAATTCGCATCGCATGATAAACTGAATTTTACATTATGATAATTATCCACAGAAACACATTTTTGTAAGTTCTTAGCTACGGAGAACTTACACACTGTGTATTTAACTACTTTCGCCCACGACTTTTCCCTCACTTCATGCAGATTTTGTCAATTCAGGTTTCCTTTAGGACCAGTATTTTTTTTCTGGATGAATGATATCCCATATCTTTTTCTGTACCCCTCAACTAATTACTTACACAATACTCACATTTGAAATGTTAGTTTTATAGTTCGTTTTATACATATAATATTTAGGTTGTATTTATATGGTATGACATGTCTTCCCCATGTATGATATGTCCACTGATGTTTCTTCTGGCTCATAATTAATAGATCATCATACTCGTAGATCTGGTCCTATTTTATTGCGTGTCTGACATCATTTTTTTATGCCTCTATAGCTTTTGTTTCACTGTTTTTGTTTAAATTATATTATCTATATAGACAAATAGGAATTTTTATATAATTTTCTCTTAATAGGATCTCAATGCTTGTGTTTGCTTATGAATGCGTAGTTACAGACTGGAGGTACAAGTCACCTTTGTAATACACTAATATATAAATTAATTAATAACTTATTTTTTGCTTTCTTCATTCATTCATCCATTATCAGTACATGTTTAATTAAAATATGCTACATTGCACAATGGGATCAAATTAAGTGGCCATATACCACTGTAAACCTGCTAAAATTGTACGATATAATTGTTTACAGAACACACCAGCACGATATCTCGTTGCAGCATCATACCAGGTGCGAATATGGCGATTACACGATGGAGAGGCGACCGTTATCAAAAATTTGGGACACAATGCTGCACCAACCGCTTTGCTCAGCATAGCTGTGTTGAATGATGTCTGTTGGTTAATAGAGGGTTCACAGTAAGTACCTTTTTTATTTTAGGTTTTCGACAATGAATATGGCATGGGGATAGAACCTTTATTATGAGAGTTTGTTTCATGCTCTGTTCAAATATTTTTGTGAATTTGCCTTTGTAATGAAAAATTACTTTGTTAACATAACATCTAAATAACTTTTTATTTTTCATAGAAATGAGCGCCTTTTATCATTCTGGGACGTCACCATTACCGAAGACCATGTACCCCAACAGAACGGCGAAGAAATCCCCCACAAGAAACAGCGAAGGAAATCAATATCCAAGTCTGTAGTCACATCCACCAACCCTACATATAACTTTGTATTAGAAGATGCACCTAAAATTATTGATGTGGATTTGAAAGAGGATGATGGAGCAACAAGATTGAGGCTGGCAGCTACTACGAGGAGCGGGGTGGTCCATTATTATGGACATATGTTGAATGGGTGAGTGTTAAAAAAATTACTGACTTTTGCATTTGTTGATGTGGATTTGGTCAATAAATTCAGGTATTTTTCAGAAGCAGTAATTTTTACCTGGATGATTACCTATGATCCAGATAAAAGGGACCCTTAGTGATCATGATTAAGGTGAAGACACCTTAATGATCTTCACTAAGGGTCTCTTTTGTGTGTAATTCCGATAAATTAAGATAATGTCTTAAAAACTAGGTATCGTACAAAAAAAAACCTGTAATAGTTGAAGTTTATTAGTAAACTAGCAACCCGCCCCGGCTTCGCATGGTTAGCAGAGACATATTCAGCTATCATCATCATATTTCAACCAATTTACACAAAACCTTAACAAATTATATACTTAAATCTTCCTCGTGAATCACTGTATTTATTAGTGAAAACTGCATGAAAATCCGTTCAGTAGTTATTAAGTTTATTGCGAACAGGCAGACAGACGTGGCGGGGGACTTTGTTTTATAATATGTAGTGATAGTTAGTTAGATGATTAATAGTTACGTTATAATATGGTTATTTAGAATATATCATTTGAGTAGTAATTTGTACTATAGTATATTTGTATTAAAATTTGTTTTGTTTTTGAATAAGTTTTTTTTTTTTTTCTTTCTTATTGTTCTTTTATTCACATTTTATGCCCATAGGTAAATAATTGTAGATTTTAATGGACATGACATAATGTAGTGTAGTAGTGTAGATTAGCACTACACGTACATACATACACTCACGCTTGCATCCCCGAAGGGGTAGGTAGAGACGTATTAAACGCCCACATCTTGCCAACTATAATTGGTCCCACTCAAATTAATATCCCACTTTGTTTAAAGGGCTCGGACTTCCTGGCAATAGCCAGTTTGAGTACAGCTATGCGACACTGACCTTCTCCCCAATCCAGCAATATAAAATTTAATTTAATATCGTAAATAATGAAATATAGTGAGAGAGAGGCTCATGGCTAAGTGGTAACCGAGTAGGTTAGCAAATTACAAAGGTAAGTAACACTAGCCAGGTCTGTCTAGGATTAGTGACCATTCTTAACACATTGAGAACCCCTCCGTGCCTCGGACAGCACGTTAAACCGTCAGTCCCGGGTGCCATACGAACATCTAAGATATTCGTTTTTTTTTTATGGTATAGGGGGAAACGAAGAGACGGGTCACCTGATGGTAAATGACTACCGTCGCCCATGGGCACCTGTAACTCAAGGGTCACAAGTGCGTTGCCGCCCTTTAAGGTGGAAATAGGGGAAAAGCGGGAAGACGGAAGAGGGGGAAGGACAGAAATAGGAGAGAGGGCAGGGTTAGGGCCTCCGGTAACCTCACTCACGCGGCGAAAAGCAATGCAAGCATTGTTTCACGGCCGGTTTTCTGTGAGGCCGTGGTATCAAGAGGAGTCGAGCCGGCCCATACGTGCCGAAGCATGGCTCTCCCACGTATATCGTTACGGGTACTTGGAGTCCTAAAAAGTCCAACAACCTGGTCTAACTACAGAACTTCGATATCGCCTAGTACTTCGGTTGTGGAGGTCTGATGGCAGTCGCTTCACGTAAAATATCAAAGTTCGGCCGTATCGTAGTTTGACTGAAAGCCGACCCCAACTTAGTTGGGAATAGGCGCGGAGGAAGAAATATTGAAATATAGTGTAGTATTAGTACTACTGTAGTAAAATTATTAACTTGCTACAAGCGCGGTTATATGTATGTTCGTCTCAGTTGTGGGAGTGACATAGGACCTATTATTTCGCTTTACAGTTAGTATTTTTAAAGCAAACTTCCTTTTTGTTTCATTTAATAATTTCTTGTTCATTACATTGATTTGCAGCTCATCAACCAAGCCAATTAAGCCATCAGTCACCATACAGGTGTCGAGCGATGAGGCTCGACCGCTACCCCTGCAGTGCTGTCGGCTGACCTCCACAGACCTGCTCTTGGGGTATACGGACCCACCTCTTCTCCTGTTCGAGAGAGTGGTATGTTTATGACTATTTGTAAGCTATTTTCTAGAAAGAAGGAAAGAAAGTGTTTTTTTGCAGAACCACAAAACCTATAAAAAAAAAAGAAAATATTTTTACTTGCTTATATTATTTGAATAATTTATAAGTATCTAAGAATTACACTTTAGAAGGTCCAAAGACTAGTTATTTTTCTTTTTTTTTGTATATATTATTTTTCGAGGCAGGTGGCAGGTGTTCTGGGGACGCTCGCTAGGGTAGCGAGCGTCCCCAGAACACCCTACCAAAGTTTCATCACAATCTGATCAATGATTTCGGAATGCATAAAGGACAAACATACAAACATTGGTTTTTATTTATATAGATAGAAGTTTGTGAGGATGAATGGATGTTTGTTGTTTCAGGCAAAAACGCCTGGACGCATCTGGACGAAATTTGGCACAGAGATAGATTATAGTCTGGGAAAAAACACATACGATTTTATCCCGGATAAATGCATGGTTGATGGGATAGATTTCATCAAAATTTCCACACTATCGCCATTTCTATAGCGACTTATTTATTTTAACTTTTCCACAGACCCCGGACTTAAAGTCAAAAACACAAATACTTATTCGCGAGACGAAGAAGAAACAGAAACAGACGGACAATGTGAACAAGACGAGGTCAGATGATTCTACACAAGTAACTTACGTGGAGCCTATGGGCGGAGTCGTTAGGAAACGAGCCGCGCCTGGGGACAAGGTCAGTTATTCAATATTATGAAAATTCTTAGCTAGAGCTAGCTAAGAACTAGTACTAACTAGCTAGAGATAGTACTAAGAGACCAGTACGACCAGTGGCCGAACACCGGTTGTGTGTGCCCACTGGTCGAAATTTGACACTTATAAATTACTAGCTACCCGGTTATGCGTTGCTGTGGCTAAGTAATTTGCAATAAAAAATATTTTGGTTATAAATTGAGATAGAAATTATCCTATCTCAAGTCGGATCAAACTGCACAGTGTGCAAAATTTCATTAAAATCGGGTTATTAGTTCATCGCGGACAAACAAATTGACACGAAATATGTACTAGTTACCCCGCCACGCGTTGCTGTGGTTAGTTACATTGCAAAAAAAAAAACTATCCCATGAATCAAAACTGCACACATTGTGCTAAATTTCATTAAAATCGGTTTATTAGACTAGGAGTTTATCGCAAACAAACAATGTGACAAGAGTTTTTTTATGTATATAGATTTCGATTCGGAACGATTCGGTTCGTGGGAGAGCCATGCTTCGGCACGTATGGGCCGGCTCGACCGGAGTGATACCACGACCTCACAGAAAACCGGCAGTGAAGCAATTTGCTTTTCGCCGAGTGAGTGAGGTTACCTGAGGCCCTAAGCCTTCCTCCCCCCCCCCCCCCTCTCCCCCTACCCCCACCTTAAAGGCCGGGCCGGCAACGCACTTGTGACTCTCGAGTTGCAGGTGCCCATGGGCGGCGGTAGTCATTTACCATCAGGTGATCCGTCTGCTCGTTTGCTCCCTATACCATAAAAAAAAAGATTATAATTTAGAAAAAGTTTTTGAATTTTGAATATGGCAATACAAAAGCTTTGTCAGTTATGAACCGGCCTATAATTTGTAGATTTTAAAGGAAGCCCTTTAATAGTGGTTGATTTTCAGGTGGAAGTACCAATGGAGGCTCGCCTTGCCAACTTGGCGCTGGACGTGAAGGGTCGGGGCAAGTCCGCCGTCAGTCAGAACTTGACCAAACTATTGATGCAAGGGTTACATTCTAAGGATAAAGGGTGAGAGTTTTTCTATAGATTAATCCATAGTCCAATTAGTCCATTAATCACGTGAGGCTCGAAGGGGTGGGGGGGGGGCAAAAAATCACGAAATATCACAAGGGGGTGTAGTGAAATATGACGTGTATTTATTTTTTCGTAGAACACGCTATTATGTGTGTGTTTAAATATAATCTGAAAATATTTAATATATTTTGAACTAAAAAAAAATACACGTGATTTTGGCTAGGGGGGTCGGGTTAGTCTAAAACCTCACCACGTATCACCAAGAAGGAGGGGGGTTAAAAAGTTGCTCAAAAATCATAACGTGATTAATGGACGACCCCTTATGAGTATTCTTTGTACGCAAATGTGGCAATTTGACCAGGCTTAGTCCAAATACAATTTAAAATAGTTTATTTCACATGGATTACTTAAATGGAAATTTTAAAACACCTGCCATCTTCTATATCTACTTATACCCTAGTAAAGATAATGTGTCCTAATATTTATCATATTGTTTGCAGTATAATATTAACGGTACTTCAAAAGAATGAGCCCGCGGTAGCACTACGGACAGTAAGCAATTTGCCCGCTGACTACGTCCCGCTACTCTTGGAGCAACTGGCTGACATGGCCACCAGGAAAACCAGCCAGTGAGTGTTTTATTGTACTACTAGATAAATGTCACCACAAAAGTAATTCTTATATAATCCCCTTGCTCCTTTTCAATGACACTGAAGACCATACAATGAAGAAGTGATTGTTAACAGACTATCGGATATAACGTGTAGTTGGCACAGTGATTTTTGTAGTGGGTTCCATTCCCACATAGTATAACTGTTTGTGTGATTTATAGGTACTGGTCTTAATAATAGGTTAACTCTCTGTCTGTTAATTAAGTACCTATAAAATATCCTTGCCATGGTCGAATGTATTTAATTTTATAGCTGAAACCAGTCCTAGAACAAGGGTTTGGCTTGGGAACAAAAACAAAAAAACGAGCAAAGTATGATCTATGTTATTAATAGTGTTTTAAATATACAAAAAAATAACAATTTTACAAAACACGCATTCTAAGATTCTTGAACCTCAAATGCCAATGCATTCCACAAGGTTAATTTATAGTTATCAATATATTAAGGTTTCCATTATGGAATGCATTACCAATCAGGATTTTTGTTCTTCATTTAAAACTAAGTGAAATATCAAAAGTTCTTAACACTTCATACCTTCTCCTGAGAGTAGTGAAGAGGCGTTATACTATCATCGTGAGAGTGACTTCTTTACTTTACTTTTTTAAGATAAAAAAAATAGTTTGTGAATTAGATATCAGGAGTTTTACAAGAAGTTCTGTTGCAGATGTTCGTCGGTGTGCACGTGGCTGTCGGCCGTGGTGCGGAGCCACTCGGCGCTGCTGCTGGCGGCGCTGGGCCCGGCCGGCTCGCGCGCCTCGCAACACCTCACTCTGCTACTCGCCATATTCACTCATAGGTGAGAGAGAATATCTAACTTAAATGTGTGTCAATGTCACGTTTAGTATGATGCAAACTTAGACACCATGTTTATAATGCAGTTGGCCAACATGCTGCACAGTAGTTTAAATGTTTTTTTACACACGGGCCATCTGATAGTCACTGGTTACTGATTGCCTATGATATAATTTGTGTGTTGCAAACTCAACCAGGGATAGGAATTGCCTAGTCCCTGTACTGTAGTACTGCTGGTTAAAAGCAGTCTATTGTGAGGTCTAGTACCTTCTCGATCTGAATACATAGTGTTATGATTTTCTTTTAAAAATTTACCAATCCTAGAGCCATGTTAATATTTAAAGGAATTGTTTGCAGACGTTCCCACCTGTGTCAGTTGTTGAACCTTAAGGGTCGGTTGGACCTCACGATATCACAGCGCAGCACTGACACCCTGCAGACGGAACAGGACCCAGTACTGGCCTACAGAGGTAAGTGGACTGCCTGATATTATTAAACACTAGAAATGTCGGCGCTCATTTTTATAAAAGCTTAGTTTCTACAAGACGATCATCAGACCTGCAGTCGATCTGAAATGTGGCCCACGAAGTGATCATAGACTAAGAAATAACTAATGCATGTACTTAAATAAATTAAATTCATTCCATTCTGCTAATAAGATGAAAAACAAAGACCAATTAGTTATCATCAAGTTTAGTCAATAATACTAGCGAATGTTTCCAGACACGTCGTCAGACGAGGAGATGGAGGCGGAGGCCTACGCGTCGGACAGCGGCGCGTCGTGGGGCGACGACAAGTTCGACAGCGAACAGGACGCGCCCGACGAAGATGAGTCGGAAGGAGATTGACAAATAAACAGTTGATTTTTATAAAAGCCTGTTCATTTTTGCCCGATACATTTTATAATGTTAAACGATATTTTTCAAATATTAGGTAATACGATCTCGAATCAGGTATAGATGCAGGCAATCATTTCATGGATGCCATGATTCTATCCATGGCAGTGTCGTAAGAACAAAAAATAACGAACATAATAAAATATATAAATGTTTAAATAATAAGTGCATTGCAACAAAAATTAGTTTCTTACAATACTGCATGGCCCAAAGTCAGAGTGCGTGGGATATCGTCACCTCGTGTTGAAGCTAAGTTTGGTACGCTCGAGGCAGCAAAAAGACATGTCGCCAGAGAGGGTATACGGAGAGAGATCTCTTTTAGATATAGGCCCCTTAACTGTGCGCCCAAGGTCTGCCGGGATTCTTTCAAGCCCTTATAGCCCTTATTACTATTAGAATCCCGGCAGACCTTGGTCGCACAGTTCTTAGGTTATACCAGTCTCTGGCAATGGAACTACTTGTACGATAACTACATAAGCGGCGAAACTTCCCATATATTTTTTCATTTAAATTGAAAAGAAACAGACGAGAGTGCATCAGGGTAATCTCCGAGAACAAATAAATTCATTACCTATATTATGAGAAACTAATAAAGGTAATTCTATAGTAGAACCAATTCATACTGGCTCCCGAGGACGCTATATTTTTTATTGTAAATAGAATGGTTTGTGAGCCTATTTCCCAACAAACCATCTATCCAACTAGGAGTTCGGGAGATTCTAAATGAAACGACATAACTGTAGTCATTCGCACCATATATTTCATTCAACACTTATCCTAACAAACATACTTTTCGTATGCGATACAACTTACAACTAAATACTTTGAATCAGAACTTATGGTACAAATATAGCTCTACTGTGGAATGAGGCTGTAATGGTTTCACATTGATGTCAAATTACTGTATGGCTAAACAAACAGTTCTCAATTTATTTTCTGGTTCGAGTTAAATGGCTCTATCGTTTATAACAATGATTTTGAGTCTCAATACGGCGTTCCTATAATCTAGAAACGATTCGTTTAGCTTACGGACGGTAAAATTGTCGTTGAAAGTTCAAGTAAGCAAATCTCTTGATTTTAGGAACGCGGCATTAATCTTGCGTCACATTCGACTTGTACACATCGAATTAATATCACAAACTTTGTTTTGGGACTAGTTTTCAACAAATCTAGTAGAATATTGTCAAAAAGTCACCGTTGTGGACTTTGGACCTTGTTTCAAACAAGTTATGTTAATATTTTGTTGCACTATCACGACAACGACCTAGACACTTTGTTGACAACTAATATCACAACTCGTAGGTGCCATAGTATAAAACAATGTTTTGAATATCACGTAAGATTAAAATACATATGTATACTCTCAGTATACTTTAAAAATAAATTGTGATTTGAACACTAGTAGTTGAGCCATTATATATTTTGATGTTGATACTGTTTTATACTTTTCACAATTCAGAAATACACGATACAATTGCACTTATATTGTTTTCTAAACTTTTACATTTACATGCAACACAATAAAAATCATATTGGCATTTCTTACAAATGGGAATAATTCTATTTCACAAAGATGCAATTTAATGTTATTTATTATCATAAACAGTTATAATTGTAGGAAACCTCATTTGAAAAAAAATAGTCACTTATTTTGGCGCTAAAATGCTTGGCTACGCTTTTTTCGGTGGTCTAAATACTCCGACGACCACGGCGTGGTCTCTTTCGTAAGGTTCTAAAGTTAACTGTTCCTGAGGTTTGAGTTTGTCTGCTTGTAGCTTTTTAACTTCTGCTGCGAACACCGCTTCTGGTTGCGCCGTGGAGTCGATACAAGAAGCCTGTGGACAGGAATAAAACGGAAGTTTTAAATAGGTACTTATTTTTGGTGGTGATATAAGTGGGTGAACGACAAATCTCAGTGAGAGAGTTCAAATTTATCAACATGAAAAATTTAGCTTGTTTGTATCATCATGGGTAAGTATTAGGTCGTAATAGCACTTGGAAACTAACATTTAGCCTTTAAAAGTTGACACATTTGCAATAAAAAAAAAACATATTTAAAAAACAAGGAGGGATTGAGACATCATTTTTTAATCGGTCATCATGTTATGTTAAACAATATCTTCACGAATTGAGACCATATTTTAAGTTGGCTTGGTCACAAGAAAAAATTAGATTACATAGAAATTCATGATTTATGTAAATTGATAGATATTACACTGCCAATTAAGATACGATCTTCCATATTTTTTAATATTTAATGGTAAAATATTAATATTGAGCTAATAAGTAATAATGCATTATTTAGTAACTGTTCAGATATCATTTCTATGACTTTCCTGTGTATCGACTTACCTTAATAGAAATAACAAAGTGTCCTCCATTCTTTAAGAAGTGTTGTGCATTTAGACTGACTATCCTGGCTTGATCCGGCTGCGCGACGTCCGCAAATATACAATCAACCATACCAACCAGCATTCTGGAAATCATCACATGTGTAAGTGGAAATCTTTGTGTGAGAAAGAGATGTTAGAGAACGGAGATAATCAGAGAGAGAGTTCAAGTGTGTTTCAACATGAAAGATTTAGTCAACTGTTTTTCATCATATAAAGTTTCTGACAAGTACCCAAGTATAAATATCTATCTATAGTAAGATGTATTAAAGGAGGGTTCAGCTGTATAATATTATAAAAAATCGTATCACATTGGGTAGTTTTTCAGAGTTAGTCAGTGTAGTCTCTGCGGCACAGACATATTTCCCTAGTGACAGTAAAAAAATAAATTACCTGTATTTTAGAGGGTGCCTTGCATCTTCAATAATAGGTATAATATTTGTCCTCTTCTTAGCAACATTGATTAAATCTCTACCGGATCTGTGTGAGAATTCTACTGCGTACACCAGCCCCTCCTGTTGATGAACAACAAACATGTTGAGTGGGTGTGATAGAATGGAGGATCATGCAATCAAAATAAATGGGACATCAGAAGTGGGTATGTGGACATAGTCTTCATGAATAGGTCTAGATTAGAGGGACCACAATCATCATAAAAGTTCCAACAGATAATTTATAGTCTTTGTAAAGTGTTAATTCACAATCCTAATACCTAAAATTGTAATTCTTAAGTAAAAGTTTTCTCTAAGTTACAAGCTGAAATCTACATAAGTACAATATCAAACTAGGTGCAGTGTCCAGCCCATGGGTCAATCATGTAATTTGATCAGTTTGATTCAGATCATAGTATGTGGACCTTTAAATGTCTTTGTGGTCAGATATATTATCAATTAAATAGAATATAATAAAACAGATGGTTGTTTGATAAGTCACTACCTACGCAAAAAGTTGTTACATACTAATGATAAATTTACTAAAAAAAAAGTTAAATTAATATACTCAATGTCTGTTTAGTCACTTATTTATAGATGTTTTACATTTAAATTACCATTCTATAGCATTTTTACAATCACGAATTGATCATCATGAATCTGGTTAATTCTAATTGAATCATGTTTACAATTTCTGGCTGTTCTCCATAGTGAATTTTATTTTAGAAGTCTTAAAACAACTTACCGGTCCAACAACATCAGACACATGACTGACTGTGGTTCCACTGGCTGCTCCAAGGTACAACACCCTCGATCCTGGAGGCATATGTATGACATCCACTCCACCCATGATGGCTGCAGCCAATTTAGATCTGAATGGATTCCACACTCTGTATTCCACTTTCTCACCATCGGTCTGTGAAAGAAACATGAAGATCAGAGAGGGTAATTATTGGGAGTGTTTTTAAGAAGCATGAAGGTTATCAGAAGTGGGTATGTGGACATAGTCTTCATGAATAGGTCTAGATTAGAGGGACCACAATCATCATAGAAAAGAATCTTGGTTTCAAAGCATTAAGTTGTGCTAAATAAACTAATGGCTTTAGGCCATTCACTGCAACATAGGTTTTAAACCCCCAACACGAAAAGGCCGTTGGTGTTATAAGTTGATTTAATATGTATCTGTTTGTCATCATAGTTCCTAAATGGATGAAGAAGATCATTAGCTTTTTTCTAAGGATTTACGAGTGAGAAATTTTTACAGTTAAATATTAAGCACTGAAATTCTGTTTTACTAAAATTCACAGCTTAAGATGTCTTTATAGAAAACAAAATGAGTTCTGTAATTGTCTAGAAAATGGTGGTCGTACTCATTTGTTATTTTTGGTGTCATTTCTATTTTTTATTTCTGCTGACATCACTAAGGATTAATAACACGATGTTCTAATACTAAGATAAAATATTCAAATGGTTGTTGATTATAAACCATATTTACTACACTAAACATGATCTTTATTAGAGAAACAGAACACAATAATAGTCATAGATCGGCGCCGTGATTATGTTACATAGGTAAGCTGTAATACCCATTTTACCCTCAACTTGAAAGTGAACACATTTAGAAATTATAAAAAAGAAGTTTCACACAGTTGTGTTGCGAGTGCTGATAGGCACCTGCTTATGCATACCATCAGGTAATGCATGCACATATATAAACCATTAAATGTCACAGGTCATAGCTTAATAATATTTGACACACATCTGTGATGCTGATTCATTAATTTCAGGTCATTTTGACCTATACATAACTCAACACAACTGCTTCTAAATGCAATGTACCTTGTACCTACTTTACAAAATTTATTCAGATGTTACATACCTCAACAGATATTCTCTTTTCTCCATATACTTCTGATCCGGGCACTAAATTCTTTGTTACTAGCGCATCTTCTTTCCCTCTTGCAATGAACACTCCAGCATGTCTAGACAACAAGAAATTTGTTGAACTCCAATGTACAAAGGTGGTCGTACATTTTTATTGTGTGAATAAATCAGTAATATAAGTTGGCTTCAAGCTTTCGCATTCAGAAGAACGAAAGTTATATGTAATAACATCATTTTATTTAGTAGAATTAAAATAATACTTGGTAGAATTTATTTATTTGGTAGAATTAAAATAATACTTGGTTGAATTTATTTATTTAGTAGAATTAAAATAATACTTGGTAGAATTTAAGATTTCACTTGTTACAGTAGGGATATTCCTTAGTTGATTGAAAAATACTACTGTAGCAGATATTAAAATATCATTTTATTTGGTAAAATCAAGATGTTTCAATTTAAATTTTTTGCTTTCTTAATGTTTAAATGGAGATTCTATTGTAATTCTATAGCAGGCATGTGTTTTAAATCCAAGTATTTTATGTATATACATACTTGGTATTGTTATTATAGAAATATTAAATTATCTGCTACTTAATTATTAACAAAATAAATAATAATACAAAACTGGACAAGTGCAAGTTTGACTTAAATTTTTTTTCAATTTAGGATTTATTCCTAGAACAAACTTAACATTGTAGTTGAAGAGCATGTTCTCCCATACATTTCTCATACATGTAAGTTTGTATGCACAGTATAGAGATTTACCATATAATTTTAAGACCATAGACTCCTTGTAGATTTTCCTATCAATCTATACAGACCGGTTTCTTGTTTATTACTATAAAAAATTATCAGTATACAAACCTATGGGGCTCAATAATAACTTGTCTCCCGCCCTTGAAGCCTCCGGCACCGCCCCTGCCTCGGGCACCTCCTCCGCCGCGTCCACGACCTTAACAAGACAATGATAATCTTAGCACACAAACATTGTCACTTTAACACTTTTCAAGTGTAGTCAGCATCAGAAGTGGGTATGTGGACATAGTCTTCATGAATAGGTCTAGATTAGAGGGACCACAATCATCACATTGATTTGTTTTTGCATTGTAGCACTTCACTAGGGCGTGAAGGTAGTCAGGATAGATGTATGTGCAAAGAGGCAAGTTTGGAGTCAAACAATAGGGCTGTAAATAATGGTTATTATATTGGATGTTACAAGAAATACTTTCACATTGAAATGACTTCTTGAAAGATGAGGCACATCCACTTTGCCTGACGTCCAATTTCAGACTCCCGCACCGCCTCTTGTTTTCATACTATCAGATTTTACATTTTAAAAGTATTTTGTTCGAATTCGGAGCGGACTTCTCATGTACCAGTAATATAATATATATCAGATAGGTATGATATGCTACAGTATTCAAGTACTCACTTGGGTCTAGTTAAAACTGAATATTACGCACATGTGAGGTACAGTTTAGCTAACTTGAGATTCACTTCATGTTACCCGTTGACCGTCATGCAATTGTTAAATTACATGCTGACATAGTAAATACAAGTGGTAATCATGACAAAAGAAATCGTCACATGTAGATTTTAAACACAACAGCTTATGCGAACGACACTGCAACAGACAAGTAACTTTTTAAAATTTACTGAGAGTTTTTTTAATGTTTTCAAGATTCTCTAGTTATTTAAGTGGGTTTAGGAACATTCTGAATGTCTTACTGCAATTTGTATTTGTTCTTCTTTCAATATTTTCTTCTCCCTTTATCAACAATTATTTTGTTTAAGCTGTCAGACACAGTGACTACAGGTGACCTCAAGGATAATCAATATATTTAAAAATCAATGCCACTTTTCATTATAATTTTATAACTCAAGAACGGGCTCACCACACTACCACAGACTATTTAGTAGATGGTTTATGTGAAGTTTGCACAAAATCAGTCAAGCGGTTGTTCATTTATCACATTTATACATAGCGAAGCACGTACCGGGCCACTAGTAGTTTATATTTTAAAGCTTATTGCTACATCAACATACAGCTCAGCTCAGTTCAACATCCACCCATCCCAATAACAATTTAATCTAAGTAACACTTACCACCACCGCGGCCACCGAAGCCTCTTCCACCACCGCCTCCTCTTTTCTCGAAGCTACCTCCGCCGCCGAAGCCCCCGCGCCCGCCGCCACCGCCGCCTCGACCACCGAAACCACCCCGACCGCCGCCGCGGCCACCAAAACCGCCTCTGCCCCCGCCTCTACCACCATTGAACTCTGAAAGATAATAAGTTAATTAGTTACAGAATTATTAAAGTGTATTTGTCTGGCAAAAGAGATATAATCAGAAGTGGGTATGTGGACATAGTCTTCATGAATAGGTCTAGATTAGAGGGACCACAATCATCATAGGAGAACTTAATATTAAAAATAAATCGAAACAAATGAGGTAATACAAAAAAAATTAAGAATATGTGACCATAGAACTAATCTAAGTTTAGTTTACAACTATTGTGTACATTGAATAACAGTGCTTGGTGTCACTTAAGCAGTGGTAGCCAAAAGTAGTGGTTTGAAGTCGTCTAGTAAAATGCATCCCTAGTGCGGCTCGGAAGACTAACATGCAGACATGTTGTGTCCGACCTCTATGAAATACTAATAATATTTTAAAATTATTAAACATGTTTCTAGTTTATCATTACTTTTCAGTTGTAATTTGAACTTTTTTACTTAGTTTTGTACATATAGCTAATTATAACCAGCTTTGCTGTTTATTTATTTTTTCAAACTGGGTATGATATTAACACTGCAAGGACTCGCCAAATACATTAAGTAATTTTCATTAAAAAACGTCCGATGTGGTTAGGGTTGCCGTCTAGTTTAAAGGGGTTCCGGAGTGTCCGGGTGGGATTTTCAAAAAGTCTCCGGGCAAAACCCACTGGACACTATGTGCCAGAGCATCTTATAATTATTAGATGAACAAGCTGTTTAATTTAATAAAAAAAATTAAATCGGTGATTTTTTTAAGGTGTCCGGGAAAGAATCTCGATTTTACACGTGTCCGGGATTTTTGAAGCGCTTGTCCGGCTTCGGCAGCTTAAGTAATGGCAGGCCTAGATGTGGTTATAGCTATCAGGGCAGTACTACCACGTAGGTACCGAACAACTCATTCATACTAAGTTATTATTTGAATTCCTGTTTAAGATAGGAGGCCATGCGATAGTCATTTTCAAGCATGTCTGCCTGTTAAAATAAAGCGCATGTTTATTCAATATATTGACACGTGCTTCACTTTTTACCCAATTAACGAGACTTACGCTGTAACAGTGTGCTACAAGATGTTTCTACCCATTTATAGATTTCTGTTGATGCTTGAACACACACAGAACGCAAGAAAACTTCCTAAAGGCTATTACGTGCATGGGGTTTTGATCCTTGCACTTTTTTTCAACTGAAAAGCACCTCATACTGCTGTGAATGCGGCGTGGTAACAACTAAATGGAACTCATTCTTGGATTTCTAATTATTTTAAATTCACAATAACAAGCACGTGAAGCTATATAAAGAAACAAATTAAAATGGACCGTTGTAAAACCTTGTTCTAATTATATTATTGAAAATCAATAACAGAACTGAACATAACCTAAAATTTACACGTGAAGAAATTTAATAAATTAACTTCTTTTAATTATAACATAACATAAATTGGTTTACTCGTAAACTCTATTATCCATTAATACACGAAAACAGTATAATTGTATAGTAATTGAACACAAAAATAACAGAAAGCTCCATGCGGTAACCACGCTCATACCTTATCAATAACTATCGCAAATTAAGTAGACAAATAACATACCTGGCTTGCCCATGATGGTGCCACCGATTATTTAAACTATACCCTGCAGTTTAAACAATTAACTTTAACTATCTAAACACAAATATAAAATGCAATTCTTTTACAAACGTCGCGGAGCCAGCACGCACCGCTGCCGCTCCCGGAAATGACGCCATTTTGAATGATGGAGGAGCTGAATAATGTTGCTACTCCCTTCAAAATTCAATATTAAAAAAATCTAAAAACAGTGTACGAGTTGCCATAAAATAAATCTTTAATTACGCTTACTTTAGTACATATTTTTATCTATGATTACGCTACACCATCAGCAAACAAACATTTTATTTTATAATTTTTAGTTTAGAAAGAACCTTAGACTTTACAACATTAGCAATAGCAACACTATACGATAAGAAGATTCTAATCTGAGTACTTAATGTGATCGTGTTGGGCATTTTATCAACACTTCAAGAGAAAACTTGTGTGGATACTACGAAAATCAGTGAAAAAGTATTTAGTGTATACGTGAGATTTTTTTTCTTTGGGAATGGAGGCCAGCAGCTATACAACAATTGATTATAGTAAATTTAGATGGTTCAATGAGCCAAAAGAATGGAGCTTAAAAGAAAATAAACTTATAATAGTTACGGATGATAAAACTGACTTCTGGCAAGGAACTTTGTACAATTTTTACTTTAACTCGGGCCATGTTTATGGTATTGATATCAAAGATGACTTTGTTTTTAAGGTGAGAATCATAATATTTATTTTTTATAATTGCTTTTATATTAAATAGCCAGTCTTGCAATTTTTTATATTTGTGTAAGTGATATAAACTATAAAAATCACGGTGTCACTCCCACGAAGCTCTACTAATATTGGAGGCCACACGCCGAACGCTTTCATGTAATCGGTTTGAATGACCTTCATTGGAATTGCATCTCTTTCGTACAATACTCTTACTCTTTCACACTTACTAAATACGATTAGAGTGACCATAAAATATCGTTTATCTGGAAAAGAATGACACATCTTTATTTTTATGTCATTGTAACTACTTTTTAACATTCAAACAACGCTTAAGAAATATACTGTAAATTATAAAATCCATGTGTAAGATCTATTTTGAATATAACAATAATATTCATTGTCTTAAAAAAATTTAAAGTTTACACTAATGCACTAGTACTACATTAGTAACCCATTAGTAACCCTAACATAGTAGTTGGAGAATGAGAGAGTTACTTACGCATTTATAATATTTGTATAGATTAATACTTAATTATGAATGGTTATAAATATTTTATTTATGAAGCTCACTTAACAGTTTTTCTTGTATGAAGATAATAAAATTGACCTACATTATTTTCAGGAATGTCCATTGGTACAAAAAATATGACATCCTTTAAGAAAAGGATATAATTCCAATTTCAATTTTCAAGGTTAAACTTTTCCATTCGCAGTAAATGTCCACTCTGTGATCTCCAGTGTTACTAGAACTTCGTGGTCACCACAGATAAAATAACAGCACAGAGTACTTTTATCATATAAAATTAAAGATAATAGTTACTTCATCACAGATGCATCACTCCCATACAAAAGCGAAAATACCTACTCTATAACATCACAAAAAATGTGTAAATAGTTATATCTGGCGTTAGATGCATCCAAAAATATATCTTGTGTTCACTTTTCAAAAGTTGAGAACATTTTGCCCACCGCGCGACGTAGTAGCTACTAGCAGTAGTGACTACTAAGTAGTAGTAACTACTCAGTAATCGGTGCTACCGGCCACTTGTGAATCCCGCGGAGCGCCAAACGGTGAGTATATAAGACGCGATATAGTTGGCCTACCCATATTTAAACAAAATACATCTACTTTCCATTCAACATTTCAAAATAAAATTAATATTTAACCGACTTCAAGAAAGGAGAAGGTTCTCTCCCGGTGTCTACTTTTCGTCAGAAATGAGATTTCTCAATCGGTGCATTTCTGCTAATGGTTCCACAAATGTGACCTGTTATAAGGACGGGGGTGGGGGGGTTCAAAATTCGTGTGACGTAATTTATGGATGGCCTTTTATTACAATTTATCATGATTTAGGCACATTGAAGTCAGTGATACTTTTTTCAAAGATAATTATCTTGGGAGACTTTATAACGATTTGGACGTCAGACTATTTAAATTTTTGTTTTGCACATAACATATATACAGTGTTAAAACCAGTGGCGGATTTACCAGTAGGCTGAGTAGGCCGAAGCCTAGGGCGGCAGATTTTAGGGGCGGCAAATTTGGGGCCTACGTACATTTTTTTATATGTCTTGTCCTTGGGTATCGAATTAGATAGACCGACCGGTAGGGGCGGCAAAATTTTAATAGCCTACTGGCGGCAAATGTGTAAGTTTGCTGGTTAAAACTCAAATAAATCCTACTGTAGGTTTTGATAGCTTTACAGGAAAGTACAACGTATAGCCGAAAATATGAAAACTTTACTTGCTTTTTTCAGGTCTGTGTAGAAGCAGACTTCAATACGCTGTACGATCAAGCTGGCCTCATGATATACTTGGACGAGAAACACTGGTTAAAGGCAGGCATAGAATATAATGATGGGCAACCTATGATTTCTAGTGTGGTAACCAATGAACTATCGGACTGGGCAGCAGGTTTGTAGTCTAGTTATTTATTGCATTAAATACGAGGTTTAATAAACAACTATTGAATCAAACATTTTCAATAATCTTTGCAATTAGGAAGGTTTTTTGTTTGAGCCTCGCTTACCATTGTTGAGTATTTTATGTGTTAATCTAGGTCATTAACTATATGTGGGCCAAATTTCATCCAAATCCGTTTAGTAAGTAGTTTTGCGAAATCCACCTATCTCCAGAAACTGTCGCTTTTATAATATTAGTAAGATGCATTTTTTTATTTAGGTGTATACTTGAAAATCGATTAAATTGGTTTTTAAAAGATCAACAAGTTCACAGCTGATTCTTTATATAATTTTAGGCAATATTGGCATAATTTGTGATTTTCGATATGATTGTTTTTCTTTTTAATGTTTCGGTATAATATATTTTAGTTTATGGTTTAATGAGCATTTCGACACCACTACTCGAATGAGGTTTATACTAATGCCGTAAATAGGTCCTACGCTATGAGCTTAAAATAAAAAAAAAATGCTTTAGTGAATTTCTGGAATTCTGGATGCGTGGATTAAGGTGATGAACTGTACACAATATAAAATATGTATACCGTTAGGAACTAGAAATTATTTATTTATAGCTTGAATGTCACAAAATAATTTGGTATTTGACCAAAAAGGTCATAGGATCGCAACAATAAATACTCTTTGGTATTTGCAGGTGCTTATACAGGCAATCCTAACAAATTCTATCTTCGTGTTACGAAGAAAGGTTCTGCAGTTTGTGTTAAATATTCCACGGACAGTACCACCTGGACCCTGCTAAGACTATGCTCAATGCCGCCAAGAGACAAATATTTTATTGGACCCATGACTTGCACACCGCAAAGAGAAGGCCTTCGCGTCCAATTCAGCGAGTTAACTGTTACTGAGCCCGATGAGGATATTTTACATGCAAATTAAAATTATATACTTATAATTTACTTGTTATTTAAAGGTGCAAATGTTGCCATCTTATATCATGTATATATAAGCTATTTAATGACAGGCAATTCATTAAGAGTTATTTCTTTCTATACATATATTTCTTCTGTACGTGTGTATATCCTGAGCTCCTCCTAAACAGCTGGACCTATTTTAATGAATTTTTTTGTGTCTTCAGGTGGATTCGAGAATGGTTTAGATTTACAATTGGACCCGGTAGGTGGCACTGCGATAGGGTTCCAGGAATAATATTTTTTTACGTTCCGGCAGGACAACGACTGTAGGGTCCGCTAGTATATAAATAAAGCAATAATATATTTGTATTTTTGTACTAAAACAGGTTCGTAAATAAAACATTATTATATAAAATATTATCTTTTATTTCCGTGGCGTACACTCCACATCATATTTCTACACCATCCCTAACTAGAGGAATGTACGGATATTGTAACACATTTGTGTCAAACACAATATTCTTACAAACTAGGCTTAACAACAATACATGGTTTCTGGACTATTCTAACCACCAAGTACTTCGTCCTATTATTATTCGGGCCGATACACATATTAAAGGTACTAAAACTAAAATTAACAGCTAGGAAATGCTTTCGATAAACTAATAAATAATATTACTTTTATATAATTTTCCCCTGTAATAATACGCGTTGATAATTTTTATTCTGTTAGCAGTCTCGTAAACAAGAAACACAAATTTGAATAAAGAACATTCCCGCGCGATACGCTTGTAAACAAAATGGCTATTCATAGACAAGAGACTAGCTACCATATTTTTTAATAACCGTGTATTATCGCGCGCTTCTGAGATCATTCGTTTGATCGATAATATAAGGCATTTGTGTAAAATTACAGTTAAATTTTGATAAAATTAATACTAAACTTGGTATTTGAGACAGTCAAGTTACAATCTCATTCTCATGTTGACTAAATACGTGAACATGGACATTACGGCGTTTTCAAATATTTCGAATCCCTTCAGAATATCGTCAACATAAAAAACTTTACAACAGTCTTTGAAAGGACCACGCTATCGTCTTAAAAAAAAAAAAACTTGTTGCACGGTGCACAAGTGGTGTTTGAAACATTAAAACCGTGTAGAATAAAATAATATTCACATCTTATTGCAATCAGTAATAATTATAGGAAATCTTTACATACATCCTTACATGCATTCATAATATATTATAGTAGGTACAACTAAAATTATATCACATTTCACTCGCCACATACAACACAATAAAGATATGATTTATAATAAAGTAACTATATTTTCATCAATCTGGACAATTATCTCAATCGTAATCAATTTCACAATTGAGGTGATTATTTCTTACAAAATAATACATTTACATTTTTTTTTGTAGATTAAAGTGTAGTGAACCCTCATTCTCAGAATCATTTGTGCTCTTTCATTTTGCTTCGGAAATAATAGTTGATAATTCACTCAAAATGGTCAAGTTACAAGGAGGGTTTTCAGACACGTGAACCATTGATATTAATTAACAGGAAATAATTTATAGGAAAAGGGAAATTTTACCGTATAACATAAAGGTTGACCTTTGTGGTACAACTTCGTTCACTTTCAGGAAATACGTCATGAATCAAACCAAATAGTTTGGACATGAAGTCAAAGGTTTTTTTTGTAAAGAACGCAAGATTTTCTTTTTGTGTACTACAGTAGAATAACTGAGGTAAGAAAGCGGAAAGCTTTTTACTTAATCAAATTTACTTTATTTTATTACATAAGCCCTTTTGTTACTCTGTTAATGCGAATTAAGTTTCATTTCAAAATGGCCGCCGTGGTTCCGATTTAGGTTTCGCGCCAAAAGATTCTCGACGCGCTAATCTTTACGAACACACAAGGTTTGTATTTTTTTAAAGATGTATTAACTATAGAGGTATTATAGCTAGACGACGACGTTGGTAGAAAGAGAAAGAAGACAGCAATTTACATGCATATCTCTCGCACCTCAATACTGATTTATCTATAATATTTCTGTTTTTATGAGCAAAAGTTTGATAAAGATGATAGGATAACCGCATCAAATAAACATTTTGCTTCTTTTGGAAGTCAAGTCTTTGATTTTATATATTTTTTCTATTATATGACTGTCTTATGCTACTATTATTTTAATTTTCTGTACTTTGTAAACTGTAGAAATAAGTTTTATTGTAATTTGAGATTAACAAAAAAGGTTCAGTAAAACATTTACAAACAACAGATTTTTGTCATGTTGAAATTTTTTTTTAAACTATTAATAACTACAAAATGGTAATGCTGCTGTATACAGGTACATAGGTTATGTTTTGGACCTCCGATCACATTTACTCATAGGTATACTTTGAGTCAACTAATCAGCGAAGAGATGCGAGAGAGATACATGTAAATCGCTGTCTTCTTTCTTTTTCTACAGACGTCGTCAACCCACATACAGGGAATCCAAGACTCACCAAAATGGTATTGGGCTTTTTCACTACTTGTTTCTTTTTACGGACATATTTGCGATACTTGAACGAAGTGAAGTAAATATTACAATGAAAATTTACTTTAATTTGGTCAAATAACACACATTTATCCAAATTAACTATGTGAAGGCTGTAAGGCTGGTTATTAGACAGAGTTTAATACTATAACGTCAAATTGGGTCCCATATAAAATCTTGTAATCCCCAGCTAAATTCTTGTAAATACGTAGTACGTTGACACCGGTAATGTGTTTAAATGAGTTTGGTTCCACATTCTATCGATTGAGAATGGAGACACTACATTACCGCGTCAACATGTAAATTGCACAACATTTTTAAAATACATAATTGCCTAACACCTTTTGGGAGAGATCCAACACCCTTATAGGCCATAGACCATTATCTCAACCTACTCAATGATGCATGCGATGATGCGATCCACAAATCTATTTCCTTAGGAGAACTGCTTATACCACGATTCAGATAAAATCACGCCATCATGAGAGTCTCATATCATCACACAAATAATCTCTGGGCCTAAAACAAGGTAGACCGTCGATGCCAAGTTGTTACAAAATCGACGGTCAGGCATCCAGGTTAATTCTGTTCCGAGCCAAATGTGGGACACGAATTGAATATAATATTATTATTATATATTAAAATGTTAATCTACTTAGTAAGACTGTGGCTCAGGGCTTGCTGGTTCCGTTTTGATTGGGAAAGGTAGGCTCTGTGGTATCAGCGCCGGGGCCGCTTTAGAACGTTCTAGGTTGTACATCTGTAAGTAAAAATAAATTTTCAATAAAATAAAATAAAAATAAAAATTGGCGGTCATGGGACTGCCGACAGAAGTGAAAACTTAAAATGATATGTCATGTTGCATGTAATGTTCTTACTACACACGTAAGTCAATACTATTAATTAACAGAAAGTACATACAGATTCCTGTATCGCTGGATATTTCGTGTCGTTAATTTTGTCACTACGTATTTAGTTCAAAAGCTTGTACTTAAAGAGAACACTCCACTTTTAAAGATTAATTAATGAGGAGCTGACAGAACTCAATGTTTAGATTAGCGCCCTCTAGTGGATGAGCGTGAGGGTAACGCGAGTTCAGTGCTTTTTCCCCATAGCAAAAGTGCACAACGTGCCTAAAGAAGTTTTCATTTCATTACTTATTACTGACTCCAATTCGCTAATGCATGGCTAATTGTAGTCTGCTGCTACTGTATTCTTCATCCCTTAATTTTTTACCCTGAAGGGTGGGATATTTCTTCAAAATTTTAATGGGACCAACCTCAACCAATTCAATAATCTTTTTTTATTAAAATTGGTTCACAAATGACGAAGATATCGCGTATTATACACACAAAAAAACATTTACAACACAATTGGGAACCTTCTCCTTCTTAAAATCGACCTCATTGATGAACGGCCTATATGTTTTGCCGCGGTTTCCGTTCTTGTGGTGAAACACAAGAACAGAAGTTAGTTAGGCATTTGTGACCTGCCTCCTACATACCTAAGATACATAAATGTAGTATACTCGTAACTTTGTTTCTGCGCATTCCTTTCAACAACAACAATCAAGTGTTTAACATAGAAAAGTACAAACAGGTAGGTATGTAAAGTGTACAAAGTCGACCAATAAATATAAAGAGAATCAACCGATAAGTAAAGGGTGTGAATTAATCTAAAAAAAGTTGGGTCCAATCACTATTTACTAAACAGTACTGGAACCAAACTAGACCTACCTTACTTGGAACCAAATTGGTCAAATTATAGTGCCAAAAATACGAGTATATGGTATGTATTTATTACCATTATTTCTTACTGTGCTTATTACAACATTGTGCAGAGATTAATAAAACGATACTACCGAAGAACTGTTTATTTAACTATTACAAGCAAGCACTTACTAAAAGGTCAAGACATAGCCGATGTTACGAAGATCAAGGTACTACTACTACTAGCTTCGGTCGTATATTATAACCATAGATGAAAAATTATATAAATAAAAAAACGGCACGAACTAAACTGTGCTAAAATCAGTTTGCATGCACAGTTTTGCTATCAGACGCTTCGCGCCCGCGCTAGCCATGTCACATTTCAAGTGTAGTAAAAAATGTGAAAATTATACTTTAGAAATACTAAAAAGCAATGAAATCGATAAGTATAATATTGTATGATACCTCGAATGTTTTAAAGTATAATAATAGCACTGTAACAAACTATAATTTGAAAGTTAATTATTTTAAAATGCGAGTATAAAGCGGTCCCTAGACGATCAAGCGGCATGACATGCTGAATCATCATGCTGCATGAAGGACCTATTGAGAGTCTATCATGCAGCATGATAATTCACTTGGTGTAATCATTTTATTCAATCGATATAGATAGTACAGTGAAGAGGTCTTCTGCGCTGGTATGAAAATATCTTTGTCAAAGGCAGATTTATAAATAAAATAAATTTACAAATATAAAAGGAATTGTCAATCAACTGCCAGTAGTTTGCATGTCATGCACGTAGTTCGCATGTCATTCGCATCAGTCAATACAATTAAACGATCATGCATGCACGACAGCACGTAACGTATGTCATGCCGCATGATCGTCTAGCGACCGCTTAATACACTCCGTTGTGGTAATAAACTTCTGTAGTTTCTCTCGCTCGCTATACATTGAAGTGTTTGTATTAAAACTATTACAATATATATTTACAGGGACATTCATTGTATGGTCTGGTTTATTATTAGGATGGCATATTAAACGCATGCACGTAAAGTATGGAGTACTATCTGGTGGTATTGAAGACAACTAGTAATATTGTTTCTGCTTGTGAAGATCCAAGCGGAGGGAGGTAAGTCTACCACTCACGGCCTACACCGCATTTGTTGAAAGGCGTCTATAGCCACCGGTCACCGCCTACCATCAGGAGGTCTTAGGTGTACAGGGACAGAGAATTGGATTTAAAGGAAGTGAGAATTACCTTCATGAACATTGGAGTGGAGAGTTGGGCCACGCTGGTAGCGTTACTTAAGGTATCTTCTTCTAAGGGGATGTCTGGAACCTTCAGCTTTGGAAGACGTTTCTTTGGAGTGACGTTGTGGTCTTCGTCAGAATCAGAAGGTGGAGGACGTATCTGGAAGGTAAATATTAATGTATGTTAGACATATAGATATTCTTTATTGTATTGTACAAATACGGTATTGGGCGACCGCTAAAAACTCTGCCACAGAACGAAGGAGACAGCATACACTCGTTTTATGTACACTAAAGATCGCGTGGAGGTCGAAGCATAATTCATTTTTTCGTCGTCTTCATTCACGTCTTTCTTTGGATACAGTACAGTACAGAAAAGTCAGTTCAACATAAAAATGCGAGATTAAGGATTTACAGTCATTGATCTCTTGTCACGCGAATGACCTTACCGCGTCCGGCGCCGTCGAAGCAGCTGATTGCATAAATGTTGTTTAATCGATTACATTGCAGTTTTTGGCCGTATGGGGTATTTATTGATTTTTTTTCGGTAAAATGTTCTGATGAGTATGTGATATCAGTTTTAAGAAAAAAAAATAGAAAACTAAAAAAAAATTATGAATTTTCCGGCAGATATTTCCAATGATTTTTCACTCAGAATGATGGTCTGAATTCGGCAGATCGTTCTTACACCCGTTATACTGGACGCGTCTAGTGCTGTAGAAGTTTTAACTATATATCACGAAATTTAATAATGCATACAAGGAATTCTCTGGAAGAAGTTTTTGCATATTAATATTATTTCATTTGTTATACTTTATTTACATTTTCTCTTCTTTTGGCACTTTATTTGTCAAATTGGTAACCGATTCTACAAATGGCTTTAAGTAAGTTGCTGCAAGTATTAAAAACAATAGATACATTTTAACCGACTTCAAAAAACGAGGAGGTTCTCAATTCGACTGTATGTTTTTTTTTATGTTTGTTACCTCAGAACTTTCGACTGGGTGAACCGATTTTGATGATTCTTTTTTTATTTGAAAGCTGGTGCTTCCCGTGTGGTTCCATTTCAATTTGGTCTAGTTCTGACAATGGTATCCATGAGAAAACCATATATAAGTCTATTATGGAATAGTTTTTTTGTTGAAGTCGGTTTTTTTTTTAAGAATTATTCTTACCTTTCTTGGGCGGCCGGGACCTCTCTTTTTGGTTGGTACCGGCAACGGAGATGGAGATCGGACCTAAAATAAAAAAAAATTCTTAGTCTTTAAGTACGTTCATAGTATATTCACTTTTAGACAACGACAGTACAGGATAATCTGAAAACCATATCTTTATATATAAACATTTCTTGTCACGTCGATTTTACGCGATGAACTCCTAAACTAATGAACCGAAATTTTACACACTGTGTGCAGTTTGGTCCAACTTGAGACCTATGATAGTTTTTATCTAAATTTCTCATTTAGTTTTTATCACAATAGTATTTATTGGAAAATTACATGGCCACAGCAACGCATGGCGGGGTAGCTAGTATTACATAGTATACAGGGAAGCTATTTAAAGAATTTTTACAACTTATTTCGTGGAAACTTTGGTATCGTTTACAAATTTTTGGTCAAGCGTGAATTTTTTTTAACTTTTTTTCAATGCACAAAACCCATTACAATCGAAAAATAATACTAAATACATTGATTTGATAACGTACGTACACACAGGAAAATCAATCAATCAATCTATTAACAAACACTATAAATAACAATCTCTAATACATTCATATTTAATATCTAATCATCAGGTCAAGTTTGAATGCCTCAGGCACTCCTAACTGGGATGTTGAAGCATACAAACCGAGACCACTGTCAAGAATGTTTTTCACAATACTAATGAAACTGTTGAATTACAATAAAATGAATGAATAAATGCATATAAAATTTCTATCAAGACCAATAGACTAGGTCGCCACACGAAGTAGTCTGAATAAAATTGATAGTTGGAATTGGTATTTATGAAAAAATCTTTAAAAAATATCGAATGGTGCCTGACAGTTTCGTTGGATCACGAAATCGAATTTCCCCGTACCGTGGCATTAAACAAGAGGTAGGTTGCGTTGCGTGGTAATAACGTCATTCGTTATTACTCATCATTTTCTCAACAGCGGTGTCTAGTTTTTGGGAGGACAGTGACTTTTGACATTACATTTAGATATTTGAGTACAATCTTTACAAATAAATAAAATTGTGTCTGTTTGTAAAGTCGTATTAACAGCATTTTACTAAATGCATCCGAACGTTTACACGGTACATCACTACATATTAAAGTCCCCGTCTGTCTGTCTGTTTGCTATAAATTCAAACACTACTGAACGGATTTTCATGCGGTTTTCACCATTAAATAGACCGATTCATGAGGAAGGTTTAGGTATATAATTTGTTAAGGTTTTGTGTAAATTGGTTGAAATATGATAAAGATTGTTGAAGATGTCTCTGCTACCCGTGTGAAGCCGGGGTGGGTTGCTAGTATACAAAAGAAAACAATTTTAATATTTTTGTCTGTCTGTTTGTTCCAGATAATCTGAAGAACGGGTGGACCGATTTCCATGGCACTCTCACTTTTATAAGGAGTAACTTAGACTAATTTTATTTTGAAAAAGAATTAGGGTCCCGCACGAAATATATAAATATGTACAATCTATTGCAGTCTATTGATTATATGCTGTGTAATCTATATTAACACTATAAAACTGTAGAGTTTGTTTGGTTGAACGCGCTAATCTTAGGAACTACTGGTTCCCATTTATCAAGGAAGGCTTAGGCTATATAATTGTTGCTGGAGAGGCCACTAGGACAGAGACATCAACTGGCCAATTATTATCATTGTAGTATATCACTACATATTATAAAACAAAGTCCGCCGCCGCGTCTGTCTGTCTGTCAGTTCGCGATAAACTGAAAAGCTACTGAACGGATTTCACTAATAGACAGAGTGATTCATGAGGAAAGTTTAGGTGTATAATTTGTTAAGATTTTGTGTAAATTGATTGATATATGTGGATGATTGTTGCAGATGTCTCTGCTACCCGTGCGAAGCCGGGGCGGGTTGCTAATATAGTATAAAGATAATAAAGCTAAAAAGTTTGCTTTGAACACGGTAATCTCTAAGAACTATCAGAGTAGAGCAGTGACCATATAACGTGGAAGAAACTGCAAGAACCGGATAAACGAGAAACAAAATGTAGATAGTATGTAAGTGTACTCACTCTCCTTTTCCTGACAGGTCTACTACCATCAGCAGATCGTGTCGTCATTGATAACCTGGACTCTTGACCTTTCTGCGAGCTGGTAGACACGTCAGTTTCCTCCCTACCCAGGATCCCGCTCATGCGATCCTTAAAGTAATTGTCTTCTGCCACCTTCAAGGCTTCAAAACACTTGTGCCCTTGGAGAGCATACCTGATGATCTTAAGAACCTCAATTCTGCATAGTAATCGAGTATCATCGTTCATTTTTTTGAATAAAGGTATTAAGGAGTTCATGAAAAGCTTATCATCATCGAAATGGTCTTCAGGTAAGATTGAATTCGCATCAATTTTTATTTCCAAAGAGTTTGGTGCGTCTAGACAGTTTGCCTGGTTGCATTTGTCTGAGGTTTGTTTCTCTTCGTGTTTGGTTTTGAGGTCCAGGGGTTTGTCTATGATTTCGTTTTTAATTTTTGGTAGTATGTCTTCCGGTGGCGGATGTTGAGGAGAATTTGATAGTTCGGAGAAGGATTCGTATTTGTCTTGGGAGTATCTCGGTTTCCTGTAAGGAGATGAAAATGAAGATTGAAATTGTGGACGATTATAATTCATATTATTTATATGTATATTTATATTTTTACGTGGGAGAGCTTCGGCACGTATGGGCCAGCTCGACTCCACTCGATACCACGGCCTCACTGAAAACCGGCAGTGAAGCAATGCTTGCATTGCATTTCGCCGCGTGAGTGAGGTTACCGGAGGCCCTAACCCTTCCCTCTCCTCTATTCCCGTCTTTCCCCTCTTCCCCCATTCTCCTACTCCCACCTTAAAGGGCGGCAGCGCACTTGTGACTCTTGAGTTACAGGTGCCCCTGGGCGGCGTCAGTCAGTTACCAACCAGGTGCCCCGTCTGCTCGTTTGCCCCCTTTACCATAAAAAAAAATGTACGAAGTGGTGAGAGTCGACTCGTCTTACTGTACGTATAAGTCTCATGAAGGCAGAGGCTTAGAGGTTTGATCCCTCACATTAATTCTCGTATTAGAAATTAACTACCACGTGCTTGAACGATGACAAAGAACGTTGTGGAGAAACTTACATACATTCTCCATTTTATTTTCAAATGGTTTCTATCGGTCTGTGACGTCTCTCACTCCATACTAAGCCAGCGTGGAGTATGAAGTTAGGCTCAAATAATAAAAGAAGGCATATGCCCAGCAATGGGAGAGTTTATAAAGAGGCCTGATGCGACGCTTTAACGAGAGCTTTGGAAAAGAGTGATTTTTCACTTCCTTGCTTATTTTATTCCAATAGTCTATAGTTATAATAAAATACTAACTTGTTCTGCAGTGCCTTCAATAAAAAGGACATCTGTTGGTGGTATTGGTATCTCCTACTGCTCGGAGGGCACTGCTCCGGAAGTACGCATTTGCCCTGTCTGAAGGTCTTCGTGTAGGAGTCTCGGATGGACCGCCATCGTTTCTGTACTTCTTTACCTGGAGAGAAGTGAATAAATTATAATTAATAACCTCTGTTGAGTTGGTCATCGCGATTCTAACGGTAATAGCAACTTCTTAGCCATCTGGTTGGCTGACCTAATTGAAGAACCTAAAAAGAAAGTCACCGAGAAACCCAGCAGACCTTAGCCGCTTCTATTGTACGCTGCCAGAATAACTGCGCGCTGTGCAGACTCTCACACACATGCTGTACTAACCAGGACGCAGAGCTCACGTGGCCGATACAACTGCCGCTTGCAAGCACACCACCGCGATTTTACGGGGTCAGGGAAACTCGCCCTACGACACGGACTCCCTTTTAAACTTTTTTTTACATTTATTTAAAAATATGACTCCCACACAACTGCCCCGTTTCCAACCGTTTTTTTTCTCTCCGACCAACGAAAATTTTTGAAAATTTTATCGAACTTTTCGGTCATCGACCAAAGACAATCACATAGATCATTTCACATTCGAGGACACAGTGACATACCTAACTTTAATCCAAACCTTAATATTAAATAAAATTATATTTTTCCTAAGTTTCCTTATAGTTAATAAAGACCAATACATCCATGTACAGCACATAAACTACCAGAAATCATGTAAATTTTCACCGTGAATTTTACATTATTTAAAGAATACAATACGATCTCAAATTACGTTTTTTGTACTTTAAAAAATAAAGCTTGTATATAATAATAAATTTTTGCAAGCACTTCGCAATTAACTTCGAGAAACTTTTTCTTCGAAGTTAATAGTTATAAAAAAATAATTCAAAAAATAAAATCCGAATTCTTGTTTATATGGATATTGTTCGGGAATCCCCTAAAACATCGATTTGTAAGACACAAGGGTACTCCCCGAAATATATCGGAATTGAAGGAATTTTTAGGAATTCCCCGTATCGTAAACAATAAATTAAAAGGGTTGTCAACTTAGAACTGTAAAATCGGTAAAAAAAATTGGAAGATTTTCCTAGTATTCTTTGAAATCCTAAAAATTCGTTAGGTTTTGGTATTTCTGTAAGACATACCCCCTTTTTCTAGAAATACCGAAAAATCGGTATATTCGAGAACTGTTTTCTTCATCCCTTAATTTTCCACCCCTAGAGGTGGAATTTTTTCTTGAATTTTAAATGGGACCAACCTTGACAACCTACAACTAATTGAATTAAAAGAAATAGGCATTCATGGGACTGCCGACAGAAGTGAAAACTTAACCGAAACGACGAATTTAAAACGTCACATTAGCAGGTTGGTGACATTAATAAATAAGGAGCTGACAGAACTCAATTTTAGATTAGCGCCCTCTAGTGGATCTATATATGTATTATTAGCGTGACGGTCACGAGTTCAGTGCTTTTTCCCCATAGCAAAAGTGCACAAATATGCCTAAAGAAGTTTTCACTTCAAAAAGAATGATTTAAATCGGTTGACAAATGGCGAAGATATTCGCGTAACGTACACAAAAGAATTCAATCGAAAAACCTCTTGCTATTTGAAGTCGGTTAATTAAATATTTTTCATTTAATTTCATTTGCTATCTTATATTAACGAACATTGAACGTTAAATAGTGACGAATGTAGCTTCGAGGTCGGCAGGACGTTCGTTCGAGTCAAGTTGAAGGCCAGATAAACAACTACCGTGACTCCGTACTGTGCGTTCCGAATTTTTAACTATAAATACAAAATTATACTATTATTTTATCATATTTAATGGCGTTTCGGACGCAAATCGATTGTTTAAGGAACGGCGCGGGATGTAGGTAGGTAAACAGTGATGCCATCCGTAAACTTTCATGAATGGTACCTATATTGCTACAAGTATTTTGTGGCTGGTGGACACATTTGACTCTGCAGGGGTTCTCGAAGGCTTCCTTTTTGGTGAATACCCGGTAATCCCCTGCCATAGACTGACTTGTGACGGAACATCATGTGGATTTAGTCGGTTCGATTCTGACACACCACTTTACCGTTAGCTCCGGTGAGGTGATGACCTGTGCGGGTTTCCAAAGGATTAAAAAAAAAAGCGGACATGCGAGTGCGAGTCTGACTCGCGCACCGAGGGTTCTGTAAGCAAACAAACTTGTATGTAGATAGTATGTACGTCCATCTCGGGAATCAATTCTCAAAAACTTTTGCGTATTTTTCGAAAGACAAAATTAATTTTGCGGTTGCAATTTACAACAAAGGCAACAATCCAACCGCAAATTATAAGTTTGTAATCGCAAAAACTATTTTTTTATATAAAAAAATAGTTTTTTAAACAATAGGGAATATGCTTGTACTTTTTTTTAAATTTTTATTAACTTATTCCATCATTGTACCCTAATAAAAAATATAAATAACCTTGGCAATTTTGAAATTAATTTTTAAAATAACATTGAAAACATCGATAAAATTTGATCTGTTTAAACGCCGCCATATTTCGCGGGCCTTTGATGACGTCACACGCCACGCTCAGAAGAAGAAGAGATGCGAAAATACGAAAACAATGGTGTAAATTAATGAGAAGAGATGAAGTATCTTCAATATCGTGTTTATATTGTTGTGAAGATCACTTTAATATAAGTATATTACAATTTAATTGCTAGTATAGTGTGAATTAGTCAGTAGTAATTTATATTTGTTTTAAATATCAAGCAGAAGGCAACTTGCTTGTCAACTTAAACTAGGTAACAAAAGTCCAATAAAACTTCATGAATAGAAGTAACTATACTTATCTTACCTATGTATTAGATTATATATAACATGTATTATAATAATTACCTTGCGGCTTTCACTCCTTTGACCTCAGCGGACGTAAAATCTGGATTTGATGCAAAATATATAGTCATCATGAATGCATCTATTTACGGTAGATTGTCCGATTGTGCTTTGACAAAACCACTTTCAGTCATCGTCCTAGATGATTTCTAATATCACTAGAATGCTTAAATTGCACTAGCTAATGGCAAAAACCACAGGAACACCTATCTTTCTCCGTAACACTACGAATATCGGTGCCGATAAATGACAGGACGTGGAATGTGACGTCATGTTTTGGTTCAACCAATGGTGATGCGTTTTGCGAAGTTGAATTTCGCTCCCTTATTTTGCATATTTTAGTTAATATTTTTTGCAATTAAAGACGAACTTAATATGAAAATATGTTTAGGCCTAATATTTGGACAATAAAGATTCAAGGGAAAAAAAATCAAGTAAATTTAAAGAACATGCATATTCCCTATTATTTGTACTTTTACAACAAATTAACGACTTTCCTTTCCTTGTGCTGTCAGAATTTGCTTCTTACCAAATTTAATGATTCTAGATCAATGGGAAGTACCCTATAGGTTTTAATTTAATTGCGAAATGTTCAACTTTGGTCATATAAGGCTTAAGTGGTCATATCTTTTGATTGCGTTGACTTAGAAACTTGATTTTTTTACAGCTTCAAGGGACCGCAGATTTATTCCTATATATTAGACGTATTCGGTATTAGTTTCAACTTGATGCGTCCACGGGTTCCTGAGAAAAAGGGTCTTGACACACAGACAGACGGACAACAAAGTGACCATATAAGGGTTCCTGTTTTTTCCTTTTGAGGAACGGAACCCTAAAAACACTCGCATGTAATTACAACAGATAACATCTATTCTCTGCTACTCGTTCGTTTTTCAAATTTTGATCTATTTGGACGCGGTGGACAACCGTTATTTTTTAATAAATGTCCGTGTAACTGATACAGTTTACTGTATAATTATATAAATGAAGAAAGAAAGAAAGTATGATTTAAATGTATCAAATCCAAAGATTAAACTCAAAACCCACAGTGTCTCTTTAAGGAAAAAGTATATAATCCATTTTCCTCGAATTACAAAAACACGTGGCTATGTGCTGTTCAGCAATGGCCGACGTGATGTTGGATATGGTACCAAAACTAGGAATAGTAAAATGTATAGATACTAATATTATTAAGCTGAAGAGTTTTTTGTTTGTTTGTTTAAGTGCACTAATCTCTGGAACTATTAGTGGGATTAACTTTTAAACTTTCGCGTTCCATGGTATAATTATGTATTTAAACGGGAATTAACGCGATCACGAAAAGGTATTACATACCTCTGAATTGCCTGACGTTTCGATCAAAACAGTGTCAGGCATATATCTAAATGTATACATAGGGTACACTTAGGGCTGCCATCCGTCCGGGTTTCCCCGGATTTGTCCTAGTTTAGAGGGGAGCGTCCGGGCGGGGTTTTCAAAAAATGTCCGGGTAAAACCCGGACACTTTGTGCCAAGCGGCGTGTCCGGCGTCGGCAATTTAAGTGATGGCAGGCCTAGGTACACTGGAAGTTCTGCGCTCTTGGCCGCTCATAAATGTTTAAATTTCGGATGTTATATTTTTGAAGTGAAAACTTCTTTAGCGGCGTTGTGCACTTTTTGGGATGGGTAAAATATTTTAAACTCGCAGAAAGTATAACTGAGCAATATTACCTGTTAATAAAAATAGGTTTTATTTGTTCATTTCTTAAACGATATTATGTAAACGCTCTTCAATGTCAATCAATGGCATTTTGCAATAAAACAACCAGTAACAATGGTAATAATATTGTTTTTATATCAGCTTAACGGTGACCTTTCTAGATTGCAAAGTCACGGTATATTGACATTTTAAATAAGAATTGTTAAAGGGCTCACCCTGCCTGGCAACAGCCAGTTGACCTTGACCTTCTGGAGGAGGGCTGCCATCCGTCCGAGTTTCCCCGGATTTGTCCTAGTTTAGAGGGCGTCCGGGGAGCGTCCGGGCGGGGTTTTCAAAAAGCGTCCGGGTAAAACCCGGACACTCTGTGCCAGGGGCAACTTATAAATATTAGATGAACAAGCTGTTTAATTTAATAAAAAAAAATGGAATCGGCGTTTTTTTTAAGGTGTCCGGGAAAGAATCTCGATTTCACACATGTGTCCGGGATTTTTTAAGAGATTGTCCGGCGTCGGCAATTTAAGTGATGACAGGCCTAAATCTGGAGTAATAACTCCAGAAGGTCAAGGTCGCACTCCTGTAACTACTTAATAACTTACACTTCCCAATCCATCCGTATATAAACAATATCCCTTTCCTTCCATTGTTATCTTTTTTACTTTTTTAGGATTCCGTACCTAAAAAGTAAAAAAAGGAACCCTCATAACATCACTCTCTTGTCCGTCTGTCTGTCCGTGTGTCACCACCGATTTTTCAGGAACGGGTGCAATGGGCCGACTCGACCGAAGTGATACCACGGCCTCACAGAAAACCGACAGTGAAGCAATGCTTACTACTACTGCAATTGCTTTTCGCCGAGTGAGTGAGGTTACCGGAGGCAATAACCCTCAATTCAAAAACATCTATAATGGGTGTAATTGAAATAAATGATTTTGATTTGATTTATATCAATCAGAATGTGGGTGTTTATTTCTTCGGGGAAACAGGCTTGGTTGTATGTATACATACATACAACCAAGCCTGTGACATTGATTGCACGGATGGCGCAATGGGTTGTATGTATGTATGTGACATTGATTGCACGGATGGCGCAATGGGTTGTATGTATGTATGTGACATTGATTGCACGGATGGCGCAATGGTTTAAGTGGTCACCTCGCCACTACGCCGCGCTGAGTGTTGTGGGTTCAAATTCCACTCGGGACAAAAATTGTGTAATCCACAAATAGTTGTCCCGAGTCTGGGTGTTCTTTGTGTCTGTTGTTTGAATGTTTGTGAAGCCCTCCATGACAAAGGAATATTCCTAATGCGGGAGTTTTACAAAAAACAAAAAAAAAAGGTGTGTGTCAGCTCCGACACACGACTGGAGTTTACAATTTACTGGAAGCTCTCTCTCTCTATCTCTCTCATCATTTGTAGACGCTGTACAGTATAATATTCTATTTAAATCTACATATAACATAAAGATATATACACATATACACAGGACAGGTATATACACATATCTACTTACATGCGTCGAGGATAAGGCGTAAACTCCAATAAAGCACAAAAAGCATAACAAAGCGTTAAAGCGTTACGCTGCCCTCCGATCACTAAATGTTACTCTTCATATTTTTTTCATACCGGGCGCCTTATATGAAAATCGATTCTCAAGGAGTAAACTCCAAAAACCTCACGCTATTCTACTTAACGCTAAATTTTAAATAAGAATAAACAAGCAAACAACATACTCGTTTAATTAATGCATGTTATTTTGTTCTACAATTTGCCGTTTTGCGCAGTTACTCGTAAAGGTCGTACTGTCATATGTAAAATGCAGAAAGAGTTTTTCAAATCCGTCTTGTAGTTGTAGATATTAGCGCGATCAACCACAAAAACAAACACTTCAGGTTTATTAAAATATATAAGCATAGATTTTGGAGAGCTATCGTTAATTTAATTTTAAAGTGTTTTGTCAAAGTGTACCTAACTTTGGCCTGCCATCAATTGCCGACGCCGGACATGGGTGAAATCGAGATTCTTGCCCGGACTCCTTAAAAAAAACGCCGATTCCATTTAATCATCTAACAATTGTAATTGTCCCCTGGCACAGTGTCTGAGTTTTACCCGGACACTTTTTGAACACCGCGCCCGGACGCTCCCCGGACGCCCTCTAAACTAGGAGAAATTATGGGAAACCCGGACGGATGGCAGCCCTAGGTACACTGATAGTGGTCACAGTTTCAAGAGTTCCTCAAATACTCTAAATAACTACGATTGAGACTCATAACTTTATTACACCACGGCTCCAAAAAGGAGTATAATGTTTTCAAAGTTCATATACATACAGTACGTGAGTTTCTATATTCACCATAACTTCTAAATACCTGAACAGATTTAGAAACCTTACATCATCCGGAGTGACAGTGGCTATAACAGTTATTTTTTTAAATTCAATATGGCGCCAGAATTGCACCATTTTCAAAAATTGGCGGGGCCGTCGTGTTTTTTTTTAAATTAGTTATAATACTTATTAAAATCAAGTCACTGACAACTCTAGGGGAACGTACCCATACTACGTGACCTATTTTTTACAATTTATTATACCCCTCCCCCCCTCTCGGTGACCATCCGTAGTATATGCCAAAACCCCTCCCCCTTTAGTTTTCGCGTAGTAATTTATTAATATGGTTTTAAATCATTTTTAAAAAGCGTTAAACGCTGCGCGCCATATTTGAATATAGCTCGAAAAAGCACGAGATTTCCCTAGAGGATATTGACTACGTGACGAAATCCTAAGCCCCCGTCGCCCCTGTGACCAAGCGTATTATTTTGAAAACCCTCCCTCCCCTTCCGAACGGGTCACGTAGTATGGGTACGTTCCCTAAGCCGTAGTCCTAGCACGCGTCGTAACGCGCGTCCTAATCACGCGCTGGCCTAATGCGACTTCGTGGACTTCACAAACATTATTCCGTCTTCTAAGGTGTGTACATTTCCTAGCGATGTTTTCTGTCGCGGTAAGGCAAATGTTAATTAATTTGCATATTTATTAATACAGTAAAAAAATAATTACATTTACTGGTTATGTTTTTAATTATGCCACTAAAACTTTTGAACTTGACTTTAATATTTAGATTAGAAAACTTTTATGTGTGACTATATCGTTCAGTTATACATGTAGACATTAATTAAAACTAAGATAGATAGTTCCGCCACGCTTCGCAACCATTGAAAACAAAAAAAAAAACACGTACGCAATCAAGTTTCATAATAAGTAAATGTTATCCATAATGTAATTGTCAATAGTTGGCAACACTGGCGCAGTTGCAACAACATTACGTGCGAGTAATAAACAGTTGTGTTGGCACCACTGCCTTGCTATCGTTCGATACTTTATCTAATGGTTAAGTATGTATTGTGATAAATAAATCTACACTACGAATGAAGGTGATAGTATAGTCGTTTTGTAATGACGGGTGGTTATTCAGAATTTAAAAAATAATAATTTTTACTGTATTAGTGTAGATTTTTTTACTTTTTCACACAGTTTTTTAGTTGTCTGCCCAAAATTGATAAAAACTGATTATGTTAGAGTTATATATAACAGATCATAAGCTGAGAGATGGTTTTGATTAGTTTGTTTGTTTGTATGTTTGGCGTCTACTCAAAATTATTTAAGTACTAGAAGTGCCCCGCGGTTTCACCCGCATAAGTCCCGATCCCGTGGGAATATCGGGATACAAAGTAGGTCAGGTCTCCAGCTATCTACATACCAAATTTCATCGCAATCGGTTCCGTGATTTTTGCGTGAAAGAGTAACAAACAAACAAACAAACATCCATCCATCCATCCATCCATCCATCCAAACTGTCACATTTATAATATTAGTGGGATTAGTGGGATTTACATTAGTGTAGGAGTATATATTTTATCTTTCGCTTTCAGTACCTTTCTTCATGTCAGTTAATTTTTTTTGTATTATAAAGTTTTTTTTGTGTCTAAAAGACATAACAATGAATAGTTAATTACGTAAAATTTAAACTTACTAATTTAATTTAATTAATTAACTAATATATAATTTAATTACTTATTTGAACTATTCATTGTTATTTGTTATTTAAACAACAATCTTTTATTAGGTTTAAAGTCTTCATTAAGATTAATGAATGAAGCCCAAACTCGAGGTAGCCACTGTAAACCGTTGAGAAGTCTTGACTTAGATCCGTCTCTCAGATCAACTACAGGTATCCGTCATGTTGTACTGTCATTAGAACTACATATATGTGCCAAATTTCAACATAATCGGTTCACAGATAAAAACTCAGTGGATGAACAATCATTCATCAATTATATTTTATTTTCTACTTTTTGGTTTAAATGCCTTTTGTAAAAGTTAAATGGGAGCGACTTCGAAGTCAAAAAATTATTATCGATATCGGACTAACCTGTAAAAAGTTATGCTCATACATAAAAAAAGCAAAAAAAAATTGGTTGGTCCTCCGTGTACATGTAGTAATTGTTTTACATACAGAGTTTTATTTTTATAACATTATTTACTTCTATGACTACATTTATGCCCGGTTCCTATAATCAAGAAACGATTCGTTTGGCTTACGGACGGTAAAATTTTCGTTGAAAATTCAACGAAATTCTACTATCCGTAAGTAAAACGAAGCGTTTCTTGATTATAGGAACCGGGCATAAGTCATTTAAGTCAATTTTAAACATTTTCTAGAAATCTGCGCAATACTTTTAAATTGGTACTTCTTTAGAATTCTATTTTAATACATTTTTTTTATGCGATGGGCGGCAAACGAGCAGATGGGTCACCTGATGGTAAGTGACTACAGCCGCCCAGGGGCAGGTGCAGGTTAAGGTGGGAGTAGGGAAAGAGAGGGAAGAGAGGGAAGAGGGGGAGAGGGGGGGGAGAGGGAAGGATTAGGGAAGTTAGCGGAGGCTAATTTCACTCACTCGCGGCAACACAATTTATTTATCCTACAAAAATATAGGGGTTCCTGAGGAAAAGATTTCACCAAAATTTCCACGCGAACGAAAACGCGGGCAACAACTAGTTATTCATAAAGCCATAAAGCATTGCTAGACAATAATAGACATATAGATAAGTGACCTTTTTTAACGTTTAGAGTTTTATACATAAAAGTTATAAAGAAACCAGTTTTCATTAATCGAATCGGTTATTAACATGTGATTGATTAAATTATTGATGTTTTTTAAGGCTGTTTGAGCCAACATTGTCTCACGAGTCACGACAGGTGCGGTAGATGAAGCCAATGTTATTTGATAGCGATTTCGAGTTACTGCGTGTTTTTTTACCAATAAGGTTACAAACAAGCGCTGACAGTCTGAAGATCGTAAGGACTTAGTATTTAAGGGCTTCCGTTTCTGACCGACTTCGACGTTATCGTTTTTGAAGTGAAAACTTCTTTAGGCACGTTTGAGCACTTTTGCTATGGGGTAAAAGCATTGAACTCGTGACCGTCACGCTAATAATACATATATAGATCCACTAGAGGGCGCTAATCTAAACATTGAGTTCTGTCAGCTCCTTATTAATTAATGTCACCGACCTGCTAATGTGACGTTTTAAGTTCGTCGTTTCGTATAAGTTGTCACTTCTGTCGGCAGACCCATGACTGCTTATTTTTTTCTTAATGAATTCTCTCTGGTCTTAAAAAGAAATGCAAAATTATCCCTACAAAGTACGTCAAACATAAGCAAATTTTCTACAATACTATGATTTTTTTTAATGTAGGAATATTTAAATAATATAATAGCTTAAAAAACACGCTTTTATAGAAAATCCAACTAAAAAATAGAAAACTTTTAATCGAATTATTGTATTGTCATTGGTCTTTGACATGTGTGCAAAATTTGAATGAAATCTGGCCGTTTAAAGTGCGTAAAATCGCGCCCTAAGGAGTCTGTTACAAACAAACATACAAGTGAAGCTAATATAAAGCGTGTAAAAATCATAGTATTGTAGAATATTTAGTACTTAGTATTATATACTGAGACATTGAGATATGGGAACATTAAAATTGGTAAAAGTATCATTAGAAAGAATCATAACAAATTGATTTACCGAACGTGGTACGGTAGATCAGTTTTTTGCTCGATGCAGTTTGAGCACTGAAGGAGTGCGTCCACGAGACAGAAGACTGGCAGACGAGATAGAGTTGCCAAGGTTATAGAACGGTGAGCAATAGAGTGTTACACCCTATTTTGAAAAGTACATTTTAATTTGATAGTAAGCACGTAGGTAAATGAACAGAAAATTGACTAAAATTTATTCAATCGATAAGGGATTGTCCATTAATCACCTGAGGCTCGAAAAAAAGTTTTTATTGAGATATCACGTGTATTTATTAATATTTTGAAAATTTAAATATGTTTTGAACTAAAAAATACACGTGATTTTGGCTATGGGAGGTGGCGAAGTCTAAAACCTCACCACGTATCACAAGGGGGGAGAGAGAGGGGGGGTTTAAAAAGTTGTTAAAAACATCACGTGATGAAAACGCTAGACGCCATTTTGCTTTTTGTGATGACGCCATATCACATTAAAAGCGTAAATTATTGCAATTTCGCCAAATTTAACATGAGTTACCAAACTTATTTATCATTGGTGAGGGAGTTAGAACAATATATATCACATCGATGTTTAAACATTCCGTAATTTGGCAGAACTAAAATCGGGAAATATGGCAAAAAATGCCTAACGAAAGAGCTTGCGAGGGTAGATTTGTACTTTCTGCCTTAATAAAAATATTACCATGGACAACGGTCCATGGTAATATTTTAGTAAAATATATGAGAGGATTCGAAATTCGAAAATTTACAACAAAATTCATAATTTATTTCGTTTTTTACCGTCGTGATGACGTAATGTCATGGCCGCTTGCGTTTCGCATGTTTGTAGAACAGATAAAAATCGAAAACTTTGATATGAATTATAAAATTTAATTCCTAAATTTATGAACTGAAACTATGCCTGCCATCACTTAAATTGCCTACGCCGGATAAAAACTTTAAAAAATCTGGACACATGGGTGAAATCGAGATTCTTTCCCGGACACCTTAAAAAACACCTAGGTATTCCATTTAAATTTTTAGCTTGTTAACGATTCATCTAACAATTATAATTGTCCCCTGGCACAGAGTGTCCGGGCTTTTTGAAAACCCCGCCCGGACGTTCCACGGACGCCCTCTAGGACTAGGACAAATCCGGGAAACCCGGACAAATGGCAGCCCTAGTTATGTATCAATGTATTAGCAGTAAGTTGAAATTTTGAACGAAATTTTCTTGTCACTACTTCACAAGGTCATTTGGAAACGGGCGGTTATAGATCTCTACACAGGCAGATAAGATATTTATGTTATCCGTTTTTTTTTTTAATTTTACATTTGAAAAAGCAACCCATTGTTGCAGTGACTCTGTGTGTTTAATTTTATTTTACTTTTTTAAATTTACAATTTGAAATAATTATTTATTGATGACCAAGTTTATGAAATAAATATACCTATTGAATTTGAACTTATTAGTTATTTTATCAGTGTCTACAAACAGTTTCAACGAATTCATTCACCAGTGAAAAATGACACTCTGCAAGTTTCACAGCAATCTTCCGACTTTTCTATAGATTGAAGGCAATCGCAGCAAGTCGGGCTACACGGGAGTTTATTTTATTACGTAGTTAATTAAATGAATAATAATTATAGCAACAAGTCACCCAGCCCAATCCATTGGACTCAAAGTGCGAGAGCCATGTTTCGGCACGTATGGGCCTGCTCGGCCGGAATGATACCACGGCCTCACAGAGAACCGGTAGTTAAGCAAAGATTGCATTGTATTACGTCGAATGAGTGAGGTTACCGGAGGCCCTAACCCTTCCCTCTCCCCCTGTTTCCCCCATCCCCGCACACTCCCTCTTCCCCCCTGTCGCCTACTCCCACCTTAAAGGCCGACAACGCACTTGTGACTCTCGAGTTGCAGGTCACTTACCATCACCTTAGCTATTTGAAGAATATTCGGTTTAAGATAACGCATAAAATAGTTAATTAAGATTTGACGAGTAACCTCTTTAGGCCAGCCAGCGCTGTGATCCTAAAAGTTTTTGTACGTACTGCACCAAAGAGCCCAAACATTTAAACAAAGAACACGTAGACTCGGAACAACTACTTGTAGATCACAAAAATTATGTCCCGCGTGGGATTCAGACTCGGCGCGGCGTGGTGGGCCATCCGTGCAGTCAAAAAAACCTACTTACCTCTAAAATTATAATCATCGAATAATGATATCTTCGTAAAACGGAAATTATAATTATTAATCTGTTGCTAACCGTGTTCTTTACGTCGCAAAAACTGTTTGGTTGCCAATTATTTTGTAGCTTATACTAACTGATATAATACCTACATAGTTAATGAAATTGTAGATTGGCTCGTGGCTAAGTGGTAACCGAGGAGGTTAGCACATTGCAAAGTTAAGTAATACTAGCCAGGTCAGTCCTGGGATGAGTGACCATTCTTAACAAGAGTGGGTGACCATTATTAACACATTGAGACAACTCCGGGCCTCGGAGCGCACGTTAAGCCGTCGGTCCCGGTTGCTATACATCTGCCGGTTTTCTGTGAGACCGTGGTATCACTCCGGTTGAGCAGGCCCATACGTGCCTAAGCATGGCTCTCCCACGAATAATTTTAGTTTATAAATTCAATTGGAATTTGTAAATTAAGGGATGGCATGAAAATCTAGTTGGCGCCAAACATATTATCTAAATCGTACACTTCGTTTGTATAATTTCAGTACAGACTATACAAAACATTGCGGTGTTTAGATTGGCGAAAATAGTTTTCATTTTCTTTATTGTCACTCTCCAGCAGGTGATTTGGAAGACAAACGCCTTTGCCATTTCTCTATAGAAAAAAAAAACTTTTTTAAATATGGAAGGCATCATTGTTTTCACTCTAAATATTGTGGACACGAAGAGAAATCAATTTAACATAGGGAGTTTATACTGCACGCAATTATTAACCGACTTCAAAAAACGAGGAGGTTCTATGTTCCACTGTATATATATATATTTCTTTTATGTATATTCACCGATTACTCAAAGACGCCTGGACCGATTTGGAAAATTCTTTTTTATGTTTGAAAGGGTATACTTCCCAGGTAGTCCCATGGTCATCAGGTAAGGATCTGATGATAGGATCCTGGAGAAATCGATGGAACTCTTCAAATTTTATAGGCACACTTGAAGCGATTTGGGTATTTTGAGGCGCATTGAAGTCGGTGATACTTTTTTTAAAAGATAATATATGTAGTTATGACTCTCACAAGGAATAAATATGTCACCGCAAGATTATGAACATAATAATAATAATGACAACTCCACACATCTCACACATGGCCTGATCCCAAAAGTAGGCAGAGCCTGTACTATGGTAACCAGACTGCTGACAAACATACTTATATATTTCTAAATACATACATATTATAGATAAATTACACCCAGACACAGAACAAATTATCGTGGTCATCACGCAATTATTTGTCCTGGGTGGGAATCGAACCCACGACCTCTGGCTTGGCAGTCAGGGTCACAAACCACTAGATCAACAGGCCAGTCAAGTTAGTTAATAAACAATCGCGCAACATTATTAACTGACGAAATATTATAAACCAACCTTAATTCCCGTATATGTATATAATTAAAATTGTAAATGTAATTCACTTTTTTTATACGTGTGGAAATCCCTTCGAGTAAAATCACACCGGGTCACTGGAATTATCAGTGAAGTCGTATATCGGATTGTGCCGACTAAAAACACACGGTGTACCATACCACGGTAATATTATCTAAACAGTATTCTATCTTCATACAAACGGCCGGAAAGCGAGTCACAACTACGCGTCTCAAGTTCGGTATACACTCGGTACACAACCAGTCGCGAATGCGCTGTAGTGACGAACGAACGGAGTGATGCTTTTGTAAGCAGTAAGCTTGCGTTTGTGTATTTGATTGAAATAAGTACAAGTACTTACTAAATATGGCAATGGATTTTCTTCTATTAAATTTAACAATAAAGCTTTTTGTACGTCTCAATCGAGAAGGTGCTTTTTTTATTTAATCTACTAATCAATTCCATTCACAACAAATTACATTTAAAAAATATATATATACTATAAGATTTACCATCACAAAACTAGAAATAAACTAAAGTACCTAGGTAGATGAAATTAAAATACTGTAGGCGGGCATCCCTTTCGCTATATCCGGATAGATAATACTACCGTGACCATACTGCGCCTAAAATAAGTGGATCGTTCGAACTGTTACAATAAGTTCTCAACGATCGACTACTAACTGTAGGTGATATCCAGACATTCACGGACCTCACCCCTTCGTGGAAGGCTCATCTATCCGAAGTTACTCTTAGGGCGGCATGAGGCACTCGACAACAGGGATGTTACGGAAATGTTTAGATCTGAATATGCGATACGGATATTTGAATAATGTTATACCGGTTTCGGAATTAAACAGGAAAATACAGTTAGGTAATGACTTGGCATTATTTCTAGGTTGTCATTTGGAGTTTAAAAACTTTTTAACAAAAAATTAAACCGACGAGAGAAGAAAGGAACTGAAAAGTGAAAAAATAAACTTGTTAGTCTAACTAAACTCCTACACTAATGTATAAATAATTTTGGGTCAGCGCCAAATATAAAAAACAAGCAGATTAATTATTTTGTATAATGATGGTAGCGGCGACGGGTCTATTTGTCGAAGTGTATCCGAATTTAATTTTTCGTTTGTAGTGTAGGAGTTTAGTTAGACTAACAAGTTTAATTTTTCACTTTTCATTTCCTTTCTTCTTTCGTCGGTTTAATTTTTGTTAAAAAGTTTTTATTTTTTAGTTTTTGTGGGTAAAATAATCAACTACAGGTCTCCGTCATGTTGTAGTGTCATTAAAAATACATAATATGTGTGCTAAGTTTCAACAAAATTGGTTCATAGGTGTAAAGTCAATGGGTCATCAATCATTCGTCTCCTATTTTTCTACCCTCAGCGTTGAAATTTTTATTTGAAATTTAAATGGGACCAAATAAGACCCATACCCTATCCAATGGAAAAAGAATTATGGAAATCGGACTAGCCTGTAAAAAGTTATGAGTCATACATAAAAAAAGATATACGGGTTGACTGTAGAACCTCTTCCGTTTTTTCGTCGGTTAAAAATCACAATAAAAAAAAGCAATGGTCGTAATATGTAACATTATTTTAAAATATGTACTTGCATTTTGATGTGTATATTATGATAAAATAAATTATTACCTAACCTATCCGAAATTATTCGAAACCTTTATACTTATCGGTTACTGTTACGGTTGCGGATAGATTTTTAATTCGGATATCCGGATATCCGATAGTTTCGGTTGCGGTTACGGAGTTCCACAACATCCCTGCTTAACAGTATAGAGCCTAGATTGAAAACCTTGCACCGTCCTGACGAAACTTTATTATTAATATTAGTACCGTGCAGTTATTTTATTCGATTAATTGGGAAAAAAACTAATGTAAATTGGTATACCTTGCTTGAAGATTATGTGAATAGAACGTTTTAGAATTACATTAATTTATATATGAAGCGAGTACTACCTACGGTTTTCAACCCCTGGTAAAGCGTGATCTTCTTTCACCACAACTAGGGCTGTTTCCTCGAATGCAATAGTATTATATCGATACTAACCTCTGTCCTTGTGCCATTTGTGAGGTCATTATGTTAACGGCGGGTCTTGAAGCCGGTTCGTAAAATTTAATTTACAATAATTATAAGTAAATTTACAGAGATTGGTATTACTTAGCATAACTGCACAATTAAGCTGAGTATTTATGTAGTTAATTAGTGATATTATTTTATCAGCATCTCCATTTTAAAATGGAAAAAATTAATTAACCGACGCAAAAAGAGGGATTTTATAAATTAAGTGTATTTGTCTGTGTGTCAGTGTGTCTGTGTGTTTATTTAATTGCGATAATTTAAGTGCGTTTATTTTTTGTTTGAAATGTGACTTGATTGAGAGTATTCTTAGACATAATTCAAGAAAATCTGTTCAGCCGTTCGAAGATCATCAGCTCTTGTCTAATCGTTGAAGGGATTTTTGAGTCGGGGGTGTTTTAAATTTTAAATCTATGATTATTACATGGTGAGCTAGTTCGATCATATTACGCTCACCTCTGACTTTTCGAAGTTCTAGCATATTCGAAACTAGTATTCCGTATATTTAGGTCGCCTTCGGAACAGTAAATATAAATAGTTACTGCTGTATTCTTAGGATTCTTCTTCGTGGCGTGATGTTAAACAGCTTTCTCAAGAATTGGGGCCATCATAACCAAATATTTTATTTCAAGACAGGTAGTTGCAGGGATTAGAGCATTATTTGTCCTGGGTGAGAATCGAAATCACGAACTCTGTATCACCAGCCAGGATTACTAACCACTAGAGTCTAGTAGTCTTAAGGGCTGCCTTCGGTCCGGGTTTCCCCGGATTTGTCCTAGTTTAGAGGGCGTCTGGAGAGCGTCCGGACGGGGTTTTCAAAAAGTGTCCGGGTAAAACGCGGACACTCTGTGCCAGAGGCAATTTGCAATTGTTAGATGAACAAGCTGTTTAAATTAATAAAAATATTAAATGGAATCGGTGTTTTTTTAAAGTATCCGGGAAAGAATCTCGATTTCACCCATATTTTAGTTGGTGTCGGCAGTTTTTAAAGTGATGGCAGGCCTAGTCCGTCAAAAATCAAAACATTGTGATTAAACTTTCTAGAATATTCTGGAGAACTCTCAAGTGAATACTTGGGAATATATATATACTTTGGGAATTCTCCAGAAAATTCTAGAAAGTTTTAGAAGTCTGCCAATCGCATGGTGGCCTATTTTCTACCCCCCAGTAGTGCAACGATTTATACAACAGGGCCAGGGTTAATGAGAATGTCGATGGAACGAAAACCACGGTATAATTTGAAGGTCGCCAGTTTATCAATAAACAAACTGAATATTGTATGGCCGATACAAAAGATATCTTCTTTGTTAATATAACAATTGGCCACGACAATGAGTAGTGTGTACACAGTTGCAAAAACACAAGGTGCCAGAGCTGAATAAGAAAACTATTACTGTTATTCGTTTTCTTTTTTTTATTCGGTCGGCCATGATGGATTTTTTTTTCAAGCAGTTTTTCAATTACAAATAAAGTGTACATTATTTTCCTTTTTGGTTTTTTCTATTACGTAGCTTATTGTTATAAAACTGCTGATAAAATACTTATATTATTACATACTTATTATAGATAAACTCTCTCTCTCTCTCTATAAAATCTATTGTCATTACCAGCAAAAATATGATAGAAAATGAATACGAAAAGAAAAAAAAATTAAAAAAGATAATTTTAAAATTTAAAAAATTTTCCATCTTGGATTTGAAATTTATCATAGTGTCATTTATCATCCCTTTTATTTGATACCCATATTGAGGGAGTTGAGAAAAAATATGTAATCCGCCATTTTGTGGCGGCGGCAATCTTCGACTGATTTTTATCAAACATGGCTAAGAACACTCCCGACTAATTCATCGTTCAAACAAAAAAAAAAACAAAATCTAAGTCGGTTCATCCGTTCGGGAGCTACGATGCTACAGGCAGACACAAACACGTCAAACTTATAACACCAAGTCGTTTTGCATCGGGGGTTAATAATACCTAATTAGTTCCCAACCTATTTGATTGGTTGCAAACATAAAACTTAAAAAAATATTTTGTAAAAGACGCATTAAAGCTTAGATATTAATATTAGTAAGTCCAACTTTGCAAGACAAGACTTCAAGCTGTCTAATCCTCGCAACTGAATAAAAAAAACATACAGAATATTTAAACAATGAAATTAGATTATATTGTCACAAGTGGACAATATTTCGTCATCAATTCAAGTTATAAATAGACTGCATAAGTGTGGTTCATTACATCAAAATGTTAATTACACTTTTAAACATTCATTGAGATAAACTCTCTAAAAAGTTGTCGTTTCGGCAACATAGATGCTAAGAATACTGGTAGTATCGCGCAGTTCCTCAATACTATTGCCTTGGCCCCATTTAACGGTATATTGCAATCGGGACAACTTCAATTCATTTGTAATAGAAATAATTTAAATCGTGTGTCACTGTCTGCCGTAGTCTTGTTGCTTAAATACTTTCTTACATGTTAAACATTTACCATCTTTGTTAATACATATTTACAAGCCGCCCCGGCTTCGCATGGGTAGCAAGAGACATCTTCAACAATCATCAACATATTTCAATCAATTTACACAAAATCTTAACAAATTATACACCTAAACCTACCTCATGAATCACTTTGTCTATTAGTGAAAACCGCGTGAAAATCCGTTCAGTAGTTTTTCAGTTTATCGCGAACAAACAGACAGACGCGGCGGGGGACTTTGTTTTATATGTAGTGATAAATAAACTCCTCCGTTCGTGAATTAAAAAAAATGCCTACAAAGATATATAGGTAGAGTGTTATAACTTATAACTGAATAATTACAAATTAATAAAATATCTATTTTACAAGGTTATTGAAGTGAAACCTTATCCTATACAAACAAACCGCAACCAACGATTGATTTTCGTTATACAACTAAGTAATCAAATAATAACAACGGACGTCTATAATAGTAAGTGGCTACCAGTCAGTACAACAGATAATATAGTACTTATTTCGTCCAGTACCTACATTAGAACTTGCAACACCAGTAATGTCTCTTGAGTTGCAGGTGTCCATGGGCGACGGTAGTCACTTACCATCAGGTGACCCGTCTGCTCGTTTGCCCCCTATAATATATTAAAAAAAAAGTGTTATCAGCACCATCCTCTTGGAGCTGGCTGAGTTGTGATCGGGGAGAGTTGTGAGAGATTGATTTTAAATGTAGTACGACCTCAAAATTTTTATGGTATATTTTTTACTAGCAGCGCCCCGCGGTTTCACCCGCGTAAGTCCCGATCCCGTAGGAATATCGGGATAAAAAGTAGCCTATGCTTTAATTCAGGTCTCCAGCTATCTACATACCAAGTTTCATCGCAATCGGTTCAGTGGTTTTTGCGTGAAAGAGTAACAAACATCCATCCATCCATCCAAACCTTCACATTTATAAAACTAGCAGCTCCGATCACCAAATTTGACTCTTCATATTTTCTTCATACCGGGCGCCTTTTATGAAAATCGATTCTTAAGGAGTAAATTCCAAAAATATATTCTATCTACATACAAAAACATTTATACCTATAGGCATATAAGATTTATCAGACAATATTAAAGGAAGGAAAATTAAACATACACGACATAGACTGGTTGTCGTTTCGAACATAATTCAACAAATTTCAAACCTATTTGTTTTTCGTACCATGACAGATCATTTTATGTATATACTGGACGTAAAATTTTAATATATATTGTTTAAAAACTTTATCTTTCGCCATTTTGAAAGTTTTTGAATATATATGAACGTGTAGATGTTTGTTTCTCTTTCACGCAAAAACTACTGAACCGATTGCGATGAAACTTCGTGTGTAGATAGCTGGACACCTGGATTAACACATAAGCTCCTTTTTATCCCGATATTCTCACGGCATCGGGACTAACGCGGGGTAAAACCGCGGGGTGCAGCTAGTATAATATATGTTAAGACACGTTTCTTTCGAAACAGCTTCCCGTATCGGTAAAATAGAGATAAATACTCTTAGCTACGAGTATGCACAAATGGATCATTATTTTCTCTGAAAGCGAATAAATGTTTTATGCCGTGTTCCTATAATCAAGAAACGATTCGTTTTGCTTACGGACGGTAAAATTATCGTTGAAAATTCAACGATAATTTTACCGTCCGTAAGCAAAACGAATCTTTATATTATATTATAGGTCGTTATATTATATTATAGGTCGTTACATTATATTATAGGTTGTTATATTATAGGAACGCGGCATTAGAGAAAAATCCTCAAAACAGAAAAATACATTGATTTAATCTTCTTTTTTATTGGAATAACTTAACAACAACCAACAAGTTTTATTACTTCATTTAAGGAGTATTTAATTGTCTATTAAACACAATTTATTTCACTTATATAGTTTCCGGTATCTTTATGTCACCCGGATACATTACTCTCGAGTGTATTAAAAACTAGCTGTTACAAGAAATAAAGAAAATACATTTATTAACCCGCGTTTATAGTTATTGCTGTTATACCAAGGGTCTTAGCGTGATGTTACCTTCTTCAACAATTTTTCAAATCCGACTGACATGGCAGTCAATTCTTTTTCTTTATTATATTAGAAAAGCTTCTAAAAATGTGTAACCTTCTATATGCACTCATCTCTCTCTTAAGTAACTATAAATTTACAATTTAAAACACCCCCGACTCGAAAATCCCTTCAACGATTAGAAAAGAGCTGATGATCTTCAAACGGCTGAACATATTTTCTTGAATTATATCTAAGAAGCCTCTTGATAAAGTCACCTTTCAAACAAAAATAAACTCACTTAAATCGGTCAATTCGTTTGGGAGCTACAGTTGGGGGTACAGTTAGCTGTACTCGAGGTTGTAGGGTGTCGGCAACGCGTTAGTGATACCGTTAGGTTATCGGGCGGTTATCAGGCGGGTGGTCCCGTACCATTAGGCTTAATGGCTGCCTAGTGTGGTCCTTAGTTCGACTGCTTTATTGATCTCTTCGTATGAGTTGGCACTTACCTTTGCGGGTGACCGAGATGTACTGGGTTCGTAGCTTGGACCCAGATACGTGGAGAAGGACATAGCAAATTTCAGTTTCAATTAAAGGCGCCCGAGCGGCGTCTTTCCTAGTGACTTGCGGGGGGGGGGGAGGGGGGGGGGGTTGTTTACGGTTAGCTTTGCAGTTGGCAAAGCGTGAGTGACATAATGGGTGTGTTGAGTGTTTTGAAGCACAGGTAACCGATTACCATCAGCTGCGTTGTACCTATACCTCTTACGTTGTACTTAGAACTACATTTTTTTCATTTATTAGGTCACATGTACGATGTTAAATGGCGGATAATACACGAGTAATACGAGCTGACTAGTCGATATTGATTTGAAGAGGTAAGGAAAGACTAAAAATTCCATCGATGCCCTTTTGTAGGCGGCAGGAGGGCGTGGGAGGGTTGAGAAGGGCAGGGTGGAATAACAGTAGCAATGTAATGTATCGGCCATGTTATATAAACAAAGATAATTGGCATGACATAAATACAAGAGGTATTTTGTTTATAAATAACTTCTAGCAATAACAAGTTGTCAATATTTTTAATTTAGTTGATAAAATAAAAAAAAAGTACGATATCACCAAGTATGTATGTGCCTGGCTTGCTTTAAAAAAAAACAAGGAAACCAATCGGTTTTAAATACCTAAATACCTAGTTATTGAAAAAATATGGAAATTATATTTCCTTATATTTTAAAATTAGAATACCAACATAATAAAATATAAATTTCAAGTTAAAAATTAAGTAGGTACTTAAATAAAAACTACTTACTCATAATCTTTTTTTTCATTGCACTAGCCACGGTTGCTTAAGCAATAAATTGTGTAAAAAAAAACTAAGACTCCAATTGCCGCAGAGTTAATGCAACACTACGAAACCGTCACTAAAGGCAGCAAATAAAGCAAACTTGATTAAATGTGACGAAGAACAAAACTAGTTTATTGTTTAATCGAAACTGTTCTATTTTTCTTGTCTGAACAATGAGATATTATACTCTCTCACACACACACACGAACAGTCAACAAAATTGAAACAATTACACTAAAAATAAACTAACACTGGCACTTAATATGTAGGACGTCAGCGTTCTTAAAAAAAAGAAATCTAATTATCACCTAAATACCCGCGAATAACATCCAATATGGCGTAATTATTTTCGATTTATGAATTCTCAATTTGCTATTCAATAGAACGTTATTACTGGCGTTCGATAAAATGTATTTCGAATAATAAGCGCGCGTCGCGGTCGCCAAGACTGCTGTTGAACTAGTCTGCCGTCAGTATGAGGCTTCGGTCGGTCGCTCGCTACCTCATACAACCGTTTCCAAGTATATAAATAACCTAACTCCGTTCTCTCGTCCGCGTTTAAAGTAAATTAAAATGAAATATTCTACTTGCGAGTCATTGTATTTCACTCTGTATGTTTTGTATATGTTTCTCGTCTAAATAATTTTGAATTTAAATGTAGTTTTTAGTTTTGTAGGTTTTTCCCAGCGACCGTATATAAAATCTAGTTAAAATTTTCAAATGCGGTAGCAAGCTACAGAAATATTAATACACGCGTCATCAAATTTAAAAATCGAATTTGAACTCCAAAAGACACGTTGGGGTTACGCTCCATAATTTATTTACAAGGTTCGGTGTTACCTAAATTATATGCAGTTTTTTAATGCACTTTCGTAACACGGTGTAAGTAGGATATTGATTGAATGATGCTGCGAATTGACGGACAAAAGACCCTAATAACGTTGGCGCTTTGAGGGTGGCTCTCCCGAAGCGTTCATACGGGGGCACACACACAGAATCAGCCCCCAAACAAAGTTTATCTTACTTTAGTTCATATTAGTACTTACATATTCTGTAGGTACTAGCTTCAAAGGTCGCTGTGTCTCTGAGTCTCTAGTTTTCTTAAAGAAATATGAACGTACAACGATAAAGTTCACCCATTATAATTGAAATAATATAATCACCTTCCGTGATAATATTTTATCGCGATGTTTAGAATGGTTTCCGATAAAATCGAACATTTTTTATGTGATTACAAATTAATGATTATTTATTAATATACAATCGACTGGTTGTAAGATACATATTATCTAGTTTCATTTTATAACGTTTTGCAATAAGTGGTTTGTGTCGTATTAGCATCCACTTTCTACATAGTTCACGGTATCAGTTCTGCTGTATATTTGAATATACAGTAGAACTGATGCCATTGTGCAGCTGGAAATTATTGTCCAATTAATTACCTGTATAAAAAATTAAGGATCAGATAACGTCTAGTCTATTTTGTTGTAGTTTTTTTTTTTAATCGACAGTAGGCACTGTAAACTATTCATTATAACTTGTTGATTTAAAATTTATAATGTCGAACATTATAAATCAACAATCTATGTTTAAAAAAATCTAAAGTCTATGGTTGATAACTTTATGATACATTGTGTCGATTCTTTATAAAAGTGTTTGTATTCTTTTGTACACTCATAATATTATTTGTTATTGTCTACTATATAACGTAAATATGTTTGATTATATGTATATTAAAGCGGGTTAGTATAGCCACAGATTAATGAATATTAAAACAAATGGTTTATATAAACAAGACATTTAAATAAATACCAACTTTAGATTTAAATAAATAGAGTTCACTATCGATCGCGCCAACACTAGACGCCCCGACTAAATTTAGCTATAGGTCGACGCGCAATCTAATGTATGATTAATCAGTGGTTAGTAATTACTACACGCGAAAGAGCTTTTTTCTTTGATTGCCATTAAACAATACTTCTTGGAAGCCGTTATGGTATAGATTAATGCATTTACACTGTACGCGTCGTACGTCACATCGAACGCGCTTGTGTTAACCCTACCTTACTGAGCGAGCCGGTGCTAATTGATGGTCATTTTCCATAGAGATTTAGACTGGACCTAGACTTACAAGAAGAAGAATATCCTTTGAAGGCTATAATACTACCGTCTCTAATACTACGGTCGACCGGACCCTTAGAAGTTCTTGTCTCTTTGTAGTTTGAATGCTAATTGCGTCCGGCCTGATACTAGGGGTTTCAGCCATCATTAATAGATTCAAAGTTTTTGAGGCGAATGTCATACCGAATGTGCGTGTGTAAACTATACCCTACTGAGTGAGGCGCTGACGATGTTAAGGAGATCCTCGAATTTTGATAAGAACCGGAGGGGATTGAAACCGATCAAGCCAATTATTTGGTGACAGAGAGGGCTGATTTGAATAAAACTATAAATATTTAAATGTTCATGTACAAAATTTCACAAAAATATATTAAAACGTTTACAAATGTGTAATAAAATAATACGAGAAACCGCATGAGTGGAAGAAAAAGTTTTTTGAAGTGAAAACTTCTTTAAGCACGTTTGTGCACTTTGCTATGGGGAAAAAAGCACTGAACTCGTGACCGTCACGCTAATAGTACATACATAGATCCACTAGAGGGCGCTAATCTAAACATTGAATTCTGTCAGCTCCTCATTAATTAATCTTTAAAAATATAATTAGTTCAATAAAGTACTTATTGTGTACGCAATTCATATGGTAAAATAAACAAAAACATAATTGTAATTAAGGTGAAAATTTATAACGCCTATAGTGCTCAATAGCGAAAACCTTTATTCAAAATTTCATTGACGCGACACGTCTTTTTAAGTTTTCACTTCTGTTGGCAGTCCCATGATTGCCTACTTTTTTTGAAATTTAGAATCTAATTTCTTTCTGGTTGACAACTTTTCCGCTCGAAGTCAATAAGCGATCCTATTTGACTACACCTTCATATAACACGTTTTATATTCCGTGCAAATTGTTTATATTATAATTAAAGTGACTCTGAACTGATATAACACCTCGTTTGATAAAAACCCCTTACTAAATTCTTTCAACGTCAGCAATGAAATCATCTTTGTAATCGCGGAAGGAAGCAATCTGTTAGTAATTAACGCTTTTATTTTTAATAGGTCCCTGGATCTATGAGATTATCTACTCTAAATAGTAGTTCGAACTGAAGATAAGGATCCGAAAATACCAGAATTTTTAAGACCTTCCATTGACACAGTGAAAAGCCCGCCTGAAATTAATTGCCGACTTCTGGCTCCACAGGAAAGAAGATGTAGTCCACTCGCGGGTGTCTCCCACAGGTACGAGTGTTTATAAACTCCTCAATTATGATATTTGTCGTATAACTCAATTCAATTATCTCGTAGAATGAGCAGGATGTTGTGGAAATCCCGAAGTAAACAATAAAAAATCGCCTTAAAAACCCCGACACAGCTTATTTTTTCCCTTAGTGTGGGGGAAAACCCACAAGCTGGCAAGAACACGTTTACCATTTACAATTATGAGCTGTGTTCTTAATTTATATTAGAAGTAGCCGAAGTTATTTTTCTGTCTCCTGGGAACAGTATTATTTTTTTTTCTGGATGAAAGTTACCATATGGCTTGTTCTGGACTCCTGACATCGAGTACGAACATTTCATGGTTTATAACAATGATTTGGGACCCACGGCCGTCTGATCCCAAACTAGGCAGTCTGTACTATGGTAACCAGACTGCTGATAAAATACAGATTTATAAATAGTAAATATAATTAAAGTGTCTGTTTGTAATGTCAAAATAATAGTTTTTTTTTAAGCTCATACAGTTATTTGCAAGAAAAATCACTTTTTAAAATTTTGTCTGTCTGTTTGTTCCGGCTAATCTCCGGAACGGGTGGACCGATCCACGGGACTTTCACTGGCACATAGCTGGCATTATAAGGAGTAACTTAGGTTACTTTTATTTTGGAAAAAGAATTAGGGTTCCGCGCAAAATATTTAAATATGTACACGCGAGCGAAGAAGAAGCGAAGCGGTATTTCCGGACCGATACCTACAAACCTTCAAGAAAAGAGTACTCCCACCTTAATGCAACGCACTTGCGACTCTTTGAGTAGCAGGTGCCCATGGGCGGCGGTAGTCAATTACCATTAGTACTCGCTGCTCGTTTGCCCCCTATCCCATAAAAAAAAGTAGTATTTAAATAACTATAGGTAGGCCCTAGTAAAAACTATTTGACAATCTACATACTACAAGTAGATATATATAGGACTGAGGACCAGTTCTCAATTATGTAGAGAACGGCTTTCGGTATAACCTGACTCGGTCATTACTAGTTTCAAGGTACAGTTTACTGACGTACACATGTCACAATATTCGCGATAGCCATTTCAGTTGACTAGTGGTCGTAATTGGACGGTAATTAGTCATAATAATAACAATAATAGCGGTGATAAATCGATCAGAGCGCCGTGCAATGATTGTCGATATCGCTGTTCCTCATGGCGAGAACCTCGTGAAAGTTTAAAAAAAGAAACAAATCAAATATTTGGATTTGTCTCACGAGATTGTAGATATGTGAAATGTCGATTCCACTCCTTAAGAGGCTCGCGCTAGACGGCTGGATCAAGGGACTGATGCAGAAGGCAGTTCTCCTCGACACTGCCCGTATAGTGAGGAGGTTCCTGTCTTTGGAGCCCTAACCACCGGTGTCTTGGTCCCTGTACCCGATGTCGGTGGTCTACTATTATTTATATTTTTAAATATATATTGTGTTTAAGTACATTTACATATTTAAAAGTGTTATTTATAAGTTTTAAGTGTAATAAAGATAATAATAATAATAACTTCACATATCTCACACACGGCCGTCTGATCCCAAACTAGGCAGAGCCTTTTTTTTTTTTTTGGCCCCCCGCGAGGTGCCTGGACGTCGCCTAATTGAGAGGTTCTAAGTTTTTACCCGGAGGTGGTGCCCGCGCTTTTGCGGGCAGGCGCTAGGGGGGGTCCGGATGTCTTAATAAAAGCTGTTCCCGGATCCCTCCTACTTAAGGCGCAGTACGGCACACCGTGTGGTTTTAGTCGGTTCGATTCCGACACACCGCCCCACCGAAAACCCCGGTGGGGTGACGGCCCGAGGGGGTTTCCACACGCACAAAAAAAAAAACTAGGCAGAGCCTGTACTATGGTAACCAGACTGCTGATAAACATACTTACATATTTCTAAATACATATCTACATATTATACATAAATTACACCCAGATACAGAACAAATAATCGTGCCCACCACACAAATATTTGTTCTGGGTGGGAATCGAACCCACGACCTCTGGCTCAGCAGTCAGGATTACTAACCACTAAACCAACAGGCCATTTTAATTATTAGTAACAATAAATATTCGTCGAAGACAGGGAACATTTAATTTTAAGAGAATTATTGTAAATAATAATATGACAGCTGGTGTTCCTGTCGTAGTGGCCTCTCCAGTCCCAGGAAATACAGGACATTCAGGTACGCTTCCCCGGCCTCTGCGAGCTACTACCCTCTCAATCCCTTTCCCCATCCGAGACCTGCAGTATCTCTTACCCTAGGTTCCTCTCCTTCCTATTTTCCATATACAAATTAACTTTCTTCCTTTGTCCTGTCTTAAAACGACTACATTCCCAAGGAAAGTTGGCGTCAAGCAGACGGCCGGCCATAAAGAACCCCAGCCACAACCCTTGGCAAGGTTACAAATTGCGATGACCCTAATGAAAATTGGGTAAAGAGCAGGAAGATGATGAATAAGTTGTGGCTAACATGTATGTTATAATTTTTAACCGACTTCAAAAAGGAGGATGTTCTATGTTCCATTGTATTTTTTTTCGTATGTTTACCGATTACTCAAAGACACCTGGACCGATTTGGAAAATTCTTTCTATAAATTGTCTATTTATTAATTTTATGCACTCACCTATAAACAGGAACTTTTTAGCGGGACTTTTATCATATGTCGTAAACTATTAAATACTTTACAGCATTCTTTCATAATAACTACTACGACTCGTATACTCGTGTGTGTGTATATATATATAGATAACATTTGTCGCCTGTGGTATTTCCGGACCGATACGACCTTCAAACCTTCAAGAAAAGAGCGTACTTCCCATCTCAAAGGCCGGCAACGCACTTGTGACAGTAGAGTTGCAGGTGTCCATGGGCGACGGTAGTCACTTACCATCAGGTGACAGGTGACCCGTGTGCTATAATATAAAAAATAACAAAAAGATATATAAAATATAATTAAAAAAAAAAACACTTTATTTGTACACCATTGTTACAGTAGAAGTATCATATATACATGTGTCAAACAGATAATGTACAAAGGCCTTATTGCTAGATGCAATCTCTTCCAGGCAACAAAAATGATTCAGAGATACAGTAAAAGTTGGAGGGTGTTATAAAAAAATTGTAACAAAATGTTTAATGGCTAACAAATCCTACTAATATTATAAACGTGAAAGTTTATGAGTATGGATGGATGGATGGATGTTTGTTACTCTTTCACGCAAAAACTACTGGTTCAGTAGTTTGATTGCGATGAAACTTGGTATGTAGATAGCTGGAGACCCGGATTAACATATAGGCTACTTTTTATCCCGATATTCCAACGGGATCGGGACTTACGCGGGTGAAACCACGGGGCGCAGCTAGTAAATATGTAGATGAAGGTGTATAATATTTTTGCTCCTTGTTTACACTCGAGAACAGCCTTTAGATTTATGAATATTGTTGTAACTAAAGATTTTCCTTGGCCTGGTTGATGACATTTTACAGACAAGAATACCTACTAAAGAATATGAATTTCCTGGCGTAGGCATTGTTAGTCATCGTCGTGGTTAACACCCTTAGTCTACCTAAAGATATTCGGAATTGTAGGATACATTTAAGATGTTTCCTAGGAATTTTAAAATTAATTTTAGGAATAATTTGCATTTTTTTCTTCGAATACATTAGAATTATATACTTGCTTCTGTAAACTTAAAACAAGATTGAGATAAGTTTGTCTAAGTCTAGCAGAAATGATTTATTAGGTCCAGAACAATAAAATTGAGATTTTAGTCATTCCAGTTTCAAAATAAAACTAAAAAATAAAAAAAACATCAACAACCTCTGATCTATGGGATAAATATAAACAATTTTTTGGGATTTATCATATTAGCGGTGTTCGCATGCCGATTTATGAAGTAAAACTTCTTTAGCGGCGTTGTGCACTTTTTGGGATGGGTAAAAAATTTTAAACTCGCTTCAAGACAACTCGCGTCAGGACACGTGACCTGATCGAAAATTCGTAAGACGGAGCTCAATTTCTTATATTAAAAAAAATATAACATTCGAAATTCAAACATTTATGAGCGGTCAGGAGCGCAGAACATCCAGTGTACCCTATGTATACATTTAGATATTACCTACTTTTTATTTTTAACCTAATTATATATATACAGATGTGTGTGTGTATGTATATGCAAATACATTGTGAAGTTATGTTTTCACTTCTGATGTGCAGTCCTACGACTGACAATTTTTTTTATCATCACTGATATTATCGATATCACAATAGGATGACTCAAGTAAGTAAATAAGTATCTATTTAGTAAACGTCAAAAAGATAGGGATATATACTTAGGCATGACGTCACGTCTTACTATCAGCAAATTATTCGCTTTTAATGTTAATTTGACTATTATAAAATAAATTAAAACGTCCGACGAATATTTTACAGTATTTTAAGTTATTTTATTGCCGAAATTTATTTTGAGCAGAGGCATCTACACAATTGTTAGTTTTCGTAAGAATTTTTGCCTCTTTACTATTCTTGCCTGTAAATAAAACAATTTTTACAGACAGATATTTACAACCAAACAACACACACAAACCAAAAAATTGAATGAACATTTTTAAACGAAGTTCTTATTTAATCTTTTTAAGAAAGTGGGAGAGCCATGCTTCGGCACGTATGGGCCGGTTCGACCGGAGTGATACCACGGCCTCACAGAAAACCAGCCGTGATGCAGTGCCCGTTGGAGGCCCAACCCCTCCCGTCCTTTCCCGACTCTCACCTTGAAGGCTGGCAACGCACTTGTGACTTTGGAGTTGCAAGTATCCATGGGCGGCAGTAGTCACTTACCATCAGGTGACCTGACGGGTCGTTTGCCATATAAATTCGATACCCATACAAAAAAAAGGCATATTTTTTAATCTGTTTAAAGATAACTTGTTCGATTTTAGTGAACATTCTATTTTGTTAGTAAGAGAGTAGCTACATAAAATTTCGGCAAGATATTATGCTGGGATCCATGATGTAATCGAACTCTCTCACTTTTATGAGCACCAAGATGATACTTAGGCAATTTTTTAGGATAGGTATTGAGCATGTTCAATCTTCGATTAGTGGATTAATCTATCTTCAATCATAGATAGATAGATAGATAGAATATTCTTTATTGTACACCATTAATAACATACAGTGGAAATAGATCTCATATAAATTATTAGAGTACAATACAAATAATGAATTACTAATATAATACGCAATTCCTCGAATTCACTTAAAAAAACGAGGCTAAGAAAAATAACTAAAAAAAACTTTAACTATTCATTGAATAATTTTTTTTTTATAAATTACGTATTTTGAATAGTTAGGTACATCAAGGTCAAATACCTCTATATAATATTTTTTTAATTAATCTAATCTAATTCAAAAATAATGAACACTTTAAGCTAATTTCTGTTTCCCGTCCGTAAATAGCCATTATTTATTCGTTATTAAAAATGTTTTGTAACTGTAAGTAGAATATTTTAAATAGGTATATCACTGCCCGATCCTAAAGGTCATAGCGTGATCTTAAATAGCCTATTACCTCCCTCAAGAATTGGGCTATACATCCTCCCAGTGGCGTAACTATACCATCCGAGGCCCGTGGCTAATTTATCGGATATGTAATATGTGTGGCTGACTCGCACATGGCAATTTTTTTTTTTACGGATGTGTTAAAATCTCTTTAATTCATGTATATAACTCGTGTATTTTATTAGGTTTATTAAATTAAAGAAGTTATAGGTATATTTATATTATTATTAAATACAAAATTAATATTTTTAAATAAATTTTGTAATTAGAACCTTCTGTGTTCAGAGCCTTTGGTGCTCGGAGGCCCCCTGGGGCCGGGGGCCCGTGGCATTTTGCCCACTCTTCCACCCTATTGTTACGCCACTGCATCCTCCTGACTCCTTCATCACACTATCGTTACTAAGCCCAATCTGTTGGACTCTTTACAACGAAACATATGAGTCCAAACTCTAGGGGTTGACTAGTAGCCACTGAAGAGTTCCACTAACCACCTCCTGGCTCCATCAGCAGATTAGCTTTAAGTTGACAAATTATAGTATTGTCATCTAAACTCCATATACTTACATACAAAATGTAATTTTGATACGACAATTAGAAGAAAGTTAAAATTTAATTCCAAGATTTGTTTACATAGTTACAAGATATTTTTTTATGGTATAGGGGGCAACCGAGCAGACGGGTCACCTGATGGTAATTGACTACCGCCACCCATGGGCACCTGCAACTCAAGAGACACAACTCCGTTGCCGCCCTTTTTAGGTGGGAGTAGGAGAAGGGTGGGAGAGGGGGGTTAGGGCCTCCGATGATCTCACTAGCTCGACAAAACAACAATTGCTTCACTGCCGGTTTTCTGTGAGGTCGTTGTATCACTCTGGTCGAGTCAGCCCATACGTGCCGAAGCATGGCTTTCCCACGATAAAGTGAATAAAAAATGCATTTATAACTTCAAATTATTAACTGCCAGTGATAGACTTCACAGTCTCCGTTAACGTAAAACCTCCTTTTATATCGTTTAAAAAAGAAAAACGCAACCAATAAGCGATCTAATACTTTCAAACATAAAAAAAAAAATTTCAACAGAATGGCTGTCGTGGACCGTGGACCTTATTTCATTTTCTTGGAATTATGTCTAACGCTACACCAACACCAATAGTTAATGTTCCATTGTGGATATTAAAATCTAGTTGCAGTGCTGCGCGATTTCGCCTACTGTGTAAATCTTGATTTTTTTTTATACTGCGGCAAATGGCCAGCCTTAGAAACATTGCAACGATAGAGGCATCTCCTCTTATTTGCTTCTCCTAGTTGGATTTAGTTTCTCGTTAGACTCCAAATTTGAACGATTAACCTATTCAAATTTGGAATCGTAAACTGTCCTGAACTGCAGTACCTGAAAGTTATAATAAGAGTGTGACAGCTAAATTTGAGCCTTACTGCTTCTGGTATAAGTTTGAGATTCATTTGTGACTTCTATATTGCTTAGTTGTTAAAATTGATTATTTGATCCTAATGGAATCTAGACGTTGTTTCGGTATATTTAATATGCGATACAATCTCAAATGTGTTAGTTATGATTACAGAGCGAGCTAAACGGCCATTACAAGTTAAAGATCTTAGAGAGCATTGGGCTAGTGTGTAGGAAATTTTTATTAAAAATTGATTAGGTACAAAATAGAGTATTATACCCTTTTTTGTAAACTATTTTAATTTCATTCTAAGTAAGACCTCCTTTTATATCGTAAGTAGCATTAAAATGAATTTCAATTTTACATTTTAAATTACCGCGCGTAAAATGAAGAAAACGCTATAGACCGCCATGTTGTTCATTCGTTATGACGTCACGTGGGAAGTAATTAAGCGTAAATTATTGAAATTTTGCTAAAATTAAAATATGGAATTGGTGATATGGAAAGAACAATACATTCTATCATCTATTGATGTTTTCATATTCCATAATATGGCAGAACAAAAATCGGGATTTATGGCGTAAAAAATTTATAATGAAAGAGCTTATTCTGGGTAGATTTGTACTTTCTGCATTTGCAAAAACCGTTATATTTAAGTGAAATACACGGGAGGAAAAAATATTCGAAAATTTACCACAAAATGTACAACATACTTAGTTTTTCCTGACGTGCTGACGTAATGTCATTGCGGCTGGCGTTTTGCATATTTGTAGCACAGACAAAAAACTGGAAACTTTTATCTTAATTATAAAATTTAATTTCTAAATTGATAAACTGAAACTAACATTTTCCTATTGCCTAAGCAATGTTACTGTTATATTTTTGAAGTGAAAACTTCTTTAGCGGCGTTGTGCACTTTTTGGGATGGGTAAAAAATGTTAAACTCGCACCAAGACACGCGACCTGATCGAAAATTCGTAAGACGGAGCCGAGTTTCTTATATTTAAAAAAATATAACATTCGAAATTCAAACATTCATGAGCGGCCAGGAGCGCAGAACTTCGAGTGTACCCTATGTATACATTTAGATATGTTTTTACATTCTTTTTTATTTTAACCTAATTATATATATATACAGATGTGTATGTGTGTGTGTGTATGTATATGCAAATACATTGTGAAGTTATGTTTTCACTTCTGACGTGCAGTCCTACGACTGACTGTTTTTTTTCATTACATTCATAGAGTAAAATAGTTTATTGTAAAATAGGGCTGATCACAGAGCGCCCTAGAGGAAACCATTCACTCGCTAGATGTTTATCCATTAAAGGTATCATTATCTTATTGAAATTGTTTCACGTGTACTTTCTAGTAACTTCCATTGGGATCTTATTTATTTATTTAGGACACCTTACAAAACATACACTAATACAGCGTTTACAAACATGTTTTACAATAAATTGTGTGCTGAGTCTTGTTTTACTTACAAGTTGCCACGGCATGGTAAAGTACAGTTTCATCTAAGATTTTTTCTTTTCCAAAGTACTTAATATTGACTAAACCTAAACTTAGATATTCTTTTACATATTAATAATTAAAAAAAAATAATAATATTAATAATAATTTGAAACATCTGTGAAAAATAACTATATGAGAGAGATATATTTTTACAACATACATAAAAATATACGCTACATAGCATAATATACAAGTACAAACTTTTTTTTTTAAGCGGCGGTTGCGTAATGGCTAAGGCGTTGGACTTGCGGTCAAGTGGTTTGCGTGTTCGAACCCCACCCAGTGCACTACCGACGTGAACCCACTCCTAACACAAGCGTTAAGCTTAGCTGGAGGGGTTAACGAGATTTATCTGTGAGCCATGTTACTAGTAATCTACATGAAAAAAAGTCTTTAACAGGGTGTTAGTTGTAATTACGGAGTGATCTAAAAGAGACCAAGTAAAAGAAAATGTACATTGGAACAGTGAAGTTGTGGCATAAAAAATTGAAGTGTCTGTTTGTAATGTGAATGTTTACACTTTACTTTTAACAAAAAATATTTTTTTAACATTTTTGTCCATCTGTCTGTTCGTTCGGGTTAATCTCCGGAACTGGTGGACCGATTTTCACGTGTTAGAAACAGTCTCACAACCACTGATATAAAATATGAAAATCACTAACTACAGTAACTGCCAAGTTGTTCGTACCACTATTCGCACTCAAGACAATGTTCTGAACTTATTCCTACCCTTTTTATAACCCCACTATTCATTAATATTTATCACTCGACCAATAGCATTGCGTTACCGGTATAACCAGTCAAAATAATGTCTATTAACTTATTCTTATTAAATAGTGAATTGTGTTATCATCTATTATAGTTTGTCCCGAACTTTAATAAAATAAATAAGAGTTTTTGATGTGGCGACGACACACGGGACTTTCGCTGGCAGATATCTGGTGTTATAAAGAGTAATATAGGATACTTTTATTTTGCAAAAAGAATTAGATTTCCATGCAAAAATATGTAAAAGTGTACACGCGAGCGAAGCCGTGCTGGGCATAGCTAGTCTATTAATAAATACGTTACGAGTGACCAAATACACAAACGGGTCCGGATGACTCACAAGATCCTACAATCTCACTATAAGAAATTTATCGTTATTATAGTTGTTAGATAAATATGAGCATGTTTCCACCTACATATAATACCTATTAACAAATTTTTTAAGTAGGTAGAAGATGAAAATAATATATTAATGTTCACTTCTGTCATCTGCTAACTAAACGCTGTTATACGCATACGCTTTGTATTGAACCAAGTGAAATGCAATAGAGCATCGTTAGTAGAGCGAACGATTGGTTCCAGATGAACTCCTCAACATTCTTTTTGGGACATTTAAATAAATTTTATTTTTATTTTATTTTATTTGACATTGTTTGGCAAACTTACAGCTAAAATTCGTTCAATCCTTACTAATATTATAAATGCGAAAGTAACTCTGTCTATCTGTCTGTCTGTCGCCCTTTCACGCCAAAACTACTGAACCGATTTAAATGAAATTTGGTACACAGATAGTCTAGAGCCTGAGAAATGACGCGAAAAAGGGGGTGTAAGGGGTTGAAAGGTGGGGATGAAAAATTGTATAGAAGTATCGTCAAATTTAGAGCTAGAAGCTTGAGACTTATTTTTTAGGCTGTAGATTCGATATAAATACACTATTCCACGCGGACGAAGTCAGCTACTAAATAATATACCTATTAATATCAAGGTAAAGGCCAATTAAGTTTTCACGGGTAATATTACGACTTGTAACATTTTAAAAAAGAATATACCTATATCGAAAATTTTATTCGTGAGCTTGATATGAGAATTTAGTTATTCCAGGAAGTAATGGTCGCACAAGTCTTTCTTTAGTTTGAGAATACTTGTGTATAAGAGATCTGTATCAACTTCCCGGCTTTTGCTACATTGTATGAACAGCTAGCACGTAGTTGATAGGAATTTTGCCTATACGTAGTTCTTACTATAGGAATATGCAGTAAATTTGGCTTACGCAGAAATACTGTTGGTACGCACGGGCCCACTTTGTTTACCAGCTCCGGTACATCTGCTAATCTGTTGAAAATTTCAACGGATTAACAGTTATGCTCCGCGTCGTGTGACTGCAGAACGCAGTTTAAGGAGGTACCCAAGATATGCCGAGGTTCTAGGGGATTTCCTTTCTGGAGTGTACCTGAGTCCCTTGCAATAGACTCACTTGTGACGGAACACCGTGTGGTTTTATTCAGTTGGATTCCGACATACCACTTCACCAGTAGCCATGGTGAGGTGATGGCACGAGACGGTTTCCACACGAAAAGAAATTGTTAAAAGAACGTCACAATAACATATCACTGGCCTGGCACAATGACTGGCCTGTTGGTCTAGTGGTTAGTGACCCTGACTGCTGAGTCAGAGGTCGTGGGTTCGATTCCCACCCAGGATAAATAATTAGGTGATGAGCATGATCATTTTTTTGTAATATGTATGTATTTAGAAATATATAAGTATGTTTATCAGCAGTTTGGTTACCATAGTACAGGCTCTGCCTAGTTTGGAATCAGACGGCCGTGTGTGAGATGTGTGAAGTTATTATTATTATTATATTATTATTTTACACCCTTGAGGGTAAATTTTTTACAAACTATGGATGTCATATTTATTTATATCGAATCAACAGCCTAAAAAATAGGTTTCAAGCTCTAAATATGACGATACTTCCATACAACTTTTCATCCCCACCTTTGAACCCCTTACACCCCTTTTTTGTAGTCTATGTCCTTTCTCAGGCTCTAGACTATCTGTGTACTAAATTTCATTTAAATCGGTTCAGTAGTTTTGGCGTGAAAAGGCAGACAGACAGGCAGACAGACAGACAGAAAGAGTTACTTTCGCATTTATAATATTATAGTAAGGAAAGTAAGGATTAATATCCAATATATGTATATTTTTTTGAAACTGGTAATTTTTTAGAATTCTTAGAGTACTAACCTTTTGTAGGTATGAATAGATTTTCAATTTTTCAGCGTAAATAGAGATGCAAATGCTTACCTGAAACAAAAATAAACACTGTTTAAATTGGATTATTCAATGTGTTTGTATGTACTAGAGATCGCGTGGTGGTCGAATTTGGACCATGGTTTATTTCATTGGCCAATATTACTTGACCTGTCATTGTATAGACTTTTGTGCCATGACAGGTCAAAATATATACTGGACACTCATAGCTGTATGTACCCGTTTTTGCATTTCTTTTTTAACTTTGTAGCAAATATTGTTCAAAAATTTTAGCATTCGTCACTTCTTCTCCGTATAAACTATAAGTGTGCGAAATTTCATACAGCTCCGTCCGCCCAATTTTCGTAAAAAGGGATCCAAAGTTTTCGCTTCACGTATTAATTATATAGATATTGTATATCTGTCGGTAAATACTAGGCTATACAGGAATAGGAATCAAATAATAAACATACATAAATATATTCATGATTTTATTTCGACAATTTTTGTGGCGCGATGCATTCAACTGTTATATCGCGGTTTGTGGTCGTTTGCCGTCCAATTCACTCGTAACTTCGTAAACAAATCTTGGAAGTTAATTTTAACCTACTTGTAATTGTCATATCGAAATGAAACTTTGTATGTATATGTTGTTTGTTTAATATTAGGCTATAATTTGGCATCTTGGAGCTGATCTGATGATGGAGCCAGGAGGTGGTTAGTGGAACTCTTCAGTGGCTACTAGTAAACCCCTCGAGTTTGGGCTCATATGATTCGTTTTGACGAGTCCAACGATGGACTGATGATGGAGCCAGGAGGTTGATAGAACTCTTTTTTACTTTTTAATTTGGATCGCCATTAAAGCGTGTTTTTTTAACCGACTTCACTGTTTTTTTTATGTTTGTTACCTCAAAACTTTCGACTGGGTGAACCGATTTTGATGATTCTTTTTGATTTGAAAGCTGGTGCTTCCCGTGTGGTCGCATTTAAATTTGTTCCAGTTCTGACAATGGCATCCATGAGAAAACCATATAAGTCTTTTTAGATTTTTTTTTTTTAAGTCGTTTTTTTTTTAAAGAATTATTAGTTTTTCTTAACTATATAATTATTATGTTTATTTGTAAGTCTAAGTACTACAAAACTTTCAAGGTTTTTTAAAACCTGGTTTTTGGACCTGGTGTTTTAATGAAGGTGTACTTGAGACCCTGGTACTCAATTTTGCAAGTACGACCCATGACTTCTACAACAACACCTTCAAGTTTGTACAAGTGACGCGCTCACGTTATATCAGTTGAACAGTGCGGTGTATGCGGGAAAGGGACAGAATAATATAAATTACATCCCATCGCTCGGCAAAACACAATGCAACATTGCTGCACTGCCGGTTTTCTGTGAGGCCGTGGTATCACTCCGGTCGAGCCGGCCCATACGTGCCGAACCATGGCACTCTCACATAGAAATAGAAATATTTGTACTGAGGTAGAACCAAACCCGCGACCCCGAATTGAAAGTTGAATTTAAAGGTCGTATCACAGAACCTGACCCCAGTAACTCATAAACCCTGTTTAACTAATTACTGTTTATAAAGAATTTCTTCTTAAACAATTATTACAGAACTATTCACAAAGTTCAATCAAACGAAACGATGCTTGAGTAGAGATTAATAATAAAATACTCAAGGGATTTAAGAAACAGTGACTTGACAGAGTGGACAGTTAAGCACTGTTCTTTATTAATGCCCCGTTCATATAATCGAGAAACGATTCGTTTTGCTTACGGACGGTAAATTTCGTTGAATTTTAACGAAAATTTTACCGCGCGTAAGAAAAACGAATCGTTTCTTGATTATAGGAACGAGGCATAATTAACAATTAAACGTCATTACGAAATGACAATAGTCAGCTGATAGTTGATTGACGTTTCATTACTCGAACAACTTACTGAAAGTCAAACTTCAAATGGAACTACTACCAATTTTGAAGGGTTCTTAAGTCTTTCTACATATTAGGTCTTTACATATGAAAATGAAGTTTTGACGAACTTGCCATCTGGTAGGTTCGATTTCAAATATCTGGCATTTGGTTAGGAATTCCAAATTCAAATTAATTTTAAATATAGGCTTGTGTATTTAGGTTTCAAATTTAGGGATTCGTTTTTTTTCGTGCCATTTCATTTTTCTTTGACATCTTTTTATTCACAACACGGAAAACTTAAAATTTTGCGTTATTTACGAATACCAGTTCCGTTGAGGCATTAGCGCTGCCGAAACAGCTCTAATGATTAATTATGTATATGGGGAAGCTACTGTAAAAGAAAACGCGATACGTTTTAGGTTCCAACATTTTCGTTCTGAAAATTTTTAGCCTACAGAACAAACCTCGTGGACGGCCGGAGACCCTAAAAGATCGTAGAAGTGTATCCATCGGCAAACCACATCCGAATTAGTGGTAGGCTTCGGTGGTAGTGTTAATTAAAAATAAAAAGTAGGTAATAACATATCTACACTGGAAGTTCTGCACTCCTGGCCGCTCATAAATGTTTGAATTTCGAATGTAAAATTTTTTTTTATATAAGAAACTCGGCTCAGTCTTACGAATTTTTGATCAAAGTCACGTGTTCTGACGCGAGTTTAACATTTTTTACCCATCCCAAAAAGTGCACAACGCCGCTAAAGAAGTCTTCACTTCAAAAATCACTTAAATCAAATAGAAAAGTGTAAAAATGGGTACCGCATGAATTGACTGAAGCACACTAACAAACACGCGTTGAGTGAAGAAAGAAAGAGAAAGAAAGAAAGAAATGAATTTATTTTGTACTCCTGTTTAACATGAGTAAACATAGTGACTGTTAAAACAGTACATTAAAACAACTAAAATTACATTACAATCCTATTCTATGATTATGACATAGTCACTTAAAACTAACAGGATACAAAAATGGCTCTTGGCTCAGCATTGGGCCACTTCTTAGTTAAGAGGTGGCTGATATTCTGCTAAGACCTGCGAGTGCTGCGTTACATTACTGAACCGTCACATAACGAGGAGATTTTGAATCGTATTATTATTACTTGTGATGAAAAACGAATCCTGTACGATAATCGAAAACGCTCACTACAATGGTTGAACCAAGGAGAACCGGCCAATCTTGCCCTAGGCGAAAGTTGTCTCAAAAAAAGGACGGGAGTCCTGGTAGGGAGTGTCTGGTGAACCAGTGCTGGTATTGTTCACTACAGCTTCCTGAAATCTGGCCAGACAACTACAGCAGAACTGTATTGTCAACAATTGCAAACAATACTGGAAAAGCTAGCCGTTAAACAACCGAGACTAATCAATTGCTCAAGCCCATTGCAGGACAACACACCACACACTACACAACAGACGGTCGCTAAATTAGAGGAGCTGCGATCGAAATGTCTTCGACACCCACCACACTACCAGGACCTTGCTCCAACAGATTTGGACAATTTTTTGGCAAGAAAAATATTTAATTCCGATGAGTCCAAACCGCCTTCAAAGATTTTATTGATTCTCGCTCTCACAATTTTTTCAGCAAGGAAATTACTGAGCTTCATATAAAATGGCGAAAGTTATGTTCAAAGCTGTGACCAGAAACGCAGATGAAATGCGGCACACGGCTAGTATGGTCATATCACTTCTCATTAAGATATAATTTTACTTTGAAATCTTAGAAGGTAGAGCTGGGTTTCCCAGTCTCTCGTGATAAAAAATGCAGTGTTGCCAACTTAAGGTTTTTAACCCTATTTCTAGGGGAAATAAAATGTTACTTTTTTAAGGGTTTCCCTAAAGGAGATGAAAAATACCGCCATAATTGATGGCCTTGTTAAAAAGGTGTTTTTGTGGTAACAAGTTCTAGAGTTAGCATCACTGTAAACATATTAACAAATTTTACATAAAACTATTTGTATTTAGTGACTATTTGTAGCACGTCTATTTATAGGAAAGTTGCATGTTTTTTTAACCTTTACAAGGAGAATAGGTACTTTAAATATTTGTAAATAAAATTACGATGTTATTAAAATTCCCGTTTAACAAACTTTCTAAAATGAACCAAAAGTAATAGAAATAAGGTAGATATTCGTTTATTTTTATTTATGGTGTGTACAGTGATCTCATCTCAATATCCGATTCTAATTGAATTCATTAGAGTTATCTACGTATTACTTTGTACTTAATAAGTATAAAATTGATTTCGATGTTATCACACATTACGTGTTTATACTTGTAAACGATATTAAGTATTGAACGGCAGAGGCAACTGCAACCGTCCACAGACGTCGGCAACAGCGATCGTGACTGCCGCGGCTGCCGACGACGGCTGTCGACGGGTGCAGTTGCCTCTGAAGTTGACAAGACAAAACTAAAGAGTTTATTTATTGGCTGAACGCACTAATCTCTGTAACTTTCAGTCAAACTAAAAAAAAATAAAAAAGTAGGCAGTCATGGGTCTGCCGACAGAAGTGAAAACACATTTTTTAAAGATTAATTAATAGGTTGCTGACAAAACTCAATGTTTAGATTAGCGCCCTCTAGTGGATCTATACCATATAATACATAAGTATATATCAAACTACAGTAGTAGCGCGCAGAATCCACAGATGGCGTAAAAATATTTTTTTAAATATAAGAAACTAGGATAATTTTCGATCAGGTCACGTGTCCTGACGCGAGTGACTCCGTCTTACGAATTTTCGATCAGGTCACTTGTCCTGACGCGAGTTTAACATTTTTTAGCCATCCCAAAAAGTGCACAACGCCGCTAAAGAAGTTTTCACTTCCAAAACATTTTGTATTCGATAGCTACTTCAGAAATTTTATACGTTATTTAACATGACAGTATGACGCTTAGGAGCGGGCCAGTGACCATAAGCGTAGGTGAAACTACGGAGAACCCTTTGTGTATTTATGTTCCTGTACCTATGTGTATTAATAATATAATACAAGTAACCTTAGGCGTCTAATACATGCAATCGTCACTTAATTCCAAAAGTCATGACTGATGGTTGCATGATGTAAAAACAAACTATCAATCATATCGTGCAACCGTCAATCATTGTTGACTGGCCTGTTGGTCTAATAGTTAGTGATCCTGATTGCTGATTCAGAGGTCGTGGGTTAGATTCCCAATCAGGAGAAAAATTATATGATGAACACGATCATTTGTTCTGTGTCTGGGTGTAATTTACATATAATACAGGCATAACGTCGACGTCTGTTTGCCATAATAGAGGCATTTCATGAACTGAATTTTGCAAGGTGAAAAGTATCCACAGTAAGACATCCTTGTAAATTTATCGTTAAACCGGAGCTTACACGCTGTATGTTTATCAGCAGTCTGGGTACCATAGTACAGATTGCCTAATTTGGGATCAGACGGCCGTGTGAGGTGTCTCAAGTTATTATTATTACTGTATTCGACGATAGGTTATCCGTCAGTCACGGTCTGGATTGTGGTAAAACTGACAGCAAAACCTACCGTGTCATGGACGCCTTAAATCAAATATACCAGACCGAAGCAAGTAACTATACTATTAGTATTTTATATCATTTGCCGTACGTTCGTCACCTTATCTGTTTGCGTTCTAAACCAACTGAGGGAAATGGGTTATCGCATAACCTGCATTTAATTGTTTGTATTGAATAATAATTTATTTAAACACTCAACATTAAGATGGCAAATGCACGGTTCACCTGGCCGTAAATGGTTATCAGTGCCAAGAATAAAACTTAAAAAATATTTAAAAGTTAGTGTTGTAAAAAGCTTAATATATTTAATTAGTCGACATAAGTCTACGTTCTACAGATTGGCGGGAAAACATTTTAAATTGTTTTTACAAATTATTTAGAGGTATTTTCTGATAAATAATAAAGGTTAATGTTATTATTGTATACTGATAGTACTTCAATTGCTTTACAGTTAATAATATAGTAAATTATTGAGCGCTTACTACATTAAGATGAATCATAATACATATTAGTAGTCATGTCACAGACTAATGTGAATGTGGTTTGGTTTATAGCCGGGCAAAGGCCTTGCCAGACAGTGTTCAGTGCCTCATTTTTTTAAAAGTTGTCTTAAAACTGTTCCCTTCCGTTATCAGTCAAGGTTACGTTTTGGACTGAAAGGACGCGTGTCATCGTATTAATTCCACCAAAATCCAAATGAGACAACCAACCAGTCCCTTTGTCCTAATTTTTTACAGTATTATAACTTAATTTTTACTAATTTATTGCTCGATTTATTACCCAATTATTCCTGAACATGTACTATAAAAAACCATTTTGACGAATTGAGAATCGTGTTCTTTTTGAAATCGATTAAATATATTGCATTGCGCGGTGAACCCTGTTCTATACCACATGTAAAACATACCTACTCCAAGAAATTGGCTTCTTCAAACTTATTCGTACCTAAAACATACCATCAAGTATCCAAGTTATTTAACGGGTAACAAAACACAAACATATTTTCGAATCGAGAATCGAAATACGCATTGACACGGCGAGATCAACTCAAACCAGTTTAAAAATAAAATGATATCAATAAACTCATTAAAGTATTTATTTAACACTCGATGGAACAATATCTGACAATACTCAGAGGTGATATGATGTTAGCAGACTCCAATAAAGACAGAAGTACATTTCATTTTTTCACGCGGGAACTTACTATGGTAAGTTCCCGCGTAAAAAAATGAACTGTACTTTACCATAGTAAAAAACAAAACGGTTGAAGAACCCTGCAAGACTTAAGGCTGGGTCAGACGCAGACGGAGCGAGACTGTGACGCGGCGTGAGCGGTTGAAATAGCTAGGCCGCAAGCCGCGCACGGTACTGTGTGACATATTCTATTACATATTAAGTAGTACCTAAAATACGCCAGCCTCTGAGCTCTGTCTGTCCCAGCCTTTAAATAAAGTAGGCTAACATGTATAATGGCAAGATCAATGTTACCCTCATATTCTAAATTTTGTTTTAAATAGTCTAATGACATGCAGAAGAAAGTCATATAAGCGCCAAAATATCAATTCTAAATTCGAATACATAAAATAAGAATTCGATTAATGACCAGATAAGAATATTGTAAAACGGAAGTGAATTTTGCATAAAGGATATAAGATTTGAAAGTATTTGTATTGACTAGATAAATTGGTATTTCAAACTATTTACTTTCGTAATTGTATATTTAACTCCAAATACTCGATTATCACGTTTGGTTTGCATTTAAAAAATCAGTAAAAAATGTTACGCCAGCAGTGAAGCTACAGGTACCTAACATTATTTATCAATATTTAACCTAAAATCTCAAATAAACGCGTACATAGTTAATAACACTTCATTTATACATATTTTAAAATTAATTTAATAGCACTTGAAATATAGGTATTTATTAAAACCGTGGCTACACAGTCCGGATAACAACATAAGAGATCCTAACCTTGAGTTTATCGTTTGTAGCACAATCTCAATTTTTTCTTACACTTTATAAATGAACTAGCAAACCTGCCACGGCGTCGCACGGGTAGCAGAGCATGAGCATATCGCACACCTAGATCTAAAGGAAGCTAAAAAAAAAGCTCTTTTGACAGAAAAGGCGAAAAACTAACTGTGCACTGCAGGAGTTTTGGAGTTTTATAAGCAGCTAGAACAAAGATATTGTAGGAAACTTGTGTTTTAATCATGTTTTGGTACTGAAAATAGGATTTTTGTAGTTATTTCCCTAATGCTTAACAATGTATCAATTTTTATCGTGGGAGATCCATACTTCGGCACGTATGGGCCGGCTCGACTCCGCTCGATACCACGGCCGCACAGAAAACCGGCAGTGAAGCAATGCTCGCATTGTATTTCGCCGCGTGAGTGAGGTTAACGGATGCCCTAACCCTTCCCTCTACCTTATTCCCATCCTTCCCCTTTCCCCCTGTCCCCTCATCCCACTCTTCCCCCCCTTCCCCCTCTTCTCCTACTCCCACTTTAAAGGGCGGCAACGCACTTGTGACTATCGAGATACTGGTGCCCATGGGCGGCGGTAGTCATTCACCATCAGGTGACCCGTCTGATCGTTTGCCCCCTATAACATAAAAAAACAAAAAAAATAAATGTATTGTATATTTGTTTAGTTTTTGAGTTGAGCCTGTGTTGATGAATTTATGGGTCTAACGTAGAGTAGTGGTGATATTTTTAAATTTGATTTATTGTTCGGTAGGTATTGATGTAAGGAATTCGATGGTGTGCATAACACAAAAATTTCAATTTTGGAGTTAGCTCTCTTTGTTTTTTTTTTTTTAATTTTTTTTTTATTTTTTTTTGTTTAGATCTAGGGGTGCTATATATTAATTTTTTTCTGACATATTCAACAATCATCGTCATATTTCAGCCATTTTACACAAAACCCTAATGAATTACATCTAAACATTCATCATGAATCACTCCGTCCATTGGTGAAAATCGTATGAAAATCTGTTTAGTAGTTGTTAAATTTATCGCGTTCAGATAGACAGATAGACGCGGCGGAGGGGAGCGGACTTTGTTTTATAATATGTACTGATATAGCGATCCGTCTATACTATCATTTTCTTCTTATCAGATCAACGCCATTGATATTACAATTCTAAAGCACCTACGAATTCTAAATAAATAAAATAAAGGTAAAATAACCTTCCATTGCCGGCCGTAATGCGATGTATCATTGTCAAGAATGTTAAGTATCTATGTATGATACATGCTTTCTTAGTTGACAGGGTTGAACTTAGCAGTAAGTGCCGTCTAAATCAACCTTTTTTCGGCACTTGGATTAATATTTTAAAACCGTAAATATTTTTTTTTATTAATACTCTATTTCTCTCTCTAAAAACCCCGCATCGCTTATTTCACCCTAAACCTAACTGCTAGTCGCACAGTGACTTGAAAAACGCGCGCAGTTGACGAGAGCGCTAGAGAGAGAGCGAGAGAGTAAAGATAAGTTATTCACTATTTTACATTAAAATTTGATCTTCTGACTGTAAATGTGAATATTCCTTAGGAGTCATATTTAATTAATACAGAAACTTTGTGTTATTTATTTCACATAAATTGTGGTACAATACATAATACTTGGTTATAGAGTTCATAACAAGTGGTGACAATGTAGTTAGCATCCCTATTAGTGAAAAAAAAACGTGTGCGTCTAGGGACGCCCGACAGAAGTGATAACTTAAAACTAATCTTAGTTGAACTATTTAATATTGAAATTGTTTAGATTGACTTGGCGCCGTAACGCGTTACGTAACGAAGCGGTTTACCCTCCCATAAGAAGGTAGCATTTCAATAATTAAAAAAAAATGTGCGTCTCAGGACGCCCCGACAGAAGTGAAAACTTAAGCTCTACCGCTGCCGTATGCATGAGAAAAAGGGAAGCCAAATAGGCTGGCGCCGTAACGCGTTACGTAACGAAGCAGTTTACCCTCCCATAAGAAGTTATCACTTTAAAAAACTCGAGAGAGGTTATCTTCTACATCAACTCACAGACTTTAGCTTTTTAATAGTAAGATTTTTCGAAATTCACACAAAACATTAAGTTTAAGTAAATCTACAATTGATACTATATTAGATCACGGTAAAAATAGATTCAATTTGAAAAAGGAATCCGCTTTAGGCATGAAGTGACTCATATTCTGAATTGCGCGTCGCACGACTGACAAACTGTCCGCCATGACACCGCGCCATGATCAACCAATAAAATATTGTGGTTTTATAATAACAAAATAGTTATATGTATGCATACATTCTATGAATAGTACACTAATTAAACACTTTTCTAACTTACTTTTTTAGCTATTAAGTTTCATTTTATTTCCCATAAGACGTGATTTTTTGTACATTATCTAGAAACACATTTTAATATAAACAATTGTGCGGTCCTGGAAATGAGATTCTGGTTCTTGAAAACTCTTCATGTGAGCTCTAAACTCTATACTATAAGATTTTTATCGTCATTTTAACTTAAAGATATGCTAACTCAATTTCACTCGACATTTTTTTTTTACAAAATAACCTAAAATATTTATTTATTTATTACACACACAAACTATCATTACAGGTTAATACCAATTTCAATAGTCGGGCCAGACGACATAAACAATAACTTACCTACCTTCTCATGAATGCAACAAAATTAACATTAAAATTACAAATAAGCAAAAATTAAAATTTCAAATCTCGCCATAGCAAATGGTATATATGAGAATAGACGTTATTAAAAGACATAAAATGATATTTATTCTTGTTTTTATTTCAATTATGTTTGTTGCACATGCCCTTCGTAATGTTTAATTAACATATTTAATTAGTTGAGGAGTGAAAACGGAAAATCCTTGAAACATTCTAAGCTACAACAGTTTTATCGACGAAGGAACATTAAAAAGTAGTGCACGGGCAGCGGATACTCCTTTCTCCAGTAAGTACTTTAACTTTGACGGTCTGATGGTCTATGGTTAATGATCTGACAGAGGTGGCTGGTTAGATTCCCACCCAGAACAAATAATTGTGTGATAAGCACGATGAAATGTTTTTGGTCTGGGTGTAATTTGTCTATAATAATGATGTATTTAGTGATATAAAAGTATGTATATCAGCAGTCTGGTTATCAAAGTACAGGTTCTGCCTAGTATGGGTTCAGACGGCCGTGTGTGAGGTGTCTCAAGTTATTGTTATTATTAATGCTGCCAGCTCTTAAAATCGCTGTAGTGTTTGAGGTTAATTAAAATAAAACATTTTGCCTACTTAGAAAATCCTTCAACATTTTTTCCCCTAAAAATCCAACAGATGATTATAGTTTAAGTTTAACTTCTAGTTACTTAAGTAGAGACATAAGTAGGGTTGCCACCTGAAATATATTATATAGTATCGTACTATATAGTTCTACTTTTTATTGTAAAACAATAAAATAGTACAAAAAATTTAATATTTTCATCGCTTATTCAACTGTTATTCCCTTTTTTATATTAACTGTAACTGGAATGCATTTATAATTTAAAAGCCGCTTCATTTGTTTGTTGTTGTTTCAACTACTCAACGGATCATTATGAAATTTTGTATACACATTGTCAGAAGTACAGAAAAGGACATTTACAAGATGCCCATCTTTAATCCGGAGAAAGTACTGTTCAAGAGGGAAAACTGAATTGATTTCCAAAACCACATTAACGCAAGCAAAACAAAGGGCAAAAGCTTAATCTTTTTAAAGAGGAGAAGGGTCGGCAATGCGTGAGTGATATCTTTGCTGTATTGGCACGGGCAGGTCAGTCTCATTTCCGTACGCGTAGGCAGCTACTCGAATTTTTGAGTGTCATGTGTTTTTTTTATAACCACTTAGAATCAAGCGTCTTGTAGGAGCTTGACCTTATAAGTACAAAAAATGGACCACCTACGATATTTTTTTCGATACTTGAAAGAGTTGAAATGGTGACGTAATATATTATGGATGTATAGGACATCATTAGTTTTGTCACACGGTCATTATTAGAAGGAATCACGACGGACTGTGTGTTACGGACACGTAATACACACAATATAAAATCAGCTGTCCACTCTTACTACACAAATATTTTTATTAACGGATAATTAATAGATAATTTTTGTTGAAGAATACTTCTAACGAATGCCTTAAGTACTAGATGTTCGCGATAAAATATCAGGACTTTTCAAGAAAACTAAAGGTGTTCTAAATTTTTGCTTTAGACCTTTTAAATTTGTATAACATCTATTAACCATACTATTATTTGTTTGAAATTACAAGTAATGTATGTAGTTGACAGGTACAGTTACATTGTGACTTCCATAATTATGACATAACAACTCTTAGAACTCGTCAATCTTTATACGGCAATGTCTATGTCAAGGCAAAGGAGACAAACGTTCAATCAAATAACACTGCATGCGTTCCCTTCCATCATATTCATAATTGAATGTACCTATATAGCTTGATTTCCGACGTTTTATTATTAAAAGAGCAGTGATATGCCGTCTAATTATCCTGTTATAAATAAAACATATCGAAGTCGGAATTACTTGATGCTTTATAAAACTAAACAATAAAAGAAAAAACGTACCTAACGTTACAACTTGTTTATCATGTCGCTAGTTCAGTCTAAGAATAACAGATGGCAGCACTAAACCTTGTCCAGTGTTTCTTTTGCCATGACAATGAAAAATTAAAAACAAACGTACAAATACAGATTAAATTTTACGTAGTAAAGTGCATACATTAGTAATGACATATTTTTGGGTGCACGGACAATGAAAACAGTAAGAAATCTTTATTTATCTTTAGAATTTGATAACAGGTCATCTGATAACACTGTGTTATGTATGTAAGAGTGCACGGTCAAAAGTAATTATTGTACATAATATATTATTATGATATATGTTTTTTCTTTCACAGCTAATCTCACCTACATGTTATCTGTTATTACTGTTGCAATTATTTCAGCCTAATTAAACATATTACACGTGAATTGATTAATATTAGATACTAGCAGCGCCCCGCGGTTTCACTCGCGTAAGTCCCGATCCCGTGGAAGTATCGAGATAAAAAGTAGCCTATGCGTTAATCCAGGTCTTCAGCTATCCACATACCAAGTTTCATCGCAATCGGTGCCGTGGTTTTTGCGTGAAAGAGTAACAAACATCCATCCATCCATCCATCCATCCATCCAAATTTTCACATTTATAATATTAGTGGGATAGGTAGATATTACGCGAAAGTTCTTGTTGAACTGATTATATCGAATTTTTGTTAAACGAAATACGTTTTTTTTTCGAACTTTGTTTTTAACATCGCAGTGACGAGGGAAACCCCAAAGGATAACAACAGCCAGAGATAAACTTTAACAAATAAAATAACGAATTGCCATAGACAGGGAAGACTCTACAGTATGTATTTGAAAATAGAACACTTACTTGTTTTTCATAAAAATAGGTGGAATGTGTAAAGTTAAAGATTTTAAATGGTACATATTTTTTATTTTGGATTTTTTCATTAGTAAGAAACACGTTACTAAGAAAATTTATAAAAACTAACTTTAATTTTTTTTTTAAGTTAGTATTTATGGATTTTCTGAAAACTGACCCCAACTTTGAGTACAACCAATCTAATAAAAAAAAAAGAATGATTGAATAGCGAAGGTAAGGCGTAACATACACGCAAAATAAAACAGTCGAATAAGGTACCTCCTCTTTTTGAAGTCGGTGAAAAATAAAACTGCTGCTACTTTTGCTTCTCTAATTTGGACTTTTTCTTTTTTTATATGTTTCTGGTGCAGGCAATGTGGTTGAATTATTTTAGACTAACACTATACCGATCGGTAACGCAAATCCTACTAATATTATAAACGTGAAAGTTTGTGAGGATGTATGGATGTTTGTTACTCTTTCACGCAAGAACTACTGAACCGACTGCGATGAAACTTGGTATGTAGATAGCTGGAGTCCTGGATTAACACATAGGCTACTTTTCATACCGATATTTCCACGGCACAGGGAATTACGCGGGTGAAACCACAGGGCGCAGCTAGTTAATAATAAATGAGTTCTATTTTCTAATCAAAAGAGTTACTTTTAGATGTCCTGTCAGACTCCTCTCACGCGTAGCGAAGAACACAAAATGATCAATGGAACCCGCGTTAGTCCTGATGCCGTGGGAATATCGGGAAAGTAGCCTGTGTGTTAATCCAGGGCTCCGGCTATCTACATACCAAGTTTTATCGCAATCGTTTCTGTAGTTTTTGCGTGAAAGAGTAACAAATATCCACACATCCATACATACTCACAAACTTTCACGTTTATAATATTACGAGGATAATTAATTCAACAATTAATGAAATAACAAAACGCATTTTATATAACGCTGCATAATCATGAGAACCGGAGATAACCACGTGCAATAAAACGTGTTTATTTCCAATTTAAAAAAAAGTCGACACAAATTTAAAAAAATATTTTATTCATTGACTATAACTCGGGAGAAGTCATACCTATAAATATATTATATTCAGAATTATGTACAAGGTCATTGCTACATTAGATAAAACATATACATACAAGCAAATATCGTAGAGCAGTGGTTCCTTTGTTTTAATCTTTTTAGGGTTCCGTTCCTCAAAAGGAAAAAAAAGGAACCCTTATAGGATCACTTTGTTGTCCGTCTGTCTTTCAAGACCGTTTTCTCAGGAACCCTCAGGACGCATCAACTTGAAATGAATACCAGATATTTATGTCTGCGGTCCCTTGAAGCTGTAAAAAAATCAAGCTTCTAAGTTAAAGCAATCAAAAGAGCCCATTAAGCCTTACATTTTAACAAATTTGAACATTTCGCAAGTAAATCAAAATTTACTGGGCTACTTCCTATTGACCAAGAATCATGAAATTTGAATACTGTCAGACAGTATGGCCGTTTTAAGGGCCCTGGAGGGAAACACTATGAACTCCGGTCTTATTTATGAATGCCACCAGACGCTAGAGCGTTTAGCCTCTGCCAATGGGGTAATACTGCAATGGATCAAAGGGCATAGTAATTCATTCGGGAACGACGCCGCCGATGAGCGGCAAGAAAGGTATCTGTAAAATCAACTTCGCTCATGGGTAAGGCAACGGACTCGTGAAGCGCATAACGGTCGTTGGGCCGTCACACCGGGCTGTAGGCAGTCTAAACTGGTGCTGACGGAGGTCTCACCACGTTTAACTTGCAGGCTGCTCAGTCTTAACCGACTAGACATCAGAATAGTTGTAGCAACAATTACGGGCCACCTAGCCCTAAACCGGCACCTATTCACCATCAGCGCGACAGACAGTCCTCTATGTAGACGATGTCTCAACGCGGAGGAAACGGCCGCCCACCTTATCCTGGAGTGCGAGGGAGTGGCCACACAACGGGCAAGTATTCTCACGGGTGCGAGATCGCTCCTAGAAGCCTGCGAACGCCCCAGGAGGCTTGTGTGCTTCTGGAAGGAGCTAGGCTGGCTCAAGTAGGCAGCCTATCTGAACGCATAATGGACCGTCTATGAGTCTAAATGCGGAAGCGGAGCCCAATACCAATACCAATCATGAAATTTGGTAAGAACTCCAAAAGTTGTTAATTTGCTGTTATATCACATAAAAAAAATATTTTTGTGATTACAAACTTATATTTTGCGCCTGGAAAGTTGACTTTGTCGTAAATCCATGTATGGGAGAGTATTTTTATAACTGCAAAGTTAAGTTTGCCTTTCAGAAAAGATGAAAAATCTTCGAGAATTTATTCCCGAGATGGACATACTATCTACATACAAGTTTGCTTACGAAACCCTCGGTGCGAGACTCTCACTTGTCCGGTTTTTTAAACTGTGGGAGACTTTGGGCACAGGAAATTCGCCAAGTAAACAATGACAACTCTACTTCTACTCTACTGCTTTATTGGGTTTTTCGGTTTCAGGGCTTCAGTATCGAAATTATAAATAACTTAAAACAAAAAAAGGTAAAAAAAAAGTTATACGTGACAAGAATCTTATAGCACATGGCGTGAAGCGTCACTTCAGCAGAATTGCGTGACCTCCACTTTTATATCTTTTTGGAGGTCTAGCATCAAAATCCTTGGTATTAAATCCCACTAATATTATAAATGTGCAAGTTTGGATGGATGGATGGATGTTTGTTATTCTTTCATGCAAAAACCACTGAACCGATTGCGATGAAACTTGGTATGTGGAGTGTGCAGATAGCTGGAGACCTGAATTATCGCATAGGCTACTTTTATCCCGATATACCCACGGGACCGGGACTTACGCGGGTGAAACCGCGGGACACTGCTACTAGCTAATATTTCGTAAGAGAATACAAAATATTGGCTTTAGTCAATGAGTTAGTTTCAAAATAAGATTTCTGTATTAAACATCACGGATTTCCCTAAAATTCGGGATTTCCTCATTCATTCGGTTTTTTTATATGACCTCATGTTTCTGAAAAATCCTGTAAATATAATAGAATGAATTTAATACCGCTCAGGGACAATTGTAAGCCATGGTGTTAAGATATTTTGGATAAAATGTTGTTCAGCTACTTTTGACAATTTAGAAAATACCACCAATCATACCGGCAAGGAAGCAATGATTTTTTTGTGTTTCGCGAATAGACAAGAAATATCTAGACTATTTTTATTTCGATAAAGTCAAATTCAAAGTCAGAATTAATAGGACATCTGGTTACTTAATCTACGTCCACTGCCTATGATAAAAAAGGTGTGTGTCAGCTCCGACCCACGACTGGAGTTTACAATTTACTGTAGGTTCACAGTATATATTCTATATACATATATATATACATACATATATATTTTCTACATAAAGGTACACATATCTACTTACATGCGTCGAGGATAAGGAGTAAACTCCAATAAAGCACAAAAAGCACAACAAAGCGTTAAAGCGTTACGCTGCCCTCCGATCACTGAATTTTACTCTTCATATTTTTTTCATACCGGGCGCCTTATATGAAAATCGATTCTTAAGGAGTAAACTCCAATAAACTCCAAAAACATGGGATTTTAAAGCTTGAAAAATCCTTAACTCTGTACTTCGTTTAATATTTTAGTCACACTAATGATTTTTTACACTAAAGATGGAAACAAACTTTTTTATGTGGGAGATCCATGCTTCGGCACGTATGGGCCGGCTCGACTCCGCTCGTTACCACGGCCTCACAGAAAACCAGCCGTGAAGCAATGCTTGCATTACATTTCGCCGCGTGAGTGAGGTTACCGGAGGCCCTAACCCTTCCCTCTCCCTTATTCCCGTCCTTCCCCTCTCCCCCTCTTCTCCTACTCCCACCTTAAAGGGCGGCAACGCACTTGTAATTCTCGAGTTGCAGGTGGCCCATAGCCGGCGGTAGTCATTTACCATCAGGTGACCCGTCTGCTCGTTTGCCCCCTATACCATAAAAAAAAGTGGAAATAATCTATTATACTAGGTATCTATACAATCCATATTATAGAAATGAACAAAAGTGTCTGTTTTTAATGTCAAAATAACAGCTTTTCACCAAATGCACGATAACTGTACCAACAAAAAACATTTTTTGAAGTGTTTTTTGTTTTTCTTTTTATATTATAGGGGGGCAAACGAGCAGACGGGTCACCTGATGATAAGTGACTACCGCCGCCTATAGGCACCTGCAACTCAAGAGTCGTAAGTGCGTTGGCGGCCTTTAAGATAGGAGTAGGGGAAGAGGGGGAGGGGGAAGGGTTAGGGCCTCCGGTAACCTCAATCACTCGCGGATTGCTTCACTGCCGGTTTTATGTAAGGCCGTGGTATATGACTACGGGCGAGCCGGCCCATACGTGCCGAAGCATGGCTCTCCCACGATAAAATGAACATAAATTAATATTATCATCAGTGGTTTTCTTACGCAGAATACGCTTAAATTTTTCCGTGTGTTTGCGCTACGGTAGAGTTCGCGTGGAAATTTTAGGGAAAACTATTCCACCGGGATCATACATTTTTCCGGGATAAAAAGCTTGTGTGCTATTCTAGACTGTAAGCTACCTCTGTGCCAGATTTGATCCAGATCCGATCAGCCGTTTTTGCGTAAACGAGTAACGAACATCCACCCTCACAAACTATTGCCTTTGCTGCATCAAATGTTTTGTTTGGTTTATTGTGAAATGCTTTATATATTATGCATCCTTAACTCAGAACTCTAGAAGTGGACAAAAATTCTATTAGAAAAATCTGGAGCGCTTTAGAGACCTTGCTTATCCAACTAACACTAAACAAGGAGACTTTGGCTCTGGCCTTCCGCAAAATCTACATATTTCGGTATCAAGCAAAAAAAAATGTCGTAACTCTATCCTATTGTTTTCGTTTACTATTTTATTATTATGCTTTTACAACTCCTTTGAAAATAAGAGCAACTTATGATTTGCTTGGACTGAAAAAAGGCAAAAATAAAATATTATCTGTGACTCCATCAATCATCATTAGTAACTCGACCATAGACAAGGTAGATAGTACGCCTCTACTACCTTACGTCACAATAACAAAAATTTCATGTATTATTATTTTTTTGTTCCATATTATTACATTTAAATGTTTTATGGTACTATTTGTATGGATCGGTGGTCAAATTTCGGCCATAATTAATTTTATGTTAATTTCATTGGCCAGCATAACTTGAACTGTCGTTGTTTAGACTTATGTAATGCCATGACTGGCCTGTTGGTCTAGTGTTTAGTGATCCTGACTGCTGAGGCAGAGGACAAATAATTGTGTGTGATGAGCATGATTGTTTGTTCTGTGTCTGGGTGTAATTTATCTATAATATTGTTACAAGCTGAGGTTCGGGATTTTTTATTTTTTATGATATAGGGGGCAAACGAACAGACGGGTCACCTGAGAGTCACAAGTGCGTTGCCGCCCTTTAAGGTGGGAGTAGGAGAAGAGGGGGAGGGGGGGGGGAAGAGTGGGAAGAGGGGAGAGGGGAAGGACGGGAATAAGGGAGAGGGAAGGGTTAGGGCCTCCGGTAACCTCACTCACGCGGCGAAATGCAATGCAATCATTGCTTCACGGCCGGTTTTCTGTGAGGCCGTGGTAACGAGCGAAGTCGAGCCGGCCCATACTTGCCGAAGCATGGCTCTCCCACATGATGATAAGAAAGTTACACCAATTTATTACCAAAATACACACAATTAATTTTAATAATTCCGAAGGTGTATTCCATTGCCCTGTCCCCATTAATGGGAACAACGAAACGAAGGTATTCATTTTTCCCGTTGTCCCCATTACCCTGAACTACCAATGGGGACAACGAAAAGTTGTCAACTTTATTCCTGTTGTCCCCATTGCCATATGCATATTAATAGAGAAAGTAAGAATTTATTTTTATTTGTGTATAGTTCTATACTAGTAAGTATAAGAGCAAAGGGGGTACGTGCATATTCTTATTAGTCCCCTTTAGTGCGTTCAGGGCAGGGGGGACAACGGGAACAATTTTTAATTATTTTATTCAAGTCCCGCTACAATACTACAATACAGCATTACGAATAACACACACAGTTGAAAACCAGCGTCAGGCACCCACCAGTGCCCGGCACAAAGCTGAACTGGGCTCCCATTTTGGTGCGACCGCGAGATGACTACTTCTCGTCTTGTAAACTTTAGCTAGGTACATCTCCTAAAACTGAGCTATATGTTTAGAATTTGATAACTGTTTCAATCTGTTAGCGTCTCGTTTAGTTGTACCAGAATAAACGTATTTTCTTTCTTTCTTTCACATCTTGATTTAGGTAATAGTAACAAGAATCAAAATCAAAACCATTTATTTAAATTAAACCAATAATAGATATTTTTGAATTGTCAGGAGTCAATCAGACTAAGTTAGTCGTGAAGCTAGCACTTATGGGCCAGCTCGACCGGAGTGATACAACGGCCTCATAGAAAACCGGCAGTTTTTGCCGAGTGAGTGAGGTCACCGGAGGCACCAACCTTCCCTCCCCCCCCTTTCCCCCGCTTCCACCCTTCCCCTACTCCCACCTTAAAGGCTGACAATGCACTTGTGACTATTGAGTGGCAGGTGCCCATGGGCGGCGGTAGTAATTTACCATCTGGTGACCCAACTGCTCGTTTGTCCCCTACATAGGCTGCACTAAAAGTATCTATATTGAAAACTCCTTGGTTTTAAAAATCGAATACCATTTATTTATTTAAAAAAAGATTCTCGGTCTTCTCACTAGGTCTTCTCAAACTTGTTTAGTCGTTGAGAAAATGGAATTGACTCGAGAAAATTCAAGGGCGATGATTTATTATGACTTTCGAAGCGGTTTAACACAAAACCAGTGTGTTGACCGGATGCTTTCTGCATTTGGTGATGAAGCCCCATCCAAAACCACAATTTATCGCTGGTTTGCTGAATTTCAACGTGGACGTGTCAAGCTCATTGATGATCCCCGTCAAGGTCGTCCAAAAACTGCAGTCACCCAAGAAAACATTGATGCTGTGCGTAAGCTGATTGAGGAAGATCGACATGTGACATACCGCGAAATTCAGGCAAATTTAGACATTGGCATGAGTCAAATACAAATAATCTTTCATGAACAATTAGGTGTAAAAAAGTTGTTTTCCCGATGGATACCGCATTTGCTCTGTGAAGAGCAAAAAGCGGCTCGCGTTACTTGGTGCGTCAGAACTCTCGAAAGATTCCACGCAGGATCCTCAAATGCTGTATACAACATTGTATCAGGTGACGAATCCTGGATATACGCGTACGAACCCGAAACAAAAAACCAGTCACGATTTTGGGTGTTCGAAAATGAGCTAAAGCCAACTAAAATTGTTTGTTCACGGAGTGTTGCAAAAAAAAATGGTGGCCCCGTTTGTCTCCAAAACCGGTCATGTTGCGACTATTCCTCTTGAGGGACAAAGAACGGTTAATGCAGAATAATATGCTAGCATTTGTTTGCCACAGGTCGTTTCCGAACTCCGTAAAGATAACTGCAACCGCCGCATCATCCTCCATCACGACAATGCGAGTTCTCACACCGCGCACAGAACAAAAGAGTTTTTAGAGCAAGAAAACATAGAATTATTAGACCATCCGCCGTACAGTCCCGACCTAAGCCCTAATGATTTCTATACTTTCCCTAAAATAAAGAATAAATTGTGTGGTCAGAGATTTTCATCACCTGAAGAAGCTGTGGACGCCTACAAAACGGCCATTTTGGAGACCCCAACTTCCGAATGGAATGGTTGCTTCAATGATTGGTTCCATCGTATGGAAAATGTGTCAAATTTCGCGGAGAATACTTCGAAAAGCAATAAATACATTTTTAAATAGTAATGTTGTGTCACTTCCTTGATTCCCGAAATTTTCAGTGTAGCCCTCGTATAACATGAAAAGAATATTTATATTGCCAGGAGTAGTAGTCAGTCAGACTAAGTCAGTCGTGAAGCTAGTTGCCTGTTCCAATACGTAGATCCTGTAGAGAATAATAGGCAAGAAACTCCAAGGACACTCTTTTTCAAAATGTTTTTTACAAATTTCTGGTTACATTGCTTATAAGCGTAAATGAAATGCGAGGACAATGTAACATAACTATTATGCAAAAAATATAAATAGACGCGCTAATTACTACTATACATATTTAAGTAATAGCAGTCCGGAGATGACCAGCCCTGACCAACGCCACCCGTTCACGAGCATGACGCACACGCCAGCCATCGTACAGAACAACCATATTTAAGAGAACCGAACGACCCGACACATACGCCGCCATCGACAGGACTTCTATAACTTTTATGACTTCCTCTACTCGACAATAGATGGCGCCCGCGGGTTAGACTTTGTAAAAATATGAATGTATTTAGAAATATATAAGTATGTTTATCAGCATTCTGGTTACCATAGTACAGGCTCTGCCTAGTTTGGGATCAGACGGACGTGTGTGAGATGTGTGAAGTTTTTATGTTATCATTAATAAGTATTTCTTTCAAATTTAATAATCATAAATTTAAAATTTAAAACACACCTGACTCGAAAATCCCTTCAACGATTACAAAATGCCTTACATCATTTTGGAAAAGAGCTGATACTCTTACACTGCTGGACCGATATTAACCAAACATAGCTAAGAACCATCGTAAGGAAACTGGCTTTGAAATGAAAAAAACCGCATCGAAATCGGTCCATCCGTTTGAGAGCTACGATGTCACAGACAGACACACACACACACGCACACACAGACATCGCCGTCAAACTTATAACATCCCTCTTTTTGCGTCGGGGGTTAAAAATTAAAACGGCTACATCAAGTTACAAGTGTCCAGTATATGTGTTGACCTGTCACGGTACGTAAGTATATCTTACTAATGTTATAAAGGTGAAAGTTTGTGAGTATGGATGGATGGATGGATGTTTGTTACTCTTTCAAGCAAAAACTACTGAACCGATTGCGATGAAACTTGGTATGTAGATAGCTGGAGATCTGGATTAACACATAGGCTACTTTTTATCTCGATATTCCCACGGGATCAGGATTTACGCGGGTGAAACTGCGGGGCGCAGCTTGGAAATAATAGCTCAAATTATACTGGCCAATAAATAAACCATAGTCGAAGTTCGATCACCAGACGATCTCTAGTAATAATAAGTATAAAAACATATTTCATATAACATGTCATGCTTGGCTGAGGCCTGCATGACATGCAATCTACCCCTCCACAAGAGAGAGAAAAAAAGAACAACATAAATAATAATAATAATAAATACTCTTTGTTGTATAACAAATATACAGAAACAGATATTATATACATATAACTATAAATTTACAATTTAAAACACCCCGGACTCGAAAATCCCTTCAGCGATTAGAAAAGAGCTGATGACCTTCGAACAGCTGAACAGATTTTCTTGAGTTATATCTAAGAACATTTCCGATTAATTCACCTTTCAAACAAAAAAACAAAATCAAAATCGGTTCATCCGTTCGGGAGCTACGATGCCACAGACAGACACACACACAGACACGTCAAACTTATAACACCACGTCGTTTTTGCGTCGGGGGTTAAAATGAACAGCCTTATCGCAAAAGGCAATGTCTTCCAAACAACATCGCAATTGCGGACAAATTTAGTCATGTATATGGCCAGCAGAAAAATATTGCGCATACATAACAAAATTGTTATTCATACAATCTAAGTACTCTACTGTGTATTCTTAGAAACTTTATTAAAGATATACCTACGGTTTTACTTATGTGTGTGTTTCGGGGTGGCCGACTTGTGTGAGTGTGACGCGTGACGCTCCGCCGCCGCAGCTAGCTTCACCCCTTGATCAAGGGCCCCTGTCGGGTCCTAAATTAGTTAGGCATCCCCGAAATACACAAGTGAAACCGTATTTCATGAATACCATCCACGATTTTTTTTATTCTAAAATAATAGAATCGTGTTTACTTGAATAAGTATTTAATTTTTTTGGTATAGGGGGCAAACGAGGAGACTGGTCACCTGATGGTATATGACTACCGCCGCCCATGGACACCTGCAACTCAAGAGTCACAAGTGCGTTTCCGGCCTGTAAGGTAGGAGTAGGGGAGAGGTGGAAGAGGGGGAGAGGGGAGGGTTAAGGCCGCCTGTACCCTTACTCACTAGGCGAAAAGCAATGCAAGCACTTCACTGCCGTTTTTCTGTGAGGCCGTGGTATCACTCCGGTAGAGCCAGTCAATATGTGCCGACCCGATGCATGGCTCTCCCACGGGTACATTTTTTTTTCTGTTCAAGAAACGAAATAACGAATTCTTTTTCTAAAATAAAAGTAGTCCTTATAACACCAGCTATCTGCCAGTGAACGTCCGAGAGAGAACAGCGAGATTACCCGGAACAAGCAGACAGTTATATTTTGTACATGTACCGTGTAAACATGCGGATGTATTTCGTAAAATGCTGTTATTATGACATTACAAACAGATACTTCAATTTTATTTATTTGTATGTATGTAGTATACGTATTGAGGTTAGGGGCCGTCCATAAATTACGTCACACGTTAAGAAGGGGGCGGGTCAAGGAAGTGTGACAAGGGGCGGGTGGGGGTCATAAGCTTCGTGACGTCACATGTCAAAATAAGTAAAACTAAACTAACTAAAGTATTAAACACACCCTACCTGTTAACGAAAGACTACATACGCTACTACAGATTTATTTAAAAAATAATAATTTTAGAACTGCTATTTTCAGTTCTGGGTGTATAGTTGCAAAATATGTGACGTCACACCAGGGAGGAGGATTCCACAAATGTGACCACCTGTGACAAGGACCCCCCCCCCCCCCCGGTTCAAAAATCATGAAATTCGTATGACGCAATTTATGGATGGCCCCTTACTCATAGTTGCGTAGTGAGGTGTATTCAAATTTCGGGGGTCACTATACATAGGAACATTTATCATTTTTTATCTGGAAAAGTTGCTTATCAATTGCACTTTACTGTGGGGTCCAACTAGGGTTGCCAACTATACTGTTTTTCACTGTATTATACTTTTGAACAAAATTAAAGTATCCAAAATACTGTTTTCTTTTGACTTTGAGTCTAGCGACTCGAATTTCAGAGCGAATATCAATTTTATAAAAAATGAGCTCCTCATTTATTTTAATTTCAATTATAATTGTGGTGAGGTATATGAGGTTTTCCAAAAAGAGTCTAAGTTCAAGAAAATGTGTGTTCAAAACATTAAATAAATAAATAATACATGAAATACTGTTCATTTTCCTAAAATATTGTTTACTATCCTTCTCAGACCTAAATATACTTTATTTTTTGAAAAAAAAGTTGGCAACCCTAGGTCCAACCATGGTAACGAGCGACTGATAAACACTGCTCCACACTTGGTCCACCAAGTGTGCCGGGGTTCACAGGGATTTACATGCGAGCTTACACTCGAGGCTCAATAGGATTGTAATTGTTAGTCAAACATTTTTTTTATTGTGAAATGGAATAGCCGTTTGTCTTCAGATTTCAAATAATTTACTTTTAACATTTGCTTTAACAATCAAAAAATAATACGAAACTTGAAAACAGTAGGCAATTAATAAAGTTTTTCACACTCGTATGTCATACATGAGAACTGGAAACTAACCTGTTAGGACAACCTTTTACGCCCCGTTCCTATAATCAAGAAACGATTCGTTTTGCTTACAGACGGTAAAATTTTCATTGAAAATTCAACAAAATTTTACCATCATAACACACACGCGCACGCACACACGCACGCACGTCGCACGCACACACGCACGCACGCACGACGCACGCACGTACACACACACACACATCTGTGTATGAATAATATTATGTACCTATCTGAGCGTGACGATCACGGGAGTTCAGTGCTTTTCCCCAAAACAAAAGTGCCCAATGTGCTCAAAGAAGTTTTCACCTCACAAATAAAGGGTAAGAAACCCCCATATAATACAAGAGACGTGATTTTATTTCTGCGTTATCTATAATGCATAATCGTGCGTATATAGCGAGTCTGATTCGCACTTGACCGGTTTTTAGCAGTATATATTATTATTCTTGCAGCCTCAAGGAGACTGTTTTCGTCCGTATCCGGTCAGGTTTATACAAGTTAATCGGACAATATTACTGCTATTAGGTACTTAATAGAATTTGGACAAAGGTATTTTGAACTTGATTTTTCTTTAATAATAGCAGCTTAAAATATTAATGTAAAAAATCTACATTTTTGTTTATCTTTGACTATGGATTTTCTAAAGCTTGACGTTAATTCACAATTAACAACCCTTAAAATCCTACTCCTTCGAAGTCAGTTAAAAGTTCAAACACACCACAATTTTTTACACCGCAATTATTATATATAATTATTTCCCCAATAAAACTCCTTTTTTTAATATTAATATTAAAGCTACCTAAAAATGAGAGTACATTTTTTTTGGTACTTTCCGCACCGTTCTATATTTTAAATATCCTAGAGCGCGAACGCTAGCGATAGGTGATAATAACTTCAATACAACGTTAGCAATTTGAATTGCGAACGTGCTACTTCGAACGTCCACGTAGATGACGTCATCATAGCACCTGTCCTCTCGGCGCGTTCACTTTTCTTAGTATTCCGTGGCGTTCATAACCACTTGCATTCGCTAATAGACTAATCAACAGAAAGGTTAAGTGATCTATTGCCCGGTCTGTCAGTGGATGGATAACCGGTAAATATGTTACTGGGGGTAAAAACTAGGCTTGGAATTTCAGAGGTTATGTTTATTACAGTAATTTTAAATGGGGTTTATTCAAGCGGTGGCGACAGTGCTCCTGTCAATAGTATTTTTTAAAGGCAGTTATAATTAAAATAGTACTTTTTAAATGGAAACATTAATACATAACTACATAATTATTTGGTACTAGGTACAGAACATTTTACGATGAAGAATTTACTTAATTATTTATTATTATTGTTACATTGTCCGTTCTTTTCTGTATAAACAATTGCACTTAATTTTTTTTCAAATGTATGATATGTGATGTTTTTTATTAGAATTAACATAAATTGTATCGTTTTGTTAGTCAAATTAGTAAAATAACTCGGTAGCTACGTCAATAGAAAGGCCAAAAGAAACACTGCATACGAAAATGTTTAAGTATATACACAATATGCTGTTACATAGGCATTTTGGCGGTAAACAATTATTTAAAAAAAAACTGACTTAAAAAAAATCTATTCCATAAAAGACTTATATGGTTTTCTCATGGATGAAATTGTCAGAATCGAACCAAATCGAAATTCGACCACACGGGAAGCACCAGCTTTCAGATTAAAAAATAATCATCAAAATCGGTTCACCCAGTCTAAAAAAAAATACAGTTGAATTGAGAACCTCCTCCTTTTTGAAGTCGGTTAAAAAATAAGTTTAAGTTTCTCGACGTCCATAAATGTCACGTTTATAAAAGAAAACAAAAACTTTTGATTTGGTTCCCGTTTGTTTTAATTCGGTCAAAAATAAATCAGTGCTCTCTGCTACCCTAAAACAAGTGCTCACTGCAACAAATCCGCTTCAAGTCCAATTTAAACTTCTAGTTAGGTGCTTGTCGCTATAGTTCCCTTTATATATTTTGTTTCTTTATTGAATACCTAGTAGGCACTGCACTATTCTGGTAATAGATTTTAAAAAGGTAGCTATTTGTCTATGAATGGTATAAAATCATAAATTAAACAAATATTTTCTACGTGTATTTAACTATTTTCACGAACGGGACTTCTAAGCAATCGTCCGTAATTATAAAATATTTATGACACAATGACCATAAACATTTTAGGTATTTACTAGTTCACTTACCTACACATATTACCTAAGTAGGTACCTCTACTTCACTTCATCAATATATGCGAATGTTATTGGGTTCATGTTTAGATAACAATTAAAATTGGATGTTATTCCAAATCTAATTTAAGTAATTATTACCAGATAACAAGAAACTACAACAAAAACAATCCACCGGTTTAAATATATTATACTTACATACAAAAATAATTACGTCTAAGCGCTGGTTCCAGTTCGGCCATTTTGTTCAATATCACGCGTAAGATTACGCTTAAGTACATAGACTACATGTCATGGACTAATCGGCTTCGATATTTGAAAAAGTAAAAATAAATACAATTTGAATAAGATATCTAACAAAATCTAGCGGAAACAAAAAATGAGTAGGTAATTTATAATATATAGCATGAATGGTCATAAATTACCATTTCATAATAATTTGAGCTCCTTTTAAAACGATACGACTGAGAGTTAGCGTCCGTCAGTCGATAAGCGAAGCAGGTTTTATACGCGGCCTGTGTATAATATTTTCATATTCAAGTTACATCGATGGTTCGCCTACTTCTATATCTAATGAACGCCTTGTTTGTAGAGCAATGGGTGATATCAGAGCTAGACTGCAATTGTAGAGTATATTACTGGCTGGTTATGAATAAGCGGGTGCGGGCCGGCCCCTTGCGTGGCCGCGTCGATTGAGTCACGAACGCCGCACTGGTCCCTACCACTGCATTATATCACGATAATACAATATACTGCTGTGTTCATTGTTAACGACATACATTGCTTTGTCGTTACAAAGTTTTTGCTAAATGCCCAACTTAGAGAAGTAGTGTACTGTGAATTTCATTAGTCTACTATTTAAAACGTAATTATTAGTATGGCGGGACTCGGTTGACACGTCTTCATAGAGTTGACGGTTGAGTTGAGTTTTTTTTCTTTTTATATCTCAAATGAGACTTACTAATTTTTAATGAAAAATGTATTTATTCGGAGGGAAATGTTGAGAATGTGGCATAGATCATTTGCATTTTGTTTTTAGAACGTTTTACATGTCTAGATCTAAATGTTGAGGTCTATGCAAAAAGAAATAGGTATGTGTACAATATAATTATAATATTTATTAAGTCTAGTGTATCTATTGCTTTTGGTTTTAATAAAATTAGTTGTTAGTTGCGAGTGTTTAATTTTAAAATGTAATATCAGCAAATGATACGGCAGTGTAGCGTTAATGTTAAAAATTTGCAAATTGTGTAACATTAAGTTTAAAATGTTTTATTGCTAATACGGAGGTTGTGAGTAGGTAAAATTTGATACTTATTGTAAAGTAGGTACGACGAGGATAACAACACAAGCCGTTTTGAAGAACCGTGCGTATCAAAATGGCGGATGTATTTATGACTAGTTTTTTCTTTAGTTGTTTTTATCTTACTTTAATTTGATTAGTTTTGAAGTAAGAATATGTAGACAAATATTTTTTTCTTTTCTTACTGATACCTAGATACCTACGTAATATTTATTAGAAAGTACACAGTTCTACAACGAATTACCTTTTTGAAGTTCAAGTAGTGTTTCTAGTGTAGATTTTTGTGTGCTAATTGCGTGAAAAATAGTAAAAAAATTCCAGAATATCAGAATTTTGTGTAAATATTTTCTTAAATTCTTACATCATTTTTCAATAGGAATTTAGCTAGAGGACAATGTATTTAAGTTAAACTGATGATGATGATACAAAATGAAGTTTGTCTGATGGTAATGGATCATTGCCTTTTAATTTAATAAAAAAAATAAATGGTTTAAGCGGCGGTAGCGTAACGTCTAAGGCTTTAGACTTGCGATCAAGTGGTTGCGAGTTCGAACGCCACCCAGTGCACTACCGACGTGAACCTACTCCTAACACAAGCATTTAGCTTAGCTGGAGGGGTTAACAAGAATACTAGTAATGTGTGAACCACGTTACTAGTATTCTTCTAAACAAAAAAAATGGGTTACAACAAAATCGACTAACTCATATACAATTGGTAGCATGAGTATATCAAAAGAAGTTACTAGAAACTTGTAAAGAAACCATACAAGTCCCGATATTGAGAATATTTTAAATAACAAGCTCCAAACTTTCAAAGGTTAGGTTGTGTCGTAAGTCTCAAAGTTCTTTTTTCTTCAATCGTATTTGGGTTACTCTCCTAAAACTTACGAGCAGTTAGCGACGAACAAAGCGAAAGATTTCAATAAGAAATTAAGGAAATACGGCGAAGGTACCAAGAAAAGTGAAATTAGCACGATGGCTGATTACTGCTGGATGATGAAGCGTAATGATCCAAACCGGGCTCAGAAGGAAAAATCATTCAACGGAAGCTTAAAGGCCCATTCACACATATCAGTGAAGTCACAGTTCCGGCACAGTACCGCCACCGTAGTAATTATTCTTTCATACATTCTCTATGAACGCATCCATACCGGCACTGTCACTAAGTAAGAGCACTGTGCCGTCACTGACACTGACAGGTGTGGATACGTTCATAGAGAATGTATGAAAGAATAATTATTACGGTGGCGGTACTGTGCCGGAACTGTGACTGCACTGAGATGTGTGAATCGGCCTTTAGAGAAAAAATAAAAGGTTCCACAAGCCTCTGTAGTACCTATTTTAAAATGTTCATCGTGACAATAACGATACGATCTAAATAAAAATAATGCTTACTATTCAGTTATTTTTCTCTACTTCTAATTGTTTTTGAAGTGAAAACTTCTTGAGGCACGTTGTGCCCTTTTACTATGGGGAAAAAATCACTGAACTCGTGACCGTCACGCTAATAATACATATATAGATCCACTAGAGGGCGCTAATCTAAATATTGAGTTCTGTCAGCTCCTTATTAATTAATCTTTAGAAATATAATTAGTTCAAGAAAGTACTTATTGTGTGCGCAATTCATATGGTAAAATAAACAAAAACATTGTAATTAAGGTGTCGTTTCATGTCGTTTTAAGTTTTCACTTTTGTCGGCAGTCCTATGACTGCCAACTTTTTTTTAAATACTCCAATGTTTACATGATTTTATAAATGTGTACTGTGAAATATTCTGACATGTATTTTGATAGAGACAAATCTACTTCAGATTCGTAATTAGGAGGTCCCAAAACCCAATGATCAGCACTGATTTTGTAGACAGGTCTGTGTAATTTGACACATTGACTTTGGTATATCTACCTACATGTTCTTGTGAATTTTTTAACTGACTTCAAAAAAGGAGGAGGTTCTCAATTCGAATGTATGTTTTTTTTTTTATGTTTGTTACGTCAGAACTTTCGACTGGGTGAACCGATTTTGGTGTTTCTTTTTTGTTATTTAAAAGCTGGTGCTTCCCGTGTGGTCCCATTTCAATTTGGTCCAGTTCTGACAATGGCATCCATGAGAAAACCATATATAAGTCTTTTATGGAATAGTTTTTTTTGTTGAAGTCGGTATTTTTTAAAGAATTATTTAAGTGAAACTTCTTTAGAATCGTTGTGATTTGAAATTCAATGAAACGAAAACTTATAAGGCGCACATTACACGGTAGGTTTTGATGTCAGTTTTGCCACAATCAAAACGCTGATTGACGAATAACCTATCGTCTAATGCAGTGATTGACGGTTGCATGATGAGATTTTAATGTCGATATCATGACGAATCATGTACTTTTGGTAATGATTGACGTTTGCATGAGCGTCTAATGGACGCCTATCACCCATCTTTTTGAGTCGGGGTTAAAAAAATCCTAGGCATTAAAAATGTGTATATTTCATGAGTCAATTAGGAAAATTCAACACAAAATAAATAATTATAATCTTGAAATCAGATCACGAAAACATTATATGTTAATTAATTTACAAAGCCAAGTCAAGGATTTAGCCTTTACCAATTTATATGTAAGTTAATGTTCAAATGCCGGTTTATTAATACCTATATATAATATATATCTATTTAAGTGTCGTGACGAGGGGCTCGTGGCTAAGTGGTAACCGAGTAGGTTAGCACATTACAAAGTTAAGTGCTCCTAACCAGGTCACTCTAGGATGGGTGACCATTCTTAACACATTGAGACCCCACTGTGCCTCGGAGAGCACGTTAAACCGTCGGTCCCGTGTGCCATACAAACATCTGTGGCATTCGTTACGGGTAGTTGGAGCCCTAAAAAGTCCGACAACCTGGTCTAACTACAAAACTTCGATATTGCCTAGTACTTGGGTTGTGGAGGTCTGATGGCAGTCGCTTCACGTAAAATATCAAAATTCAGCCGTATCATAGTTAGTTAGGCGCGGAGGATGATTTATTTAAGTGACGTTAAGTCGTCCGTTTGTAGGACTGTAATTTTGAGTCATACTTTGTAATGATATCAGATATTTCGTATTATCATTTTACAACCAAATACTCACGCTCAAGTATATGTTTACGGTATTCAGATTTAAGTTTTTTGAAGCAAAGATAATTCAAAGAAATAGATACGGTAAAGGTTTTAAATAAAACTAATTGAAGTGTACTAACGTTGTCAAGCATATTCGGAATGAACCTAAATGTTAAGATTATGAAATTTTTAATGAAATGAACAGTAATTTTTTTTTATGGTTAGGGGGCAACGTGCAGACGGGCACCTACGTGACTACCGCCGCCTATGGGCACCTGCAACTCAAGAGTCTCAAGTGCGTTGCCGGCCTTTAAGGTGGGAGTAGGGAAAGGGTGGAAGTGGTGGAGAGAAGGGGAGGAAAGGGTTAGGGCCTCCGGTAACCTCACTCACTCGGCGAAAAGCATTGCTTCACTGCCGGTTGTCTGTGAGGTCGTGGTATCACTCCGGTCGACTCGATAAAATTTATGACCTGCGTCTTTTGTGTTAATATTTATAAACTATCTGTTATGTATCTGTACCCGTATGCTTAATTCCATTCCTTTCAAATCAACATCCAAATATGCAAACTTTCATATTTATAATATTAGTAGGATGTAAACATCGAGGTTATCCCGTTTCTTGTCACTTCTTATTTGCCTTATAGACGAATATAATGACAGGTTGAAACCCAATACGATATGTAGCAACTAATTACAAATCTAAGGTGGGTGGACCATGGAAGGCCATGCTCTCTGTAAGGCCATTTTTTTAAAAACAAAATGTAATTTTTATGTAATTTGTTTATTTCATTTCTTCAGTAAATAAACGATTAATAAATGTTTATTCATTGTAGTGGCCTTCCATGGTGAGTTTGGTGCACTAGATTGAATGGAATGGGGAGAGGGGGGAAGGATTGTCAGTTGTGATCGGTAACCGCTCGCATCAATGCAGTACTTTAAACTAACTTAAAGAATCTAACTCAAATGATTTAGTCTATTTTTCATTAAAATTTGGTATAGTTTTTAAGTTAGGTTAGCTAGGAATAAGGTAGTACCTTATTCCTAGCTAACCTAAGTTAAAAACTTTACCAAATTTAGTATTCAAGCATAAAAATAAAGAAAGAAAGAGAAGGAAATAAAAAAAAATTAAGCTCGTGTGGTGTAAGAGACAGCACTACTACAGCAGGATTGTCAGGCGTAGCATGTAGGTTCCTGAATATTGCTCATATTGGATTTTGATTATTATTTGAACTAACAAATTTATTCAACGTTATTACACATACAAATACACTCACGTCTGTCTACTCGAAGGGGTAAGCAGAGGGGTATTAAACACCCACAAATTGAGAGAATATTGAAAGGGAAAATTGAGAGTATATTGAAAGGGAAAAGTAGGTAAGAAAGGAAGGTAATGTTAGGAAAGGTTGTTACTTATACTGATGGAGTTAGGAATGTAAGAAGAATGTAAGCTATAACTGGAGCATTCCTGTAACTCGAACTGGCTGTTGCGGAAAGTACGAGCATTCTGTCATCAAATTAACAATCTTACTTATATTCTATTAGTAGCAACCCGCCCCGACTTCGCACGGCTAGCAGAGACATCTTCAACAATCATCATCATATTTCAACCAATTTGCACAAAACCTTAACAAATTATACACCTAAACCTTCCTCATGAATCACTATGTCTACTGGTGCAAACATTTTGCCAAAGTTTTTCAGTTTATCGCGAATAAACAAATAGACAGACGCGGCGGGGCACTTCACTACATATTATAAAACAAAGTCCCCCGCCGCGTCTGTCTATCTGTTCGCGATAAACTGAAAAACTACTGTACGGATTTTCATACGGTTTTTAATAATAGGCAGTGATTCATGAGGAAGCTTTATGTGTATAATTTGTTAAGATATTATGTAACTAGATTGAAATATGATGATGATTGTTGAAGATGTCTCCTAGCCGTGCGAAGTCGAGGCGGGTTGCTAGTTCTATTATAAATGAGAAAGTTTGGATGGATGTTTGTTACTCAATCACGCCAGAACGATTGAACGGATCTGGATGAAACTTAGCTCAGAGATAGATTATAGCGTGAAATAGCACATACTACAGAAAGTGATGTTTTTTATCACCTATTTCATCACCACGTATAAGTAAATATTTGTATATGCGGTGGTGAAGAAGGGGCCTGCTCCCATTTGCGACACCCCTGACATAAATTATTATCTAGCAATTATGTACCTAATTTATTTAATAGATAATAGTGGGTACTAGGTACTTTAAAACAAAAGAAAAAAACAAAATGTCTTGACTAACATGTTTGTGAAAACCACAAACGAATGAAAAATAACAGTAAATAAATCTCACGTTCAACAAAAAAACTTAAGTGGCTTTATAGCAGATTATCTACTTAATTTGTTAAGACAAAAAGAAAATATTATTATAATATGACGTGGGAGAGCCATGCTTCCCGCTCGATACCACGGCCTCACAGAAAACCGGCAGTGAAGCAATGCTTGCATTTCGCCGCGTGAGTGAGGTTAGAGGAGGCCCTAACCCTTCCCTCTCCCTTATTCCCGTCCTTCCCCCCTCCCCCTATTCTCCTACTCCCACCTTGAAGGGCGGCAACGCACTTGTGACCCTCGAGTTACAGGTGCCCATGGGCGGCGGTAGTCATTTACCATCAGGTGACCCGTCGCTCGTTTACCCCTATACCATAAAAAAAATATGTTTTTGGTTCGCTTTTTTATTCCTTTCATACCAAGGGAGACTTTATTAGATTAACGAAATCGACTAAAGACGAACGAAAACCATAATGTTTATATTGAGGCCTTAAGCTCATCACACACTATACCGTCAGTAGAACTAGATAGAATAACCCACGGTAACGGCACGGCTCCACCCCAGCAATTAAGTTGTCATTCAAATCTGAGCTTTAAGACGTGGTCGTATAATACATTACATAATGTCAAAATGAAAAAGCCAACGGCGGACAGTAAGCGCGTGCTGCAACCATACAACTCGACTCGCAGTCGGAGCGCTGTAAGCTCGCGGTCAGCTCGCTTACGTAAAGCACGCTGTCGGCTAGCGGTAGCTTCAATTTCAGGCGGCGCGGGCGCCGTGCTGTAGCTGTGCCGTTGCAGTGGCGTTATAGTGTGTGGACCTTTTTAACACGCTTTTATTAACAACAAATCTTGGAAGTCAGCTTAAACTTACTTCTAATTGTCGTACCTAAATCAAACTTTGTAAGATGTTTTTATAGGCATAGGTGCGTTGCCTGCTTCGGATAAATATACCAGTTGCCCGCATTCTATATTGGCAACATAAAAGTAAGGTAATTGCCCGGCTTTCACTTAGTTGCGTGCACCGTCAAAATATACCCAAACCTTTGATTATACAGCGGAAAACATGCCTTCATGTGTATACAGAGGATGCACGAATTACACTGCTACTATTAACACAAAGAATTTTTCATTTCATGCCTAAGTAAATTGTATAGTTTATTGTATTTATTAAAACAGATTAATGTTTTGATTCAATGATGACTCGCGCCATATTAGAGGAAGATGGGGTAATAGGCAATCGGACAAATATTAGTCAAGTATTAAATTTCAAATTTATCTTTGCACCTAAATAGTAGTAGTTCTACATCACCCCAGGGTTGACTGGTAGAGAATGCCCTAGGCATTAAGTCCGCCTTTGTACAAATGTGTATAAAGTTTTTAAATAAATAAATGTGGAACATCGTGTATTTATAAAAGTTATGAAAAATATAAAGTACGCATTACATTACAGTGTTTATATTCGGGATATTTTAGATTTCCACATTAACATTACATCAACCGTACATATGCTGCGGTAACCGCTTACTATCAGGCGGCGCTGTATGCTTGTTTGCCACCGACGTAGTTTAAAAAAAAAACGTGTTTCTAGGGCCCACTACGTCATCTATAGGTATTAAATAAAAGTAAAAATACTACTAAAGTACGTTGCTTTGGCAATAACATTAGTTTAAGCATGTGTGACGTAATGAGCTATAGTAGATGTTTCGACGCGACGGTATGAATATATGACAGCGGTATGTAATATAAATATATGATTTTATTTATGAGTAGGTCCCTACTCTTCTGAGAAACAGATTAAGTTTAAATTAAAAAATAAATATGGTCACAGCTATATTTATTTTTATAGCTTTAAACAAATTTTGTTTCTTTAAAGCTTAACCAAATAAAATTGAGTATACAATTTGCCCCACATTCTTCTAATAAATTCCGTCATAAGGGGTCGTCCATTAATCACGTGAGGCTCGAAAGGGGGAAAATCACGAAATATCACAAGGGACAGAAGAGAGGGGGGGGGGGGGTTAGTCAGATATCAGATGCCAGGCAATGATTTCGGCGTCGGCCGCTAGTCAGTTGGCAATAAGTCTCTGGTTTCCAGCATTAGATTATATCTTTATTTCTGGTTAAAGAGTTTATTTTCTCATAAAGAAATTTACATTTCACTTACATGAGAACACATTTTCACTTTGACAAATTATAAATTACATTTTGACATCTAGACACCACATAATACAAGCTTTAATAGTGCAACAATATTAACACAAAGATACTTCCGTCAGGCCTATGCCACTCGATGTACTTACGTGCGCTAAACACCTCCCGGTCGCTCGACCGCTGGCGGACCTAATACGCAGTCTCGCGCAGTGGGTTGCCGACAGCTGCATCGAGCGCTCACGTTTTTATTTTTAAATTTTAAAGTAAAAAACGTAAATATGTATTGAATGACTAACAAAACACCAAACAACCAAAATATATTGTGTATAAAAATATGATGGTTGCTTTAGGTGATTGATATATTTTGAATTATGTGTTGTTTCAGTTTAGACTTAAATATATTTAGAGAATTCGCGTTTTTTATTAATTTTGGTAACTTGTTAAATAGTTGCACTCCTTCCTTGAGAAGTGTTCTCTTGCCTTGGGTGGCCCGCATTCGAGAAACTAAGATATGATCTTGCTTGCGACTGCTTATTTCATGTGTTTCGGTGTATTTAATGATAATATTCTAAAAATTTAAGATATTTTGTACTAAAAATAATACAAGTGATTTGGGGAAGGGGGTGGAGTTAATCTAAAACCTCACCACGTATCACCAGGGGGGACAGAGTCCAAAAAGATGTTAATAAACATCACGTGATTAATGAACGACCCCTAAGCGCTTTGACCAATGAGTATACATTACGGTTTTCTACGTAGCTAAAACTCTGTTTATCTCTGTCTAACCACCGGTTAGTCGTACGCACTGAAAGAGCTGCATAATAATATTTATGTATTGCTAATATGGCTATACAACTTCATTAAAGTTTTGCCGGCGTTTAAATGAGTTATGTTCGTCTATGACGTGTCTATAGTTAATATGTAATTGTGTGTATGTAGTGCGGATGACAATACTACAATTTGGCATCTTCGAGCTGATCTGATGATGGGGCCAAGAGGTCGATAATGGAACTCTTCAGTGGTTACTAGTAAACCCCTCGAGTTTGGGCTCATATGATTCCTTCTGACGAGTCACACAGATTGGGCTTGGTAACGATGGTCTGATGATGAAGCCAGGAGGTGGATGGTAGAACTCCTTTTTACTTTTTAATTCGGTCCGGTTTAAAGTGTGTTTTTTAACCGATTTCAAAAAAGAAAGTTCTGTATTCGATTCCTATATATTATTATATGTAAGTATGTATGTTTGTATGTCAGCGATTTTCTTAATTTTAAAGTAACGGACCAATTTTCATTATTGTTTCACTAACGGATTCTACATAGTTTAGGAAGGTTTTAGTACAATTATAATACCTACATTAGGTTTTTTTAATTTCACATTTGGCAAAGCAACTTATAGGTGCGGTGACGCTCTGTGTTTTTGAATCTAAAATTTTTTGCTCATAATTATTTATTTTAAATTGACGATTTAGAATAATCGATGACCAATTTTATGAAATATAGATATTGTATTTGACTTTAGAGTTCTTTTTTGTGACAACCAATTTCGTTGAAGTCGGTGCATTTTTTCTTAATTTTATTAAAAACATTTATCAATAGTTACTAGTGGTCGCAGAGGTCGATATTCGACCATAATTCATAAAAACACAAATAAGAATAAAGCTCCTTCGAAGGTAAGGAAATCTCAAAACTCATTAATAGCTTCTATTAACAAAAAAAAATCTAGGTTGAAACGCAGAGGAGAATATGGTACCAAACTGTCTGCCTAGTTATATTACTAGAGGATCGCCTGGTGCTCGATTTCGACAATAATTAATTTTTATTTTGGTTTATTTTATTGGCCAGTATAATTAGACCTGTATCCCAAATTTCACGTCCCTTCAGCCGCGAAAATTTTCTTAAAAATGCGTAGGTGCAAAAAAATCTCTTCACATAGAAATATAAATGAATGACAGAAGTTGACGCAATAATTACTGAAATAATAGTAACAATTTTTGCATCATGTAACACATGTATACGTTTTGGCAGTAAATAGCACAGCTCCGGATCAAGATATTTTTTAATTTTAAATATGTGTAAAATAGACATGATTTCTTTGTAATTTTTTTTTTAAATACTCCCGCATTAGGAATTACTCCTGTGTCGCGTTGGACTTTATAAACATACAAACAACGGACACAAAGAATACCTAGACTCGGGTGGGAATCGAACCCACGACCTATGGCAGTCAAGGTCACTAACCACTAGGCCAACAGGCCAGTCATAATATTTATACTAATACATAATTCTAAATACTCTCTACTCTCCATATTGTAATATATTATATATCTTATAATGACTACATTAACCGAATCCTATATTTATATTATACTCAAACATAGGCTCTTTAAGAATTTAGCTATGACTATAATTATTATCAAAATCGATTCTAAACAAATAAGTTTCAGGGTGAACGTTTATATTTTTTAGATGTAGTAATAGATTAAATAATGAAAGAGAAAAACCAAACAGTATCGCAAGTAAGGGTCAAGGTCACATTATATATGATATTGACCTTTATCGCAAGGTTTAAATTTCCCTATTATTAACTTTTTTTGTCTCACACAAGACATGACGTGTAATAATAAAAAATATTAAAAGAAATAAATTCGCTTATTGACGCATTAAGCTTATGAATAACTAAGCGTTCTACGTAAAGATGATGCAGAGCTTATGCAATCCCAAAGCCCGCATCAAGTCTATCAGTTGCTTGTAATATACTCTGATGTCTTGTGTTGCTGTGAAAGGCTTACTATTTCAATGCTAAGTGCCAGATAATCACGACAGCATTACCTAGGCTTGCTTCAGGGAATGCAATTATATTATGCAATAAAAATTACTAACGCTCAACTCGTATCGTCTGTAGGATATTATACTGTCCCGTAGACTTCAATACACTTTCTTTATGACATTAAAATACTTTTTGACAGTTGAAAATAAAATCACTTAGTACCCCAAAGGTCACTAAGCAGTTTTGGTGAAGGTCAAGGTCTAACAATATGTATTAATAAGAAAATTAAACTTTAAATTACTAATTTAACACTTTCAGAATTGGGTTTGACATAGTTTCGACGAAAGTCGTCATACGTAATTTTTTTTAATTTTTTTTAGAAAATATATATTATTCTTCGGTAAAATGGCGAAGCTCGTAGGACGAGAGAAAAATCGGTTGTTTTTTTTTCTCTCTCTCTGACGTGGCGGTAACGCACGCCACGCCAACACGCACGTGTTGATGTAGTGCGTTCGAAACCAATAAATAGAATTCATATTTTTGTGATTTGTTTGTATTTTTGTTTTTTTTTAATTATTTGAATTCCCAAAAATATTCGATTTGAATCATACCTCAAGTTGTAAGTTTATCTGAACAAGACTACTCCTAATTTTCCAATGTAACAATAAAAATGGTAAAAAAAATCATCGGAAAAGTGGTGAAATAAAAGTTTTTAATTTTAATGAACCATCCGCATACTAGTGCATATAACAAGATGGCGATACCAAAATAATGTTCTATTTATTGGAGCATTGGTATTTTACATTCTGAACGATTTTCTTTGAATGAGAGAATGCAGAATTAACATTCTTTGTTTAATAAGAAATTAAATACATAAGACGGTATATCCCTGCCAATTTTTACAGGACTCTGAATTCTGTCTTAATTAGATGCAAAAGTAAATATACGTAGATGGATTGCTGGCATCCACAACCTCTAAAAATATAAAAAGTTTACTATGGAATTTTTGTGAAAGAAAACAAAACTCATTAATATTGTATACCTACACAACTCATACATATTTGCAGATAGAATAAAAACACAAAAGTGATTCTGTTATTAATATGACTTACAGGAAACAATGTTTGTATTAAAATAAAATCTTTTAGTTTTATACTGTGTAATGTATACTATTTGCTAATTTTCAGTACTAATGATGATATTGAAAGGTCAATTAAAGTCTTAAGTATATTTACCAGAATTTGTAAATTACACCTTACGACTAATTAACATTGGGTATGTTTTTGAAGGTAGTATATTATGCGCAGTACATTTTTCTTGTATCTACCACGAAAGTATAAACAATCTTCCTCAAGTGTCATTACGTCGTATTAAGAGCACGTGATATAAGTTATCCGGATATGTCCATTTGATGACGCAATTTCGCTTAAATTCATCAAACGCGCTCAATAGACTTTGATTTTTCTATGTTATTAATATATACTCATTACTCTCTTGGGCGTGAATTGAGTGCGTTAACCAAATGAGTCATAGACCAGGATATTAGGCGAAAGCCACATAATAATGTCTAATGGCAATATGGACATATTCTACAATGACGGGATTGCAGTAGGTATAGGAGAATTTAGTTCCAAAAAAATTATTTATAAATAAGTTCTGGGTAATCAAAGTTAATTTAAAAATATGTTGTATAGATATGTCATAATAATTTGTATGTCAAGTGCAAAATATTATTCGTTATTAGGTTTTTTAACTAATGCTATATCATGAACTAGGTAGGTAGATATGTTTAATTAAGTTTAAATTGGGCGTAGGTACGTGTGTGTACAAGAAAAAAATATTTGCCGCGTGACGGTCAATATGTAAAATAATTTTATCGCTGGGTGTGTAAAGGCATTATCTAAGTGACGCGTTGAACGCTATAAGTGTACGCTAATACGCATAATATTTTCGTCGTAAATTTAAAATGAGAATGACATGTAAAATAGTGTAATGCAATTAAAAATCTTTTAGGGTTTTCTGATGCGTCAACTCATCAGAAGGAAAAACCTGTAAAGAAAAAAAAAACAATCCGCAACAAAATGGCGTTCGCAAAATCTGTATAAAAATATAAATGTCCGATACACCACGTGCCATATAAATTGGAGCGTTATTTCGAACTAGGTACATTTCGAAAGCATCCAAACGCTCGAACAACAAAGAGCACGCAACTTGAACGCGACAATTACAATCTGACCGGTTACCGTGAACGTGTGTAACGTTCGCGCGTCAACCGCAGGCCGACATCCGCAAATCAGGCGGTTTATAAAAACGTCACTAAACATACCGGCCGCAAACTTCTCCGGCGGCCCGAGCGCAACCCAGCCGGGCACGACACACTCGCAAACTTCCTCCCAGCATCGCGCCTTCTCCGCTCTGTCACCGTAGTTAGGATCATTGGTATCAAACAAACAGGCTCTCCTCTTCACCTCCGTAATAATCGAACTACTCTTAATACCATCCCCATCTTTCGTTCTGACCATGTCTAAATTATTTAAAAAAAAAATTGCAACGCGCCGCGACGAGTTGTTCCTTCGTGTGGATCGCGTGCGGATTTCAAGTGCGGGCGCGAAGTTGACGTGAGCGGTATGCGCGTCTCAGTGCCCGCGTGAAACTGGCGGGTTTGTGCGGACGGTGCGGCGCATCGGGCAACATGGCCGCCAGACGACGGCAAAACAAAATAGGTGTGAGCGGAGCGCTATGAGGCCGTTGCGATATCGCCTTCCTCGCGCTAATAAATAAATAAGATGCATGCAATGTATCCTTGTTCTATTATAAACTACATAGTTTTATGCAGCAAAGAAATACGTTGTACTTCTTTATGGAGTTTTTTTTGTAGTCGAAATATCGCATAATAAGCAGATGATATTTATCTAAGCCGGTGTATAATGTACATAATACAAAATGTCGGTTGTACATACAATTGAGTTAAAAGATCGTTTGTCGTATTACGTAATTTTATAAAGACGTCGTGCGTATCTTTAAGTAAGTAGGTGGGTATCGCGTTTGGTATTTTTTTAATCTATTTTCATTCGTTTAAGTGTTCTGATGTCAATAAGAAATAAGATTTTTGTTACAAAAATAATTGTAACTAATGATAACAATTTTTTAATACAAAACATATTATTACCGTTCCATTTAACGATATATTTAATTATTTGCTATTATGACAATATATTTCTTAAACAATGGGTGGGCCCCAATTAAGGCCCCAATGTATAAGAAACATATTGTCATATTAACAATGGAGAAGTACAAAATATAGATATAATTTTATGATATAATTTGATATTGGACGTTGCCTGTTTACAGGAAAATAATGTCGCAACATTATTATTTTTGTCATTTTCCAAAATAGTTAGAATATATATTTCATAATAATTAAAAAATCATCTTTTTCTTTTTTATCTATTTGAAAAGACAACTCCCGCATTAGAAATATTTCTGTGTAGCGGGGGGCTTCACAAACATTCAAACGATAAAGAACACCCAGACTTGGGACACACAAATTTTTGACCCGTGTGGGATTGGAACCCACAACACTCGACGCGACGTAGTGGCGAGGTGACCATTTAAACCATTCCGCCATGCGTGCATTTATTTGCAATTATTTTGATGTGAAATTCAAAAAACAAATGTAGAGGTCGTCATTATCCTTATAATTTGAAAACCGCGTAAACCGTAACTTTAAAGGAACTTGGATGTCCGCCCTTAATTTAGCGGCTAATAAGCGGTGCCAGGAGTTTTTAAGCGGAAAATGTTTAGAAAGATAAATGCAAATTAAATGCCTGAAATGGAAAAAAAACTATTGAGTCCTTAATTTTATTGAGAATGAAATGAAATGAAATATGTATAAATAAATAATTACCAAGTTCATTTAAATCGGTTAAAATAAAACAATCATAATAATATTTACTTTAGGTATATCCGTCTATTAGGTCTAATAGACGGATGTCTACATGACATTCAGTCAGTTTTACAAAATTTGGGCATCGTTATTATTAATTTAATATGTTTCGTAAATTAAAAAAAAATAATATATGCATCTCAATCTATACAAATAGAAATCAATATTTGTATGTTTGTCATCTATGTGTTCCGAAATCATTGATCAGATTTTGATGAAACTTTGGTAGGGTGTTCTGGGGACACCTGCGAGGATTCCTGGGGCGAAAAATCTATATTAAAAAAAAAAGAAAAAAATAGCATCACAACCAGAGATGGGTATTCACCCGGGTTAAAATCCACGACCGGGTTTTTAACCCGGGTGATTACCCATCTAATTACAACGCATGCCGGGTGAAGCTAGTATTAATTAAAATCAAATTATTGTCAAAATAGAAAATGTATCGTAGGCTGTATGAATCACATGTCCTTTACTTTACTGGCAATGTCATTCATTGTTTTATGTTTGCGACTTGAATTCACCACAGATTATATTCTTATGATACTCAAGGACGCCTCGACTTTTTAAAAACGGACTTCAACCTGCTTTACGTAGGATCTTGTTGTTGTTGGATGGAAACTTGTGTTAATAGCTATCTCGATATAACACGGATGGTAATTTTTTTTTTTATGGTATAGGGGGCAAACGAGCAGACGGGTCACCTGATGGTAAATGACTACCGCCGCCCATGGGCACCTGCAACTCGAGAATCACAAGTGCGTTGCCGCCCTTTAAGGTGGGAATAGGAGAAGAAGGGAAGGGGGGGAAGAGTGGGAAGAGGGGAGAGAGGGGAAGGACGGGAATAAGGGAGAGGGAAGGATTAGGGCCTCCGGTAACCTCACTCACGCGGCGAAATGCAATGCAAGCATTGCTTCTCGACCGGTTTTCCGTGAGGCCGTGGTAACGAGCGGAGTCGAGCCGGCCCATACGTGCCGAAGCAAGGCTCTCCCACATAAGTATTCTAATCGGTAATCTGTTATTAGTGTAAAATAGTAAAGTACGTTGTTCAATACAGGCATGGCTAAGACCACGAGCTGAAAGTATTGAGAATCACTGATTTAGAGGCCAAGCTCAGGGGTCGCAAAACCGTTTTTTTTTTTTCAAAATCCGTATTTTTGATACTGACATCAGATAAATACCGGTATTCTGATATTTCTGGGATTTGAAGAAGTTTTAGGTATTCATTCGTTTAAGTTTATTTACAACAGTTTATTGGTTGGGTAATAGGGTTTCAGAAGAAAACAAAATAATTATATTATTTTCTGAAAACAATTTGAATGAAAATAAAAGTTTACAAAGTGTGTTTCATATTAATATTAAAGTCTTCTGAGTTCTACCAAAATTAAAGTAGCCATCAACGAAAACTATTTAAGTAATAATATAAAAATCTTTTTTAATCTAGTCTCACTCAATTAGCCTCAGTAATTTATTCATTATACAGAAGCAGGAGGGTATCTACAGTATCGCGTATTAATTAGTTTAAATAGGATGAAATATAAAAAAACAAAATTAAATTAACTTTAACCAAAAAAATATTAAATTCTTCTAATCAGCTCTAATAAAAATTAAGAATTACATTTAACACTGCTAAGAAAATCTTATACAAAACAAAAGTAAATGAATTAATGTAGGATCTTCTCCAGACCTGAGTACCTTACTGGACCAAAAAAAGAAAATCACCAAAATAAAAACTTGAATCAGTTAATCTCATAACTAACATATTATTATATATTTTTATAATATTCTCAGTAAAGCCATCATATCTTTTAGGTATGAGTTTCTTTTAATAATATCTATTCATTATTATCATTCCATTTTACGTTAAAATTTAATCTGCTTCTTTCATAGGCTTGATATTTGTTTTTTTTTTATTTTTACTTTTTTGTATGTAAAATATAATAATTATTAGTTACTTTCTTAAAACTCTTACATACCTAACTTAGTATGAAATATAATTAGAAATTTTAGTTATTTAATATAAATTTTTAAACAACAATATTTTTTTTTTTTCATTTCTTCTTCTATTAGGTTTAAATTTCTCCTGATTGAAAAACAATTAATAAGCCCCAGCACGAGGTAGCTGCTGTAAACCGTTGAGGATTTTCCTTGACTGGCTTCCGTCTACATCATCAGATAAACCACAGATCTCTTTCATCTTTTAGAGTATAAGAACCGCACAATGTGTCCCAAGTTTCAACATAATCAGTTCACAGATGAAAACTCAGTGGGAGAACAACTATTCATTCTCTATTTTTCTACCCTTTGGATAAATTTTTTCTTCAAATTTAAACGGGACCAACTTTGAAGTATAGGGTAATAAGGGTCTAATAAAAAAAATATTATCGAAATCGGATTAGCCTGTAAAAAGTTACACGTCCACGCCACGCTAGTTGCTACGTGGGTTTTCGGCTATCGTCGTCGTACGAATTTAGGAGTACTCGTCGTAACATTTTATTACGAGCGGTTTTTATTTAGTTTAAACTTGAGAAATTATCTATAATATTTTTATTTACAATTTATAACAATTATTACCTAATTTAACTATCTAAATTGAATTTTATTTTTTCTTAATGTCGAAAATACCGAAAATGCCGGTTTATTAGAAATAAATAACAGTATTTTAAGTGCTTGATTTGGTCTGGTATCCCGGTATTTCCGAAGTCCGGGATCCCGGTATACGACCCCCTCTAGCCCATACTAGGTTTGTCAATAATATGCTCTAACCGGTACCAATCTAAAGTCTATCTTCCTTCACAGTTTCTCGATTATGTATTAGTCGTTTTTAATAATGAATAAAACATTGTTGACATAACAAAAACATGTTTTAAAGTGACTTCTGCCTAGTGTTTTGATTATGATTGAAATAGTAATGGGTTTCCTTCGATTTGAAGTACGATTAGACGTATATTTAATTTTTCGTATAGCAGGTTGGCACTCTCTGTTTACGTGGCTGATAGCGAAACTTTGTGACGCGAGATTTACTTTCATTACATGCAAAATAATCCTAACATTTTTAGTTGCCCGCGTTTTTGTTACTCTGTGTCAGTTTGAGGTATTTTTCAAAATGTTTTAGAGGAAAGAAGAATTAGAGTGGATATAAGCCTAGGGCTGCCATCCGTCCGGGTTTCCCCGGATTTGTCCTAGTTTAGAGGGCGTCCGGGCGGAGTTTTCAAAAAGTGTCCGGATAAAACCCGGACACTCTGTGCCAAGGGACAGTTATAATTGTTAGATAAATCGTTAACAAGCTAAAAATTTAAATGGAATCGGCGTTCTTTTTTAAAGTGTCCGGGAAAGAATCTCCATTTCACCCATGTGTCCGGATTTTTTTAAGTTTTTGTCCGGCGTCGGCAATTTAAGTGATGGCAGTCATATATAAGCCCTACACAAAGACTACAAGTGTACAATTTCTAGGAAATACTTATTTACGTTCACATTGTATTCGTTGAAATAGGAAACCTTCTTAATGATTAGACTATGCGTCATTATCTGCGAATATCCGCTATCTTTTGTCAAGTCCACAACATTTGGTCACGATTACAAAAGCATCTATTTGGTGATTAGTAAATGGATCATTATTATAACGATGCTACTAAGAAAGTACAATAATGTTGTTTTGTTTTAGGTCAACTTTTATAATAATATATATTTACTAGATGCACCCGGCATGCGCTGCAATGCCTTTTTTTTATAATTTTACATGAAAATTTATCGTACCTACATTTATTGTATTCGATTGCCATCTTGCAACCCTGTTGCGGATCTGTGAATGGAACAGAATAATATAAAAATCGCGATTAGAAAATAGGGTTTGATCGTAGAGGGTTGAAAATTCAGGGTTGTATGTATTTTCTAATGCTGTATCATAAAAAAAAATAAAAAAAATAAAAAATATATCTAAAAATTAAAAAAAAATATTTAGGGGTGGACTACCCTTAACATTTAGGGGGATGAAAAATATATGTTGTCCGATTCTCAGACCTACCCAATATGCACACAAAATTTCATGAGAATCGGTCAAGCCGTCTCGGAGGAGTTTAACTAAGTACAAACACCGCGACACGAGAATTTTATATATTAGATTTGGGTACCGACGCTATGCGACATCTAACAGAAATATATAAGTAGGTACCACTTAAAGCTTTCTGTGATTACTTATTATAGTTATCATGTACTTAGTCATAATTTTGGATAGTTATGAAAAAGAAAAAACACAGTGAAAAAAAAAATTAAGCAATTTTGTAAAATATAGCAAAAGTAACGCTTCTAACGTTTTCGTGTCAATTCTTCATTCAGTCCTCTACTCGGGCATTTTCGAATTAATCCAGACGTTCGAATAGCATATTGATATTAGCATAATCTACTAGCTTATAAATATTATTTGCGGCGAATCCTATTTTGTTCCAAAATAAAAGTAGCCTAAGTGACTCTCAACCATCTACGAATGCAAGTCCCGTGGCAAACGGTCTAACCCTTTTGGAGATTAGCCGGGATAAACAGACAGACGAAACATTCAGATGCATCAAGTAAAAAGCTGTTATTAGTGCAGTCGGTAGAGCAAATGTAATGGTTGTCTCTGCACAATTACGTTTTTGGTAGGAATCGATCGGGAACAACCTATAGAACACTAAGTAGTGGTTGCGCTAGAAATTTCGTGAAAATTCAATAACTGCATAACTTTAATCGTCAATTACTCTGGTTCTGTAGAAGATAATCAAGTCCAACAAGGCTCAAAATCTTCCTTATGCTGCTGCCTATTGGGCTATTTGGTTTATTTTTATTAAAAAACCATCGAGTTATGCCATTTTGCAACTAAGGCATTTAAAAAAATTCAATAAAAAGGTCTTAAGAAAATTAAAATGTTTTTTGGAGTTATCTAATATGTGGGTCTTGAAGCATGTGTAAAAAAATCAGGCATGTTAGGTTGATTTTGTAGCACTGGCGTGAAATTAAATTTTTCCAATTTCTTTCATTGCAATTTGGATTGGAAAACTACTTCATTGATACTGATCAAATTTCAAGGGTAGGTTGAGTATACTGTATGGAAGCACTCAAAGATAAATTTTCATGGCAAAAAACGTATTCCTTCATTAATTTTTATTACCTTGAATTATAGGTGCGTTTTTCACTCTTTTTCGCTATTTTTAAATAATCAAATATTTATTATCTATTTACCCTTCGGTCAGATTGGAAACCAAGGTACTGTCTTGTTGCAAAAAGAAAGAGGAACAAACAAGTTCAATCCAACTTTCCGCTTAGAGGCTTACACCGAGTTATGTACAAAAATGTGTCGAAAATTGTTTTTTTTCCATAAAATTTAACAGTTTTTGAATTTTCGCGAAATTTCCTACTATAAGAATCAGTGCGCAACCCCTACTTATTGTTCTATGGGTTGTTCCCTATAGATATCTACCTAAAACATAATTGTGCAGTCACAACCAAAATTTATAGGATTTGAAGCTCCACCGTCTGCACTATTCTATGACATTACAAACAAACAATTCATATTTATTTATTTGTATCGTATAGATAATTTCATTCGACTCAGCTCAGTTGGCGAAATTCAATGTGATTTAACTTTGCGGCTACCACAATTTCTTATTGTTATTAAAATCAACTCCTTCAAGTCTTAATATAGGTATCTCCGGCAAAACTGATAATTTTAGTTTTATCACTATTTTTGTTTAAATTATTATCTCTTTGGGCTGGCTTTTACTGTTATTTATTATTACCCAATAAATAAGTACTTCACGGCACTATGAAGACATGCAAAATTATTCAAAATAATAAAGAGGGTTTTATACGTTTTTGAAGTACACAACCAGTAAAAAACTTATATATAATTGAAATAAAACTATTTTTAACGGATTCTATCGCGATTTATTTGGTGTTATTTTACTATTTACACTGATCCCGACGTTTCAGTTGCTTTTCAGCAGCCATGATCACGGGTAGACTAATATGGTGGTCGTCTCATGTATCGAAGTGCGAAGTTATCTCAAAGTACCCGAGGTTTGTTGCTTGTTGGTGTTACTATTTACGCAGAATGAGCTCAAAGTGTCTTGAAGCCTTGCTGTGTTTTGTATTTTCTTGGGTTTGAGTAAGTGGATAACCGGATCCCAAGCTGGTGGTACGTTCCAACCATCTTCTCTATTAAAATTAGGGTGTTTTTTTTAAATTTCAATAGCCTCACGGAGCATCCTTGGTAGGAATCGATGTTCTTTCGCGAGTACCTGTGGTTTATCGAAACGCAGGTAATGGTTGGTCCCTTGTTGCACGTGTTCACACACAGCAGACTTCATCGAGCGTTGGTGTTTTATGTCAGCAATGTGTTCTTTGACGCGGGTGCCAATGCTTCTCTTGGTTTGACCAATGTATATACCTTATATATAATTAAAAAAAAAATATCTCAATCTCTCCCTGTTCAAATTATAACCTAAATCACAAATACTAAAATTTAAAAAAAAGTAAGAAAAAAGTGTTTTTTTATCTAGTGAACGGAACGTGGTGATTAAAATTTTTACTCTCATACAATATTTTGCACTTGATATGTGAGAACAATTATCCCATTCATTTTAATGGCGCGGATAGTGTAATAAGTTGAAAATCGCAAAAAAAAACGGTAAAAAATACGTATTTTCAGTATCGCATAAATCTTTGTGCATGAGTTATGCGCTTTCTTTTCAGACTTTATTTCTTTAAAACATGGAATGTGACTACAAAACACATAAGCCTTTTTATTCTTCCAATATTCGTATAATTTATGACCCCCCCCCCCCACCGTCATTGTCACAGGTGGTCACATTTGTGGAACCATGGTGTGACGTCACATATATGTTGCAATTTTTCACCCAGAGCTGAAAAGAGCAGTTCTAAAATATATTTTTTTTAGTAAAAGTGTAGGAGTGTGGCTAGTCTTTCGTTTACAGGTAATGTTTTGTACTTTAGATTTAGACATGTGACGTCACGAAGCTTATGACCCCCCCCCCCCACCCCTTGCCTCACAATGTCGCACTTCGCGTAATTTATGGATGGCCCCATATATGTCCAGCTTAGTAGAGTAAATTTATAAACGTAGATAAATAATAAATATTAAAATATTAGTTAATAATTGATATTTCTTGTTATCTATGATATTTGACATTTTTATGTTTATGATTTTCTAATAAGAGTTAGGTACATATTAAGAAATACAATTTTATCTTATGCGGATTGATATTCATCAAATTATATCAATATGTGCCGTAGACGGTCTTTTTAAATTCATTTATTCATTTACTAGCAACCCGCTCCGGCTTCGCACGGGTAGTAGAGACATCGTCAACAATCATCAACATATTTCAATCAATTTACGCAAGATCTTAACAAATTATACACCTGAACCTTCCTTATGAATCACTCTGTCTATTAGTGAAAACCGCATGAAAATCCGTTCAGTAGTTTTTCAGTTTATCGCGAACAGAGAGACAGACAGACGCGGCGGGGGACTTTGTTTTATAATATGTAGTGATAGTTGGTATGGTACACATTATTACCGATCTTATGTAACATTAATTATCTTAAAATATATGGGTGCCTGTACTAGTGGTAAATCTGTGCCACAGGCGGTAAGTGCATTTACAGCCATTTACTAGGTACATTATGTAATTATTTAATCGTAACAATATTTGTGAACCATACATGTCTACAAATATACTTATCTATGTAGTATATAACAATATAGGAACATTAACATTATGAGACTATTATTTATTACCCAACTTCAAAAAAGGAAGAGGTTCTCAATTCGACTGTGTTTTTTTTTTATGTTTGTTACCTCAGAACTTTCGACTGGGTGAACCGATTTTGATGATTCTTTTTTTATTTGAAAGCTGGTGCTTAGCGTGTGGTCCCATTTCAATTTGGTCCAGTTCTGACAATGGCGTCCATGAGAAAACCATATATAAGTATTTTATGAATAGATTTTTTTGTTGAAGTCGGTTTTTTTTTTAAAGAATTATTTAACAACAGTAATTAAATCTTCAGTCTGGTTGTAGTCTAAATTTTGCAGATACTGACTGACAAGATTCTTTGCTTTAAAATATAGTCCATTGAAATGTTACATTTTTTTGGGCTTAGCGTGCGTTTGTCAGAGGATGCAATTTTATTTTTTTAAGTCAATCATGTTTTGATTCCCACACCAAAACTACCCATTAAATTATTATATTACTATTCATTATTTTTCCATTCCAAGGTTGCCTGGAAGAAATTGCTTTTAGCGATAAGGCCGCCCTTTGTACATATCAATTTTGTAAACTTACTTTAAGCAATATTTACTGGCGTACAATAAAGTTTATTCTATTTTATTCTATTAAGGGGGGCCGGGGGACCGAGGACAGAGTAGTTGTGATTTAGAAAATCACCGTGGATTATGCCTACTTCGGATACCACGTAAAAAAAAACGCGCCTCCAGACTCTACCTCGTAGGTGGGGAGGAAGAGTCAATAATTAATTAATAACAATATTTTATTATCAATAATTAAAAAAATGATCATAAAAAAATAACAAGATGATTTAATATTTATATTCATGTATATGTTATGAATACTGAAGAATAGCATTCGTTTCACAGCGCTGTAAAACCTTAAATAATAAATAAATTTAAAAATGTTTTTAATGAAAATTGTTTCTTAAAACATTGTCCATAAAATGGTCTATTTTATTTTTTTGTAAAATGATTAGAAAAAACGTTTTATCGACAAATAGTTTTTTTCTCTCAATTTTTTATGGATTTTCGCTTATAACTTTTTTGTTTATAATTCTACGACTAAAAGTTACTGAACAAAAGTTGTAGATAATTTTATTTGCAACAAAAAAAAATATTTTTTTTTTTGTGAGGCCTATAGTTTGGCAGATAAACCATAAAAACCATTTGAACCTCTTTTTCCAAAATGGCGGCTGTGGGACAAGGGTTGCAACCCCACAAACTTGGATTTAACTTTACATTAACCCCCCCTTCATATCCTTAAATAATAAATAAATTTAAAAATGTTTTTAATGAAAATTGTTTCTTAAAACACTGTTCATAAAATGGTCTATTTTATTTTTTTGTAAAATGATTAGAAAAAACGTTTTATCGACAAATAGTTTTTTTCTCTCAATTTTTTATGGATTTTCGCTTATAACTTTTTTGTTTATAATTCTACGACTAAAAGTTACTGAACAAAAGTTGTAGATAATTTTATTTGCAAACAAAAAAAAATTTTTTTTTTTTTGTGAGGCCTATAGTTTGGCAGATAAACCATAAAAACCATTTGAACCTCTTTTTCCAAGATGGCGGCCGTGGGACAAGGGTTGCAACCCAACAAACTTGGATTTAACTTTACATTAACCCCCCTTCATATCTAAAAAATAAAATTGCGTCCTCTGACAAACGCAACCCCAAATGTAACTTTTCAATGGACTAATAGTTGAGGTCGTATATGGATGTCTTTTTATTTATCCTGTTGTAAAGAAAAGAAACCAAAAATGCACAAAGATTATGAAAGAGTGGTACAGACAAGATCTTTCCGTCTCTTTGTGTTAGTAAGGTTAGTGTTATATGTTAGAGCAGTGTGATGTTATAATACAGTGTACATTACAAATAGTTGGCGGACAGTTAAAACGTTACATTTTTGATACAATAGTTGTGTAGGAAAACGAAGGTAGGCGAAATGCTACTTTTAGGAGTTCTCGCTGTGCTCGTTCAATGTAAATATTTTATAATTCGCCGTTTTTGAGGATCTTCCCCAAGAGGTGATGCAGTACTGAATTACTGACTGGCATAATGCTTTGTAAATTTGTATAATAAGTTTTTATTCTGATATATAGTGCAGTTTTTAAATACGAATAATAATTTACGAGTTCTGGAAGTGACAGAGGCTATATGTTGTTTAAAAGATAGAGTTTCATCCAATATAATCCCCAAGTACTAAATGTTAGTTGTGTTATAAATAAGAGGCGGTACTATAACAGTTATGTGCGTATAAATGTGTGTGGTTGTGATGTAAATGGGTTAGGTTTTTACGCATACCAAATTTAATAAATTTCCTCTATCAGTGTTCAGGGTGAGAAGGTTATGTTTAAGCCAATTATTAACAGTGTTGAAACCACACTGTGCATATTCGTTGACTTCCCCATCGGTGTTGGCGGAGAAAATGAGCGCAGTGTCATCTGCATATGACAAAATTTTGCCGTATGCCGTGTATGTGGGAAGATGGTATCTACAAATGAGATATTGCGTTCTACGCCGCTTCGTTTAATGAGGAGGTGGTTTATACTAATGAAAAGGCGAAAAGAAAACGGGAGAGAACTAGTACTCTCCCGTCCAGCAGAGAATGCACCAAGCGCCATCGAAATCAAGTCGATCTCCGGCCTCTATGAGAACTTGCCTGGGGGCGACAGACAGGGACAGTTATCCATCGCCCTAGCTACCAGAAGCAGGCCCGAGACAGCGCGGCGCGCGGCGACGGCGACGTGTGCCACGCGCGCCTCTCTGGCTGGCAGGCGGCGAGATTCCCCGCACACCACAGCGGGGTTGCCTGTCGGGGTTTACAGGGATTTCCTTTCGAGTATACACCTCAGGCCCTGGCAACAAGGTGTACATGACGAAACACCGTGTGATTTTAGTCGATTTGAATTCGTCATACAACTCTACATACGTTTAGCCCCGGTAGTGTGATGACCCGTGAGGGTTTCCACACATCCAACGAATATTATAAATGGGAAAGTTTGGATGGATGGATGTTTGTTACTCTTTCACGCAATAACCACGGAACTGATTGCACGGGATCAGGACTTACGCGGGTGATACCGCAGGGCGCTGCTAGTATTATATAATGATACTTACTTAGTGACCTACAATGCACAGGCTACATTCGTGGTTCAAGAAGCATGAAATGAATAGCAAGACTGCCTTATTTAAGGTACACTGTCTTCAGAAAAGTGAAGTCACGTATTAGTGTCTTTTCTTAGATAAGTATAGAAATAAAGATTTCCTCCATTTAACTTATTTTTCGAAATCCCCCAGAACTAGAGTGAATGCAAAATTTATCTTGATATTATATTACGAATAACTTTTGTCAAAAACCGTTTTATAAAGAACTAGCAGCACCCCGCGGTTTCACCCGCGTAAGTCCCGATCCAGGTCTTCACCTATCTACATACCAAGCTTCATCGCAATCGGTTCAGTGGCTTTTGCGTGAAAGAGTAACAAACATCCATCCATCCATCTAAACTTTGACATTTATAATATTAGTGGGATTTTTAATCATTGCAGAATATAAAGCCCACTAATATTATAAATGTGGAAGTTTGGATGGATGGATGGATGGATGTTTGTTACTCTTTCACGCCAAAACTACTGAACCGATTGCGATGAAACTTGGTATGTAGATAACTGGAGACCTGGATTAACGTATAAGCTACTTTTTATCCCGATATTCCCACAGGATCGGGACTTACGCGGGTGAAACCGCTTGGCGCTGCTAGTTATAAATAAAGCGTTATTTTATCTAGATTACCTAATTCGTGGCGCATAAAAATGCCAAAAACATTGGTCAGCTACTGTTAATTTTCACCTTCTTGTATTACGTGATCGGTATTGGTTTGAGTAGAATGAATACTACTATATAATAATACTTTTACAAGCTGAAAAATTAAATTTACGCTGTTTTTCTGTGTGGACATATTTACTTTGTAGTTAATATTCAGGCAAATTAAATTCATTATCTCTTGACAGTTCAGTAAAACAATAACGATCTGACGTCATATTCAATTCACATACTATAATAATAAGTACCTGGGAGAGGAGCTTCGCTCTGTAGCTTTTTGTAAAATCGCTTTTTTTTTGTAAAATTGCATTTTTACAGGAAATACAACTATGCAGTTGAACTTAAAATGCATTATATAGAAGACGAAGAGCTTCTTTCTTTTCTTTTTGTAGGATTGGCGGCAAACGAGCAAACGGGTCACCTGATGGTAAGCGACTACCGCCGCCCATGGACATTTTGCAACTCAAGAGTCACAAGTGCGTTTAGAAGATGATGAGTTAGTATTGTTCCTGTACATTGTCTAACAACACTGACAAACAGTAGTTTTTTTTTTAAACATCCGTGAATGTCTTACAATAAATTTTACGTTTCTAAACGAGACGTGAATTCTTGTGAAATCTTGTCAGATGGGTTGGTAGCATACGTTATATAAAGGTTATAGGTTGACAAAATCGTTAGACAGAGCTAAATTATACTTTCTATTAGCAGCGCCCCGCGGTTTCACCCGCGTAAGTCCCGATCCCGTGGGAATATCGTGATAAAAAGTAGCCTATGCGTTAATCCAGGTCTCCAGCTATCTACATACCAAGTTTCATCGCAATCGGTTCAGTAGTTTTGGCGTGAAAGAGTAACAAACATCCATCCATCCATCCATCCAAACTTCCACATTTATAATATTACTGGGCTTTATATTCTGCAATGATTAAAAATCCCACTAATATTATAAATGTCAAAGTTTAGATGGATGGATGGATGTTTGTTACTCTTTCACGCAAAAGCCACTGAACCGATTGCGATGAAGCTTGGTATGTAGATAGGTGAAGACCTGGATCGGGACTTACGCGGGTGAAACCGCGGGGTGCTGCTAGTTCTTTATAAAACGGTTTTTGACAAAAGTTATTCGTAATATAATGTCAAGGTAAATTTTGCATTCACTCTAGTTCTGGGGGATTTCGAAAAATTTATTAAATGGAGGAAATCTTTATTTCTATACTTATCTAAGAAAATACACTTATACGTGATTTCACTTTTCTGAAGACAGTGTACCTTAAATAAGGCAATCGTGCTATTCATTTCATGCTTCTTGAACCACGAATGTAGCCTGTGCATTGTAGGTCACTAAGTAAGTATCATTATATAATACTAGCAGCGCCCTGCGGTATCACCCGCGTAAGTCCTGATCCCGTGGGAATATCGGGATAAAAAGTAGCTTAATGTGTTAATCCAGGTCTCCAGCTATCTACATACCAAGTTTCATCGCAATCGGTTAAGTGGTTTTTACGTGAAGGAGTAACAAACATCCATCCATCCATCCATCCATCTATCCATACATCCAAACTTTCACATTTAAAATATTAGTGGGATAGTGGGATACTAGCAGTTCCCGCGCGGCTTCGCTCGCGTGTACTTATTTGTCTATTTTGCGCGGATCTCTAATTCTTTTTCCAAAATAAAAGTAGCCTAAGTTACTCCTTATAACATCAGCTATCTGCCTGTGAAAGTGCCGTGGAAATCGGTCAACCCGTTCCGGAGATTAGCCGAAACAAACAGACAGACAGACAAATAAAAATTGAAAAAACTAAAAAGTCTATGTGCATTTAAGACACGTCTGCGAAGCTTTCTCTTGAATGCACAGCGTGAATTGGGTAGCGTTGATCAGGATATTTCTATAGTTTGAATGTAATCCTAATCTTAGTAAAGATGTACTACATGTCTCGTTAAAGGTCTTAGTTTTTGTGTATGAACTTGTGCGTTCCGAAGTAATTAATAAGTATGAGAACTTTTGATTCCGAACATTCTTTATTTTTTTAACATATAATAAGTGAATATAAGATATACATATACATATTTATATATCCCTATACACAATATTTATTTACCCGTATAACATATTTCTGGTGGTCACTAAACGCTCACACACATTACACATCTACACCTGACAAATATTATTAAATGGGCATTTAGTAATTCCGACGTAGGTGGGAAACAGGTTCCAGGTGAAAACCAGCGTCCAACATCTCGCTAGACATGAAGCTGATCAGGACGCCTCTTTAGACAGGCCGTGGGACGCATAGGTACACGGTGCCATAATTATTTTTAGCTGTCTGTAGTATTTATAAGTTAATTCTTGTTCTTTGTTACTTATTACTTGTATTTTTTAACTTATTATGTGTATTGATGTGTCTCTTTGTGCTGTTCTAAATAAATGTTCATTCATTTATTCATTCATTTAAAAAAAAAACAATTATTTTGACATTACAAACAGACACTTCAATTTTATTTATTTGTATGGATTTTTCGAATTTAGAATGTTATCTAAATTCTTCGTTACTTTTGTAGCAAATGATGGAGTTTTCAGTCCGAAATCTCGTAGCTTTTGAGACGGTCTGTGTAAGCGTTTGGACTCCAAAGGGCCAACATTGCCAGAAATGGAACGATCAAACCAAATACGTTATGTTTGTATTCGCGATATCTGGTCCTTACAGATCGTTGATATTCTGTGCTGCGTTGGCACGACAATAATGTTCGATTACAATTATTAATAAGTGCGAGTCGAACTCGCGCACCAAGGGTTCCGTAAAATATTTTTATTATAATTATGGTATATTGAAATAAAACTATTTTTCACGGATTCTATCGCGATTTATTTGGTGTTATTTTACTATCTATACTGATCCCGACGTTTCAGTTGCTTTTCAGCAGCCATGGTCACGGGTAGACTAAGATGGTGGTCGTTTCATGTATCGAAGTGCAAAGTTATTTCAAAGTACCCGAAGTTTGTTGATTGTTGGTGTTACTATTTACGCAGAATGAGCTCAAAGTGTCTTGAAGCCTTGCTGTTTTTTGTATTTTCTTGGGTTTGAGTAAGTGAATAACTGGATCACAAGCTGGTGGTACGTTCCAACCATCTTCTCTATTAAAATTAGGGTGTTTTTTAATTTCAATAGCCTCACGGAGCATCCTTGGTAGGAATCGGTGTTCTTTCGCGAGTACCTGTGGTTTATCGAAACGCAGGTAATGGTTGGTCCCTTGTTGCACGTGTTCACACACAGCAGACTTCATCGAGCGTTGGTGTATTATGTCAGCAATGTGTTCTTTGACGCGGGTGCCAATGCTTGTCTTGGTTTGATCAATGTACGAGAGCCCACAGTCACAGTCTATTTTATAGACCCCTGCATCTTGTAGAGGTACTTGGCACTTGACAGATGGTAAAAATTGACTTATCTTCGTTGGTGGCTTGTAGTATGTATTGATTGAAGCTCGCTTCAAGATGTAGCTAATCTTGTCAGTAACTCCTCGTACATACAGTAGAATGGCAGGCTGGCGCTCGACAGTGGCTGGCTTTTCTTGGGATCTGTGACGGAGGCGCGGTAGTGGGAGCTTGTTGTCTTGCAGTACGTGCTTGACATGTGCCAGCTCAGCGTCCAGGTGTTTCTTGTCACAGATCCCACGGGCTCTCTGAAACAAAGACATCCCCACGGTAGCTACCTGTTTTGGATGGTGGTGAGATTCACCGTTTAAGTACCTATCAGTATGGGTTTTTTTTCTATACACAGTGTGGCTTAAAGTGTTGTTAGGATTTCTGATCATAAGTACATCTAAGAAGGGTAATTAATTATTTGCCTCTAATTCCATAGTAAATTTTATGTTGTTATTAATGGAATTAAGGTGTTCTAGGAATGCATTTACACTATCTGTTGGTAATATTGTAAAAGTATCATCTACATACCGTTTATAAAGTCTAGGTGTGATGGCGGCAGTCTGCAGAGCTCGAGCCTCGAAGGCCTCCATATAGATGTCAGCAACAACGGGCGATACAGGGGAGCCCATTGCCACGCATTGATTTGTTCGTAGAACTTATTGTCCCACAACAGATAGCCAGTTGTTAAGCCGTGTTCCAGTATTTCTGCATATTCCTCAGGCATGGTGTTCTCTAATAACTTCCTCCTAGTTATTTCTACACAGTCATGTACAGGTATGGATGTAAATAATGACTGTAAATCAAAACTGACCATTGTTTCTTTGTTAGTGAGATGTAGGTGTTTAATCTCACTAACAAAATGGTAGGAATCTCTAACATACGCTCTTGTGTTGCCTCTAAGTGGTGAGAGTACCTTAGCTACGTGCTGAGCCAGTCTGTAGGTTGGTGTGTCGATCTGACTCACAATAGGACGTAGGGGGGCATTTTCCTTGTGTATTTTTGGTAACCCATACAGTTTTGGAGGTTTTGCACACGAAGGTATTAATGTTTTTACGTCAATTTGTAATTTATCGGAGTATTTATTGATGATGTCTCGGGTTTTCTTCAATATTTTATTCGTAGGTTCTGTCTTGACCTGTTTATAAGTAGTTTCATCCGACAAAAGATTTTAAATTTTTTGTTTGTAATCTGACGTATCCATCACGACCGTAGCGTTTCCTTTGTCTGCACGGAGTACTGTGATTTCTGGCCTAGCTCGCAAGTTCTTCAGTGCGATGAATTCCTCCTTGGAAAGGTTGGATTTGGGTGCTTTGCTTCGACGCAGGACCGATGAAACATCCTGGCGTATAGCCTCCAAATCTTCCTTTCTCATGTTATTCTTGACTAGGCAGTCCTCAACATTGCAAATAATGGTTTCGTACGGTATTCTGGATGGAGTTATGGCATAATTTAAACCTCTTGAGAGTACTTTTTCGGTGGTTTCGTCTAACTTTTGTTTTGACAGATTAACAACTTGTCTATTTGTAGACGGCGGCGTGTCATTGGTCCGTCTTGTGACGTTTCGTTCCGTTGAATTGACATTTGATTTAGATAATTTTTCATATTTTTGAATTTTGTTAATTTTACACGCATTATATTTAGATTTTTCTCTGTTATTTATTGCATCAATGCATCTTTTAAAATCAAATGGGGTTATTAAGTTCTGTATTTTGTTAGACAAATTCATCACATTTTTGTTTATGCTGCATAACTCAACGCGATGTTCTCGGATACTTAGTATTAATAACTTCTTACTCGCCTGTTCTAAGATCTTAGCGCTTCCTCGTATGTCGTTTTTGGCTGATATTTTGACACACGTAGGAATGAGATTATGGTCTCGGCATCTCTTCAAGAATATTAACGATGTTACATATCTTGCGCGCTTGGTTTGTAGATCTTCTAATTGTAGTATTAATGTTGCCGTTTGCAGTCCTGCATCATGTAGAACAGTACGGACTGCATAACTCCATCCAGAATACTAACTTTGCACTTCGATACATGAGACGACCACCATCTTAGTCTACCCGTGACCATGGCTGCTGAAAAGCCACTGAAACGTCGGGATCAGTATAGATAGTAAAATAACACCAAATAAATCGCGATAGAATCCGTGAAAAATAGTTTTATTTCAATGTGTAACATTCGCGTAAACTTTCGACAATATTATATGGTGTAACTAAAAATTTACGGTTTTCGCAGTTTTTCCTTTATCTGTGCTATTTTCGTACCAAATTTCAAGACTCTGAGTTCACGGGAAGTACCCTGTAGGTTTTGATTCCCTTGCGAGTGTCGAAAATTTGCGGAAATTTTGCGGCATAAACGGCTGCATCTTTTGATTGCGTTGGCTTAGAAGTTTGATTTTTCACAGCTCCAAGGGACAGTAGACTTGAGTATTTGATATAAATTTCAGCTTGATACCTCCACGCGTTCGTGAGGAAAAGGGTCTTGACACACAGACAGACCCACGGACGGACGGACAACAAAGTGATCCTATAAGGGGTTCCGTTTTTTCCTTTCGAGGTACGGAACCCTAAAAATCAACGTCGGGAAATTAAATAAACAACTAATAGAATAGAATTAGTGATCCTGACTGCTGAGCCAGAGGTCGTGGGTTGGATTCCCACCCAGGACAAAAATAAATGTGTGATGAGCATGATTATTTGTTCTGCCTCTGGGTGTTATTTTTCTATGTAAGTATGTTTATCAGCAGTCTGGTTACCATAGTACAGATCCTGCCTAATTTCGGTTCAGGTTTACTGCACGGATGGCGCAATGGTTTAAGTGTTCACCTCGCCACTACGCTGCCCCGGGTGTTGTGGGTTCAAATTCCAGACAGGGCAAACATTCATGTGATCCACAAATAGTTGTCCCGAGGTTGGGTGTTCTTTGTGTCCGTTGTTTAAATGTTTATGAAGCCCCCACGACACAGGAATATTCCCAATGCGGGAGTTGTCTTTTTTAAATTAAAAAAAAAGACGGCCCTGTGTGAGATGTGTCAATTTATCTATATTAATACGTGAAGCGAAAACTTTGGATCCCTTTTTACGAAAATTGGGCGGACGGAGGAGTATGAAATTTCGCACACTTATAGTTTATACAGAGAAGAAGTGACGAATGCTAATTTTTGAACAATATTTGCTACAAAGTTAAAAAAAATGCAAAAACGGGTACATACAGCTATGAGTGTCCAGTATATATTTTGACCTGTCATGGTACAAAAGTCTATACAATGACAGGTCAAGGAATATTGGCCAATGACATAAACCATGGTCGAAATTCGACCACCACGCGATCTCTAGTTATTATAATTGAGTTATAATATTTAGTAGTATATTATTTATATTTAGTTATAGTATCAAGAAGACATCTGCATATGTCGTATCGTGGGATGCGTCACAAGTCACACAAGTTGACTAATGCCGCGTTCCTATAATCAAGAAACGATTCGTTTCGGTGCGTGATGCATGTTCTACGAGATTAGAGAATATCAGAAATAACCTCTCTTGCAAGCTTCCAGCACTGATAGCTACTGCCCTGCTGAATACTTTACGAGGTAATGGGATGCCCGACCTTGACTTGCAGAACCAGTACTTCCCGAACAGCGTTAGCCGTTAAGAGGGGCCGATATTTAGCCTCTATAGCTATAGATTCTCCAAGGATTTCTTCAGAAATGGTATTACAGTTATATTTGTGATGTGCGTACATACCTAGTTCTTCACAAAATCTTATTTGCCTATTCGGCAGTGCATAGTGCAGACTGTCGAGCTGAAGTTGTGGGTTCCGGTCCCGGCTTGGGCGGTATTTGATTTTTCTAACAAAAAATGGTCTATTACAACCTCGGAGTTTATAATGTCCGTTGATGTATAAGCCGTAAGTTAACTATTACCACCTGTCACATAATATGGGCTGATGATACTGTGATGCACCGTTTATAACTACCCATTTAAGTAACAAAAAAGGGTTCTTCATAATTTTAACTAAAATAATTCTTTCAAATAAAAACGGACTTCAACAAAAAAAACTATTCCATAAAAGACTTATATATGGTTTTCTCATGGATGCCATTGTCAGAACTGGACCAAATTAAAATGGGACCACACAGGAAGCACCAGCTTTCAAATAAAAAAGGAATCATCAAAATCGGTTCACCCAGTCGAAAGTTCTGAGGTAACAAACATAAAAAAAAAACAGTCGAATTGAGAACCTCCTCCTTTTTTGAAGTCGGTTAATAAACGCATCAACTACTATGATTTGTTTTTATTTTGTTATGTCTCCATCCTAAGGTTGTCTGGTAGAGATCGCTTTTAGCGATAAGACCGCCCATTGTACTCTGATTTAAATAAAAATTGGTTGTCTGTAAAGTCGGTTTACAGACGATAATTTTATGTGATAACGTTAGCGTTCGGCCGTTACAAGCCGAACAATTGGCCGATCGTGCCTCTCTCGCTCGCTTGTTCCGCGCTCTCGCTTGCACGCTCGGCTCAGGCGGAACGTGACAATGAGTCATGCGTTTTCGTGCGTGCAGCCGGCCTTCATCGATTTATAAGTCGTAAAATCACGTCAAATAAAATTTAGGAAGTTTTACATCTAAAAATGTATCCATTCATTAAAATAATTACTATTTTTGAGAAATAAAAAGTTGAAAATAAATGTAATAAAAAGTCTAGACACGTGACAGTGAACGCGAATCTGAGCGCGTGACGTCAGTTTGCACGGACAAACAAATGTCATTCATCGTCCTCATAAAATAATTGTTAATTCAGCGATTTCGCTTTGAAAGAATCGTCTTCTTAAATATTTTCGGACGTGGTAATAATACGAAAGCAAGTAGCGTACATTTTCTAAAAGTAAATCGGAGTAATATGACCAAGGTCGATAATGCTAGGCTAGGTATGTACCCAGTATAAAATTATCTTTTTTCAAGTGAAAACTTCTTTAGGCACGTTGTGCACTTTTGCTATGGGGAAAAAACACATAACTCGCGTGACCATCACGCTCAGATGACAGATGTGTTAGTTATGTTTTCACTTCTGACGTGCAGCTACGACTGAGTTTTTTTTGCATCCAACACCAATTACTGCTTGCTCTGCAGAATTTAGGAAAACCTTAATTTCTGTGTACCTAAGTATACAACAGTGCACACAGTGCAGTGGCAGCGAGTGGACCAATGTTACTGCATATAATTTAGCAAACGGCTGTGTGCTAAAGTATGTGCAGTAACTTTGATATTATTGACAAGACGACTCCATTCGTTCTGTGGAATGCCATGAACAGCCTTAGTAAGCTACACAAGCTTCTTAAGGCGAAATAGCTTTTCTCGTTTGGATTCATCGGAGGAGTGAAGAACAATCCAGTACGTCTGCAGTGCTTTTTTTATGTTATAAGGGGTAAGTGCCCACCGTCGTCCATGGACACCTGCAACTCAAGAGTCACAAGTCCGTATAAATACTGAAATTATATTATATGTGTATAAATACTGAAGTTATGTTGTAATCACAAATAAAATAAAACATAATTTGTAGTTTCATTGACTGAGACTGAGAAAAACCTTGTATATTAATAAATACAAACATCTGTGGCATTCGTTACGGGTAGTTGGAGCCCTAAAAAATCCAAAAACCTGGTCTAACTACACTACTTCGATATCGCCTAGTACTTGGGTTATGGAGGTCTGATGGCAGTCGCTTCACGTAAAATATCGAAGTGCGGCCGTATCGTAGTTAGACTGAAAGCCGACCTCAACTTAGTTTGGAAAAGGCGCGGAGGACATAGGTACCTAACGCAAAAGAAATCAGTCTACATTTACATCGAAATGATCCACACAAACATACATTCGAGATACTGATGATACATTCACGTCCCGTCTTGCAAGTAATACCTAACTTTTTGCTAAGCTTCTTAGATACATGAAAGAACAGTTTTTAGGTGGTTTAACTGTCACTGTGCACGCATTTCTTGTTGTATGTAGAATTCACTTAACTATGCAATTACTGATCTGACTAGTCCACTCAAGAGTCAACCACATAGATAGATGTTTGAGGTGCAATATGTGACGTCGATACGCCATGACAGTTTGACGTGTTTTATTGAGGAAATGTCAGAAAGTTTATAAAATGCAAAATAAGATATGATACGTACGTATGTATAGTACTTGATACGAAGAAAGAAATAAAACTCTATCTGTTACCGGTGGCAGTAAATACTCTCAACTTCAGCGGTATCATAACAAACTTAAACTTTCGAGTATCATGATATACGATTACATTAACGGGAATTAACGCGAAGATTTGCTATTTGTTGCGGCTGTAATGCCGATGCCTATAGCCTGCCTTCTGCCAGCAAATGGTTGATAAACTGGTCCTGGTTTAAGCTCTGGGAGAACAAATATTTACGTTTTGCGGTTCAACGATAACCTTATATTAAAATTTACGCGATTATACAACATTTCTTGCTCGAATGCTTTGTAATTTTCATTGTTGATGCTGAGCCTAAAGCAATCCTTAATCTGCTGTGTTTCATCTTTGCGCCAATTATTTTTGCTGTATTATTCTGTAAGGTGGAAATACTTCCCTAAATGCAGATGTACAATTAGAAATTTAAAAAATACCTGAGAGGCGTCGCGACCTATTTCAGTTCACTCGGCCTGCATTAACTCGAATGCGAATAAATATAAATAATTTGCCGCGAATAGCTTGGGTAAGGAGTTGGTATAATTCAGTGATTTGCGCTGAAAACACGCGAATAAAGGTGAATCTTTCAATGGAATATTTAAGATATGTATTTTAGTTTAAAATATCTGTATAAAAATAATACTGATAGCAAGGTGGCACTTTGAACTTTTCGAAGATGAGTTTTTTCATATCGGAAATTAACTATCGCTAGCTGCTTATCTGGCATAGGGTCGCCAAAAAGGTGTGTTTTGGTTCTATTTGGAGAAAATTGCTGCTCCCCTCTATAGAACGTAAGACAAGGGAGCGCCTCTTTATCTCATCCGTTAGTCTAACTAATTACGGGTTGTCCTACCTGCCACCATCTGGCCATGTAGGTCGTTTCAGCCCTTAGAGCCGTATTCGTCTGTTGCCGGTCATGGTTAGGGTCAACGGAGATCCATGCCAGGCCGTGTCCACAACTCCAATAAAAATCAGCAACGGCGAACTCGTTCGTTTCTTCGCTTATTCTCCACTATCCTTTATTCCAAAAACGCTTTCTGTGGCATCTTGCTTTCTCAAATGGGATATCAAAAACTAAGCGCTCCTACGATACCAGACTATCACACTTTGGCATGATTTCGCTTGTAAATCGTAGAAACCTAAATGACGCATTGTTTGCCTGTAAAATTCTTAACCAGAAAATTGTCAGTCCCCAGTTATTAGCTCTTTTTAAATTTCGTGTACCTGCTATCTCTATCGCACCACTTTGTCCGCCCCTTAAAAGAACTGTTCTTGGCGCCAATTCTCCGTACACAAGAATGTCTAAGATAATAAATAGTTTCAGCGACGTTATAGACGTAAACTCTGGATCAATTTCCAAAATAAAGTCACGCATTTGTTTACCAGATATGGTGGCACAATAAATTAAATTTAATGTAAACTGCGTGTAACTTAAGGTCGCAGTTTAAGCAAGTTTATAATAATTCATTTTTTTTTTTTTAAGACAAATCCCGCATTAGAAATTACTCCTGTATCGCGGCGATTATTTATAAATCTTAAGTAGTAATTGTTGTATCGTCATTATGTCAGAGGTGCATCAGAGGCGTTAATCGATTATTCTTACATTCTACTACTTCTATTTCACATAAAATTACATCTGTGAATTGAACCCAAATAAAACCAATTATAGGCATTTAAAAGCTGTCAGGACAAGTCAGTTATGAAGCTATGGAGAAGGATAGGCAAGAAACACCAAGGTCACCCTTTCTCGACGTGTTTAGGGACAATTTTCTGGTTACATTGCTTATTAGTAAAAAATATATGTTCGGACAACGTAACATAATGTTCAAACATATAAACACTCCCGGAAATGACTACTATCGTTTAAGTAATAGCAGTCCAAAGATGACTAGCCCTAACTAACGGCATCCGTTCACGAGCATGACACGCATGATGTGTCAGTCATCGTCCATGTCAACCATCTTGAAGGGAGCCCGACACAATACACGATGTAGGTGTTGTTACCAGTCAATAAAAAAAAAAGTGTGTGTGTACTTATGTACGCACGTAAGAAGTTATACTTTTATCTAGTTAAATAAAATGTATTTAAATATCATAATAAATAATACATACCGTCAACTAACCTCAAATTCTACAAACGTACTCAAAGTAATATGTAAAAACCATTTTTATCACTTATGATCACAGTAAATTATCATAAATAATACATACCGTCAACTAACCTCAAATTCTACAAACGTACTCAAAGTAATATGTAAAAACCATTTGTATCACTACCGTGAAGTTGGTAACTTTTTTTGATAAAACAAAATGTTGACAGCTAACTTCAGGGTGTGGGTTTTTCCTGACGGTGTGCGCGCGCATCTTAAAAATTTAATCTCATCATTTTTCCATAACGCGCCAAAAGAAATATAACTTCAACAATATACTACTCTTGTTACTAAACTTTAAAGATTACACCATCACTTTTCGACCTGGACCATGGCAGTATAGTAGTAGATGAAGCCACGCGCAGCTTGTCAATTATAGCAACAATGATAAATTAACACTTCACTAGTCACAATGGTCGCACTGTTATTGCAACTTCCTTATTCGATTGCTTAATCGCAACTCGCTAAACCGTGTCTCGATTTGATAACTAATACAACACTGGCTGTGCTTTGCGGTTTCAACTTCATTTTATTGACATAACTAACCGTTCTTCTCACATCACCCGTGTTTATCGTCCCTGCTCCGCTCCTAACGATCATAGCGTGCGTGATGTTAAATAAGCCTATTACCTTCCTGGTGTTATAAGGAATAACCTAGGCTACTTTTGAAAAAAGAATTTGGGTTCCGCGCAAAATATATAAACATAAATTTAAAATACCTTCAACTCGAAAATCCCTTCAACGATTACAAAAGAGCTGATGATCTTGGAACGGCTGAACAGATTTTCTTGAACTATATCTAAGAACACTCTCGATCAAGTTATCTTTCAATCAAAAAACTGAACTCAAATCGGTTCAACCGTTTGGGAGCTATGATGCCACAGACAGACACAGACACACAGGTACACAGACACACAAACACAAACTTATAACACCCCTCTTTTTGCGTCAGGGGTTCAGAATACCTATATAAGTGTGTCGTTTTTTTGTAGTGTAGAACTGTTGGTAATAAAGTATTTCTATATACTTACTTTATTTTCACCCAAAAGTATATACTATATTAATAAAAAATAAAGTAGGATACGTAATTATAAAGTATGAATGGCAACCCTAGTTATGATACATGAGTACATGACGGATACAAAGAAAAACTATAAAGATACATATATAAAATAAGATGCATATTATCTACTATTGACAGAATAATAAAATATTAAAAAAAAACTAATAACGCTCAAGTAATCGTGCACGAATGGCAAAGCAACATGACTTCGTTTTTAGGGTTATGTAGTTAACAAGAATCCCATTATGTAGTTTCGACTTGTGCGTCCGTCTGTCTGCGGCTTTGCCTCAGATACTTGAGAGCTGTAATTTGGCATGGGTTTATATGTGGGAGAGCCATGCTTCGGCACGTATGGGCCGGCTCGACTCAGCTCGTTACCACGGCCTCATAGAAAACCGGCCGTGAAGCAATGCTCTCATTGCATTTCGCCGCGTGAGTGAGGTCACCGGAGGCCCTAACCCTTTCCTCTCCCCTATTCCCGTCCTTCCCCTCTCCCCCCTCTTCCCCCCCTCCCCCAAAAAGCAAAATATTAAGCTGCAACAGTGTCACCTCGCCACTACGTCGCGCCGAGTGTTGTGGGTTCAAATCCCACACGGGACAAAAATTTGTGTGATCCACAAATAGTTGTCCCGAGTCTTGGTGTTCTTTGAGTCCGTTGTTTGAATGTTTGTGAAGACCCCCGCGACACAGGAATATTTTTGATGCGGGAGTTATCTTTTTAAAAAGAAAATAAAGAAAGAAATTATCGTTAAAAAGTGTCAAGTGTCTTCCCCGGAGCTAAATGGTTAGTTTTAAATTGGTAAAAAAGATCTCTACTACAGTAATCTATACTAATATCATAAAGCTGAAGAGTATGATTGGTTGAACGCGCTAATCTCAGGAACTACTGGTTCGAATTGAAAAATTATTTTAGTGGTGGATAGCCCATTTATCGAGGAAGGCTATAGGCTACTATAACATCACGCTACAACCAATAGGAGCGGAGCATCAATGAATGCAAAAAACGGGGAAAATTTACAAACGCGGACGAAGTTGCGCGGGTCAGCTAGTATATGTATATAGAAAGAAAGAAAGAAAGAAAGAAATGAATTTATTTTGTACTCCTGTTTACAGTAAATTGAACACACTAAAATTACATTATAAAACTATTCTTAGATTATCTATAACACAGTGACTTAAGACTAGCAGGGTACAAAAATGGTTCTTAGCTCAGCATTTGGCCACTTCTTAGTTAAGAGGTGGCGCTGATATTCTGCTAAGACCGGATGTAGTGAATGACGCTCACAGACAACAGATAGCATTAATCCATAAAATACATCTGTCTGAAAATTTTTAGAATTGTAAATAAACAAATAAAAGAAAAACCGAAAAGAAAAAAAAAGAAAAATAAATCCAAAATACAAAAAGGTATAAATAATTTTAATTAGAAACTATACATTCTGCCTGTTTAAATTCCAAATAAGACCCTGTCTCAAAGCAAACAATGCTTAAATCTCGCAAGAAGAAAATTTAGTCAATCATAGCCAAGAGAGCAATCCAACATAATCGACACCATTGTCTTTGGAATTCGCTCGGGGTTCTCAATACGACGAGACGCCGCGACGCTAATGTTAGAGTATTATATTCTATGTGTATTGAGCCCGGGAAATAAGATTAACAAGAAAAGTGTATTTGATGTAACGTTTAATGTGTGTATTTAGAAAGTTTAATGTGATTAAGTTATAACGATAAACGAATAAATATATTTTCTTTCTTCCTTTCTAACTACCCCAACTAATTGGGCTTTATAAGTTAACGAGTAATACCCGACCAACTTATAAAATGTTCTTGGAAAAGTAAAAAGGAACATTTCGTACAAATTCCATTGAAAATTGTTTAGATGACGTTGTCATCTACGGAACCCTACATAGCGCGTGGCCCGACACGCACTTGGCCAGTTTTTAAATTATCTATATATTATTACGTGAAGCGAAAACTTTGGATCCTTTTTTACGAAAATTGGGCGGACGGAGGAGTATGAAATTTCGCACACTTATAGTTTATACAGAGAAGAAGTGACGAATGCTAAAATTTTTAGACAATATTTGCTACAAAGTTAAAAAAATGCAAAAACGGGTACATACAGCTATGAGTGTCCAGTATATATTTTGACCTGTCATGGTACAAAAGTCTATACAATGACAGGTCAAGTAATATTGGCCAATGAAATAAACCATGGTCGAAATTTGACCACCACCCGATCTCTAGTAATGTTTATTACCCCTCGTGTTATAAGTTTAACTTCTGTCTGTCTGTATGCTCTTTTAAGATTAAGAGCCATGTGCTCCTTTGCTATCTTAGTAATGCAAAAAAAAACAACGACTTACCCATTTTCATTAGCTCGGCGCCCCATCTCGCTTGCCCTCTCGATGAGTCATCATGTGTCTGGTCCATTGCGAACGGGTTTCGAACCTACGACAATGTGAACAACTAATAAAACATTTGTGTTAAAATCTTTACATAGTATAAAACAAAGTCGCTCCCGCCGTTTGTACGCTTAGATCTTATAAACTACGCAACAGATTTTAATTCGGTTTTCACCAATAGATAGAGCAATTCAAGAGGAAGGTTTATACGTATAGTTTAATATTGTTTTGTGTTAATTTGTATAATCATATAACGATAATTGTTCACCACATTACACCCGTGCGAAGCTGGGGTGGGACGCAGTCGTTGGTTGACAGTCGATTAATTACAGAAACGCATAACAAGCCCAATTTAGGCCAGACACGGGCGCATGCGCCACGCCTACTCACCAAATCTCCCTTGTTTCTAGGATCTGGAATCCTGGCTCCATCAGACCATTGTTACTAAGCCCAATCTGTTGGACTCGTCAAAACGAATCATATGAGCCCAAACTCGAGGGGTTTACTAGTAGCCACTGAAGAGTTCCATTATCCACCTCCTGGCTCCATCATCAGATCAGCTCCAAGATGCCAAATTATAGTATTGTCATCCGAACTACATATACATACAAAGTTTCATTCGATACGACAATTAGAAGAAGCTTCAATTTGACTTCCAAGATTTCTTTACATAGTTCTTTACAAGTGTTAAAATAATCGGTAAAAGAAACGATTCGTTTTGCTTACGGACGGTAAAATTTCGTTGAAATTTCAGCGAAAATTTTACCCTCTGTAAGCTAAACGAGTCGTTTCTTGATTTAGGAACACGGCATAAGTGGTTTAGTAGACAGATTTATGGCCAAAGTTAATATTTTAATATAATCTTCTTTTCATTAAGTAGAATGTGTTTTATTGCAGAACAGATATCTGTTTGAATTTCTGCAATATGACCAGGGAAGACCTTCCAACCTACAGAAGACAGAGTAGAGAGATGCTCAAGTGGGAGGGAGAGCCATGCTTCGGCACGTATGAGCCCCCAAATCCCCCACTTGCCTCCTTCCTCTACTCCCAAAGGCCGGCAACGCACTTGTGATTCTTGAATAGCAAGTGTCCATGGGCGTTGGTAGGTCACATACCATCAGATGACGCGTCTGCTCTTTTGCCCCCTATCGCATAAAAGGAGAGAGATATAAGTGTATAAAGAATACTACTAAAGTAGTTGTAATAGTAGCCGCACATTGAATAGTAGAACATAGTCCCGATAATGGTAAGATAATTAAATAAATCGCTACTCTCTGCACATAATAATAAAGTTCATAATTGATCGGGCGGCAACACCACACTGCTATGTGGTGTTGCCGCCCGATAAACCTAGAAGTCCCATCCAAAATTAATAGCTCCTAGTAACATATAGTGATCGAAGAGTCTCTATTTCAGGTCTGTCTATAAATAATAATTCTAAATAACGATGGTTGTGCTCGCGACGCGTATATGGCTGTTATTAATGCGCTTGCAGTCAGGAAAGTTGTAACCTTATTTTTGCTACTACATCACCAAGTCTTATTTTGTTTCATTTCTTATTTTTTAGCGATGACTAATAATAACTTGAGACATCTTACACTCGGCCGTCTGATCCCAAGCTAGGCAGAGCCTGTACTATGGTAACCAGACTGCTGATATACATACTTATATATTACTAAATACATACCTATTATACTTACTATTATAGGGTGTATTTGGAAATAGAACACTTAAATCACCGAAAGGGTAACTGCATGCTAGAGACATACACATTGCTTCTACTCCACAAAATAATTTCTCTCCTATTGTGAGTAGAGTAATCGTAGGAGTAGTTGCTAATAAATTTTTATTCATGTTAAATTTTATGACATTTGTAATTTGAAATTAATTTATTGCAAGGTATATATTAATTATTATTTCCTTTGTTAGCATAATAATCTTTTTACTTAATAATATTATAATTTAGTGAATACATATGTTCTTAATTATATTAATTAGTCTAGAAGAAAAAAAAAAGAAAATTTGCATGCCATCACTTAATGTACCTCATTTAAGGAAAATAAAGCATTTATATTTGTAGCAAAATTACTCTCGGACAAAGAACATATAATAGTACTCATCACACAATTATTTGTCCTGGGTGGGAATCGAACCCACGACCACTGGCTCAGCAGTCAGGATCGCTAACCAGTAACCAGACAGCATAAAGCGCCTTATGGAATAGGGTTTGTACTTTGTGGTCTTAACATTTGCTAAAAAATATCAAAGGAGAGACTGAATAAATTCTTCCATTACAGCTTCTTTTTATGGAGACTCTATTTTCTTTTTAATCAATGTCAAAACTGTAGATTCTGTGGAAACCTGTGACGTCACACGTTGCTATCGTCACATTAATTACTAATGTCTAGTTATACAATTAAAAAGTAAGAACATAGTTGAAAATAATATCTTACGAATATAATATTTCAACGTTTTATACAACACATAATTTCATGAGAAAGACGAGGATAATTTATTTTAACCATAGACATACATCTACATAGTATAGAGGGGCTTCGGCATAGACGATATTCTAACATCTACTAATAAACCGATTTTAATGAAACTTTGCACAATGTGTACAACTTGAGAGACACGATAGGTTTTTTTTTAATTTATTTACTATCCACAGCAACGCGTGGCCGTATATCAATACAAATAATTAAAAATTGAAGTGTCTGTATGTAATGTCAAAATATTTTTTTTTTACGCTCATACAGTTATTTACACGACACCTAGGCCTAAATAAAAAAAAAATTTTGTCTGTCTGTGTGTCTGTTTGTTCCGGCTAATCTCCGGAACGGGTGGATCGATTTGCACGGGACTTTCACTGACAGATAGCTGGTGTTATAAGTAGTAACTTAGGCTACTTTTATTTTGCAAAAAGAATTAGGGTTCCGCGCAAAATATATAAATATGCAAGGATGGACAGGACGCGGAAGGCGGAGGACTGGATGTAGCGCGCATTGGAATAGGCCCATGTCATGCAGTGGTCTACGATAGGCTGATTGATTGATTGTGAGTTTGTATTTTTATTTTCACGCCTTAACTACTGAACTACTGAAATCACATAGGGTACCTTTCATCCAGAGAAAGTTACCCTAAATTGATCGTAAATATTAACATTAACGAGAGTTAAGCTGCAAGCTAAACTTTTTTTTTTATTTAAAAATATTACTAGTAATGTGGGTCACACATTACTAGTAATCTCGTTAACCCCTCCAGCTAAGCTTAACGCTCGTGTTAGGAGTGGGTTCACGACGGTAGTGCACGGGGATGGGTTCGAACCCGCAACCACTTGATCGCAAGTCCGACGCCTTAGCCATTACGCTACCGCCGCTTAACTAGTTCATACATACATATTTACAATGTACATAAACTCACGTTTGTATCCCCAAAGAAATAGACAGAGACGTATTCAACACCCACATTTTGCCAACTATGATTAATTTGGTCCCACTCACGTCATAGGAACAAGCCTACTGCCTTCCACACGGCATTTTGGGAATTAAAAATGGGAAAATTGGAAGTATTTTGAAAGGTTGAGGTAAGTAAGAAGGAAATGCAATGAAAGGAAAGGGATATTGAAGCTATTTCTTATTAAAAAGGAGTGTTATGATCATGACACACTTACCTCTCTTGGCACTTCGGACATCGGAGCTGACGGTCTCTATGGACAAACTTAACGTGGTTGTTCAGGGTAGACTTCTTCAAGAATGCCTTGCCGCAGACCTCACACGCGTGGGGTTTGACACCAGAGTGTGTTCGTAAATGGGCGCTTAAACTGAGGACGAAGGTAGTATAATATTAATACAACAACAGTCAAAAACACCTATTACCCTGTGGAAAACGCATCGGGCTATTGGTGAAGTGGTATGTCAAAATCGAGCCAACTTTTTTATTAGTGCTAAATTACTATTGCAATTACAAGGCTCGCCGAGCGAGGGGCTCGTGGCTAAGTGGTAACCGAGGGTTAGCACATTACAAGATTAAGTAATACTAGCCAGATAAGTCTTAGAATGGGTAACCATTCTTAACACATTGAGACCCCTCCGTGTCTCGGAGCATTCTGCATTCGTTACGGGTAGTTGGAGCCTTAAAAAGTCCGACAACCTATCTAACTACAGAACTTCGATATCGCCTAGTACTTGGGTTGTGGAGGTCTGATGGCAGTCGCTTCACGTAAAATACCAAAGTTCGGCCGTTTCGTAGTAAGACTGAAAGCCGACCTCAAGTTAGTTCGGAAAAGGCTCGGAGGATGATGAGTTACAGGGCTCGGCGACCCTGAGCTGCTCGAGCTATCGCTTACACTTACCAATCTATCCGTATAAGCAATATTCCTCCTACCCTTGGCTTACCTTCCTACCTACCTTTCTCTAACAATATACTCCCAAATTTCCCATTTTTAATTCTCAAAGTGCCCAGTTGACAGCGATAGGGATGCTTTATTACGTGAGTGGGACCAAATTATATTTGGCAAAATGTGAGTGTTGAATACGCCTCTGCCTACTTTTTAACACGATTTCATGGATATACGAGGGGCCGTTTTTAAGTTCGCGGAATGGAGAACAAGGATAGTAAATAAAAATGAAATTTTATTTTTTATTTCAATATATTCACCTGCAACCCTAATACACTTCTCAGATCTATCAATTAGTTTGTTTATACCTCCATAAAAAATATTGAATCTTTCTCCTCTCTTTGAAATTGCTTCTTTCACTTCTTCATCGCTTTTAAATTTCTTCCCCCGAAGTTCTTTTTTCATTTTGGGGAACAAGTAATAATCGCTGGGCGCTAGGTCTGGACTATAGGGTAGATGATTTATAATATCGAAGCCTACTCTGTGCAGGGCAGCCAACGCAACGCGACTCTTGTGAACCGGCGCATTGTCATGCAGGAGCAACACACCTTTCGTCAATTTTCCTCTTCTTTTCTCTTTGATTGCTTCTTTGAGCTGTTCTAATATTGAAGCATAATATTCGCCCGTTATAGAGACACCTTTATCTTTGTAATCGATCAATAATATTCCTTCTGAATCCCAAAAGATCGTCGCCATGAGTTTTCCAGCTGATTGTGTCACCTTAAACTTCTTGGGCGGTGGTGTACCTTTTTATGCCACTGCATGGAGTCTTGCTTAGACTCAGGTTCATAATGGTGAACCCAAGTTTCATCCCCAGTTACAATCCGGGCCAATACACCATCTTTATCCTCACTACAGAGATCCAAAAACGCACGTGAACATTCGACGCGCTGTTGTTTTTGGGGCGGCGTGAGCATTCTTGGCACCCATCTTGCACTGACCTTTGTCGTGCAAAGATTATCATGCAGGATTTTAAAAATGGTCGTATCGGATACTCCAGACATTTCTGCGATTTGTTTCTTCTTTAGCCGGGCATCTTCCAGTACAATTTTTTATACTTTTTCAACAAGTTCCGGAGTAGTCACGTCAATAGGCCGACCTGGTCGGGGGTCGTCTTCAATCGACTCTCTGCCTTGTTTAAAAAGTCCATGCCACTTATAAATCATTGTTTTCCCAGGGCAAGATTCCCCGTAAACCAATGACATCTCTTTCATAATGTTTTGAACAGACTTTCCTTGTTTAGTCAGGAACTTTATAACGGCGCGGTGTTCGATTTTCTCCATGTTTTCAGTTTTCTTCCCGATTGAGTTGCTTGATCAGCGATAGTTCAAAGACTAATGAGCCAATTAAGATAAAACTTGGTATTTATACTAATATTGAGTCAGGGAACACGTTACGGCTAAAAATATCCCCACCACTAACTCCCATCCCCTCCATTCCGCGGACTTAAAAACGCACCCTCGTAGGTGTAAATTTAGAGATTATTGCGGAAGCCTAAATTAAAACGCGGCGCCATCTGTTTACGAATAACGGAACTAATATGTTGTAACTAGAATTTTCACCGATGCTGTTTTTTTTTATGGTATAGGGGGCAAACGAGTAGATGGGTCACCTAATGGTAAATGACTACCGCCGCCTATGGGCACCCGCAACTCAAGAGTCACATGTGCGTTGCCGGCCTTTAAAGTAGGAGTAGGGTTAGGGGGGGAGGAGGGGAGAGGGAATTTTTCACGGGCAAGTTCACGAACATTCTGTAAGATAGGCCGCCGATAGCCGATAGAACTTTCTGTATAAAAGGTCACCGGCGGTAACCGGGGTAGATTGATTCGGGTATTGCGATACTAAGAATTAACAAGTGCGAAGAATGGCGAAGAGTACAAGCAAATTATTTAAGAAGTTATTTAAATAAATTGTGTATATTTCATAATGAATTGGTGTATTTCTCTTATCAAAAAAGCCGGTTCGTAACAATATTATATTTGTCACGTTTTCTATCCATGGTCCAAAGTGAGAGTGCGTGCGATTCAGCAGCCTATATTGCCAAGAGGTACGTACGCTAAAGAGGCGTTGGAAAAAGAAAACCTATGATCTTGGACGATCTCAAACCCAAACCTTATAGCAGAGTCTGAAACTATTATTTCATCTCAAATAAAATAAGTTTTCATTTTCAGTGTGTTTGACTCCCAACTTCACTTCACCAAAAGAAAATGCTTTAGCAATGTTAAAAAAAAGTGTGTGTGTGTACTTATGTACGCACGTAAGAAGTTTTACTTCTTTGGCGTAACAAAATAAAAATCTTTCTAAAAATTTCATCATCATCAATCATCAATTCAATTTTTTTTTCAATTTCTTTTAATTTTTTTTTAATTTTTTTTATTTTATTCGGGCTGATACAAAACACGTGTTGTCGGTTCAGAAACACTTGAATAAATATCGTGAAGTTGGTTGGTTGGTTTTTTTTGAAAAATGTTGACTAGCTAACTTCAGGGTGTCGGTTTTTCGTGACGCATTGTAAGAATTTACTCTCATAATTTTTCCCTAACGCGCCAAAAGAAGTATAACTTCAAAATAAAAAGAGACTCAGAACTAACCTAGACCTCGCACTCAGCACGTTATCACAAACAGGACACTGCACTGTCCTACCTTTGTGTATAGCAGAGTGTCTCGCCAACAGATATTGGCAGGAGAACGTATCACCACACACTTCACAGATATATTTACTCTTGTCTGCGCAGTGGACTTTTCTTATGTGCGCCTTTAGCAGTTTCCTTGTTGAGAAAATGCGGTTGCAGTTAGGCTGTAACAAGTTTTTTTATAGTTAATTTTCTTATTGAGAACGACCGAGAAGTTTGTAATATTGGAATACTTAGAAAAGCAGAAATAGGCACTGATTTAATTCAGAATGGTTGACATATTCTGCCCATAGTAGGTTTTATCTCTTGAGGACTTGGCGAAAGACCTTTTGTTAAAATTACATTAACGCAATTTGAGAGTCCAGTAGCGGATACTTTCGGAGGCTATGGATACGATCTAATACAGACCCTGTGCCCACTCGTAACTCCGAGAGATGGGAGCTATTAAATATCACTTCTGATAGGGCTTTTTTCAAAGACCATAAGCCAAGCAGGAAGGCAGCCCTTTTAGTGCTTCTTGTGCCTCTTTCAAGAAGCCATAGGCGTCATCTTTCCTGGCTTTTGGCATCCGGGGAGATGTATTTGCCTTCAAATAGCCCTATTGCATGTAATAGAGAGTAGGATCTCATGAGGCTGGTAAACTTTTCGGGTACCGGCAAAAATCGAGAAACCATGTATCAACGGTAGAAAAGGCTTAAAAATAAAAAATAAATAGAAAACAAATACCTGTGGACAAGATAAGCTTGATGGATCTTCAATATTGATGTGATATTTTTTATATTTCTTGCCTGTTCGTTGTTGTACGGTCACATTATCAACGACAATGATCTTATCTTGGTGAGTCTCTGGGTTGATTGTCCCATCTATGGTAAAATCAAATGATATTCATGACAATATAAGTATACATTGACACAAGAGTGGATCATTTTTCATTCATTCTTGATCGACTGTGCTTAGACCTGTTCAGCCGTTCGAAGATCATCAGCTCTTTTGTAATCGTTGAAGGGATTTTCGAGACGTTGGTATTTTAAATTTATTATTATTTAAAATACTGAATTACATCTTGTTCGAATTTTAATAAACGATGGCTGTGAGGACTTGTAATTGTGACTGAATGTGCGTCTTCTATGGAATATAAACGGGTACAATACTACATTTAACAAACCACGAATTCATGCAATCTATAAACCATAATGATGATTAGGTAAATCAAGTTATTACTTTTTTTTACAGTAAGCTGGAGAACGTATTCATAACTAAAGATTTTTGTTATTTTTATGTGTTTTTTGTTATTTTGTTATAATTAATTTAAGATTTATTTTCTACTAGCAGCGGTCCGCGGTTTCATCCGCGTAAGTCCCGATCCCGTTGGAATATCGGGATAAAAAATCTATGCGTTAATCCAGGTCTCCAGCTATCTACATACCAAGTTTCATCGCAATCGGTTCAGTGGTTTTTGCGTGAAAGAGTAACAAACATCCATCCATCCATCCATCCAAATGTTCACATTTATAATATTAGTGGGATTCTTCTAACCTAGCTATAAAAAAAGCTAGGTATTCTTAGTATTATGTACACGCTATCAAATTTTTTTCTTTATTTTGGATCACAGGTAGGTACACCCTGCATGAGATTCATATAAGCGATCAAAGTCGTCTAAATCATTTGAAGCAAGATTCAATTATAAATTTACTTTTTACAATTATGCAAATTGTTATGATAGACCAAGATCCCAGGGCTAATGGTGTGGCTGCCTTCTATTTGAGGGCGGCCAAAGTCTGCTAGGGTTCTCGGGGACTTCCTTCCTAGGGTATACCCGAGTCCCTTGCGTTAGACTCACTTATTACGGAACGCCGTGTGGTTTTAGTCGGTTCGAGTCCGACATACCACTTCACCAATAGCCATGGTGAGGTGACGACCCGTGGGAGCTTACACAGGAAAAAAAAAAAAGATCCCAGGGCTGCCAGACCTTATTTAGGCTGGCATTGATCCACTTACAGAGTGTAAGTGCAAATCGCGCAGTAGGTCTTCCCAAATAAATGAGCCGCTGACTATGTGGCTACAAGTGTGCTAGGCCTGTAAACCGGTATCAAAATATCATCACGGGGACCGAGTACTTGTTTGCTAACATAGTTGTATAAAACACAAAGTGGTAGTTACATTTAATACCTTGATCTTTTTAAAGTGGGAGAGCAGTGTTTCGGCAGGTTGGGCCGCCGGAGTCGCCGCTCGATACCACGGCCTCACAGAAAACCGGCTGTGAAGCAATGATTGCATTGCATTTCGATGCGTGAGTGAGGTTACCGGAGGTCCTAACCCTTACCTCTCCCTTATTCCCGCCTTCCCCCTCTTCTCCTACTCCCACCTTAAAGGGCGGCAACGCACTTGTGACTCTCAAGTTACAGGTGTCCATGGGCGGCGGTAGTCATTTACCATCAGGTGACCCGTCTGCTCGTTTGCCCCCTATACCATAAAAAAAAAAACTTGGCAGAAACTATGACGCTCAGAATAATAACGCATAGAAACCGCGTTAAGTACAAAACACGAGCGATATCGTGTGTCCACTTCATTTTCTTTGTATGCGTGAGCCGCATGTGTCTACGTTCCTCAAACGCACACAAATATAATTTTCAGTATTACAATCATTAGGTTTTTTACCCAAAATATGGGAAAACGAGGATTCTGGATCCAATCAAGACAAGCATTTTATGTTATCAGGAATGTTAACACATATAAATACTTTATTATATGTATTTGTATTTAGTTTTAAGTTTAAATATTTATTTAGATATGTATTTAGAAGAGTTGATAATCATTAATTAGATAAGATGAAGATGATTTTTTACGTAATATTACATATTTAAATAGAGGTAAAAATTTTGTTTATTTCAAAGTAAAAGAAAATTAACCAACTATAAATCGAATTAAGAATGGGATGTCGTTAAAAATTATAGAAATAAAAAACATGTTAATCAATAACTGTAATATTTATTTTAACACTCTTCAAACCAATAAACAGCTTATATTAAATTATATTAAAAACCTTGCAGTTGTAACTGCTTCCTGAAAAGCTTTCGCTTCGATTCAACATCTCTTATCGTATTTTCTCTTTTCGAAACATAAAAAAACCTCGTTTTAACATATTTCTTCGCAACAAGACGTATTAAATTCGTGTTATGGATATGACCGTTTACATGTTCGTCTGATGTGGGAAAGCAGGGAGTACCTACAAACGTTTTAATTATCACGAGAAGGAGGCGTTTTAATGCTTGAGAATTATTTGTCAAACGATTTTCTTTAATAAAATTTCTAACAGCAGCTTCAGCAACGCAACATATAGAAATACTTCTTTTGAAGCATAGCTCAAACCACCTTTATCTCTCAATACAACTAATTTGTGAAACCAAAGTTCAGTTGTTGCTGTTAGGGCATCTACGCAAAACATACATTTTAATTTATTTTTTAATTTAAACACTACAAAACCAGCTATGTAACCTACAATGTGGTTTGTTAAAACATGGTTTTCAGGAATACCAAGCACGCATCTGAGGAAATATTCATCGGTAGGCCTTGTGGTTATTACAGCTTCAGATGATTCTTCATCATCCTCGTCAAACCTTTGACATGATGTAGTGCCATTTATGCACTTTAATGCTGAGGTACACGTCAAAATGGAAATATCCTCTAATGGAATGCAGTTTCCCGTTTCTCCTGCTTTTATTTCCATGTGGCACATTAATTTTCTATATATACCCTTAAACTGGCGAGCGTTTGGGTTGTCATTATGACCACCGTGCATTTTTTCTTTCAATACATATCAATATCCCTAAAAACCCCGTATTGGCCCGGGTTTTAAGCACTGGTTTATAACTTTTAATAGTTAATTTTACAGACCTTTGGCTCTCTTGGTATGTTCTTTTACGGGTAATTTTTATATTTAAATTCAAAATGTATTCTCTTATCTGTTTTAAGAATGTGTAAACTTCATCTTTGTTTTCTAAGCAAAGTGGGTGATTAAAACCATATTGAGTCAGTCTTCTCGTGTTAAAAATATCAAAGATATTATTAAAGAGCATGATGAATTCCTCAGTAGCCGCACTATTTTGAAAATCGGGCAGTTTTAGATCTTCTCGACAGAATCTTAGGGCTATTGCAACACTCCTGCTGAGAAGCTGCACAGCTAACTTAACGTTCATGATAGAATTTCGAAAATTTAAATGTTTTCTAGTTAATTTATTTGCTATATGTAATTCAGTATTTTCTTGTAAATTATTAAGTTTAACTATGTAGTCCCAATTTATTTCATTTTCGTCTTTATTGAGAAACGTTTTATAGTTTTCAAAGTGGTTACGCACTAACTTCACCATGTGGCTTGGATCCAAAAACACTGCAACGTTGTGCTCTGCAGATGGGTGTTAGAACGTAGTTTTTAACTGATTTGGGTTTTTAATTTTGCACCCTAATAACTCCATACACGATAAATTGGTCGGATGACCATCAAAGGTCAAAGACACAACTTTTACGCCAGCATCTTCACATTTTGTCAAACAAATATTTATGAGATTAGCTTTTTGTGTACCGGTCAGACCATGGGTCAGAAAATAGCCTAAAGGAATTTTAAAATGTTCGTTTAGGCAAACAAGTAAAAACACATAAGCCTCAGAAACCTTAAAACCACTGTCTGTTGTACCCGCACCCATGTCTACATCCATGGTTTTGGTTGCCGTCCCAAATGCTCTGTTGCCTTATCGCCATTTCGTCGGCAACCAAAGCACAAATAAGTTTTTTATTTGAGTTTTTTATCTTCAAACTGAGTAGTTCAAATGCTTCACTTGTAAAACCTGGTGCTCCATCAACAGTCCGGTACCAATTCGTCAAAGTTTTCGGGTGCGGAAGACAAGTATCAATGGGTCGCTTTTTATTTTTGCCTATTTTCTTCGAGAGACTATTGTATAACTCTGCTGCAAAAGTGTTCTTAGATAAAATATTGGCGATATCATTATCAATAAATCGTTGCTTTTTTAGGATTAGTACAATTTGTTTGAGTGAAGCGTTTCGTTTCTTTAATCTCCGATTTTTTTGATTTAGTGTTTTAATTAATCTGGCATGTTTAATTTGAAGTACAGTTTTTCTTCTCAAGTCCCGGCGTAATTTAGGCTTCCTAGGAGTATCCAAGATAGAATCTAAATCCGACGAGTGAATTTTCTGGAATTATATACATTACTTAGCGTAAAATTTATTACGATGTTTATTATTAAAACTTTTTTTGTGTTAAGCAAGTAAATATTCTTACAGGCTCAGGTTCTTTATTATGAGAAGTTTCTTCAACAACTCCTTCGGCATTATTTTCGTCTGCTATTTTAGCACTTATGATCTTTACATTTTCAGGTTTGAATGCAGTAGTCACTTTTGATGGTTGGTCGGTGGAAGTGCTCTGCTATAAAAAAAATATTGAAATGAGATTTACCGTGGATATTTATCATAATTTATATTGTTCAATAGTTACTTACAGGGCGCGAACTAGGATATCTTTCAGTATCGATCTCAACACGAAGTCTACTATCATGTGGTTCCTCAGATTTTTTGTTATTCTCGCTGTCAGACTCTGAAGAAGACAGGAACAAACGCTGAAGTTTAACAAAACGTTTGCAAACCCTAAAATGTACATAAATATAAATCCAATAAAATTATAATGAGGCGCAAACAGACAGACAAACTTCAACATACTCGACAAACTGGCTAAACTTGTTTAAATGTTTGATGACGTAAACAAATGCATTTAGATAGGTACATTACCTTTGCTGGTACAGCACCACGGTGTTTTCTTCGCATAACTTTTTCCGTTGAATACATATCCTTGTTGCGGAAATGCATTGAGCATATCTTTGTGTTTTTACTTGGCTTCCATGAAGCCTCTTTGCGATTACGTCTAATTATTTCAATCCAACGATTGGCTTTCACAGAGTCGACTGGAAAACTTAAAAAAATAATCAAATAGATAGGATATTCATATTGCATTAAATACACGAAATTACACCGAATTAAACAATCACAGGGAAAAAACACAAACATAGTTATTTGGTTCGGTTTTATTTCATTACATTTAATTACCAATTAAGTTTTCATGTTTTCAAGGAAGCTACGGAACCCTCGGTGCGCGAGTCCGACTAGATATTGGCCGGTTTTTAGTCTAAAAACACTGTAGCTTGTGATATTGACTATTAAGAGCTCTCAATTTTAAATATAATTTATCTAGTTCAAGCTCTAGTTAGTTCAAGTTTAAATATAGTCTAGTTCATGGAACTAAACTAGACTATATTTAAAATTGACAGCAAACACAGAATCGCCACCAGTATGCTATTTATAACGACTTTAAAATAGGAACCTTATGCCAAGTTAGTTTCTCGGAACTGGCAAAAATATATAATATGCATTTTAAAAAACTATTTAACAAAAATAAGGACCAAATTAAAACCAATGTGGGTATTTATTTCCCATAACTAGCAACACTGTATTGTTATAAGTACGGATAGTAGAATTTTTGTTTGATGATTGATTTACGTAAAAATAATGTATTAAATGTAAGTACTTACTTGTCAAATGTAATTAGACCACGTTTTTTTTTGTTTTCCTGAAGAGTTAGAACACCTCTTCGCGAGCTGTGTTTGACAGAACGTGACATTGAGTACTGACGACTCGTTGAGCGTACTTAGCCATATATGGCTAAGTTTTAGTTGCCTCACTTTATGCACTCGTATTAGGTTTCTATGCGTTATTATTCTAAGCTATGACGGTTCAAATATGAACAAAGTCTCCGATTTACGTTACTTTTTTTACGTTCAAAAGGCTTCGATTATATCTATTCAAAGTTAGTCTTTCTAAAAACATACATATTACGTATTTGTCCGTAAATAATGTTACTTTGTTTATTTGCTCTTTCCAAATAATTCGAATCAAAATGGATAGGTTAAAAAAAAAATATATATGTAATGGTCATTATATAGAATTCAGAAATTCATTATATAGAATTACTAGGTAATGTTACTTATGCTAATTTTATGGGTTCGATTCCCACCCAGGACAAATCTGTACCTTTAGTGAAGTGATTAAACTAAAATGATAGTTTCGTGAAAAAAAAATAGGCAGTCATTGGACTGCCTATTTTTTGACAGAAGGGAAAATTTAATCGAAACGAACTTAAAACGTCACATTAGCAGGTTGGTGACTTTATTTAATAAGGAGCTGACAGAACTCAATGTTCAGATTAGCGCCCTCTAGTGGATCTATATATGTATTATTACCGCGACGGTCACGAGTTCAGTGGTTCTTCCCCATAGGAAAGGTGCACAACGTGCCCAAAGAAGTTTTCACTTAAAAAAAATGGCCAGGGTCCCATATCTGTATCTCATGCTGGCTATTGCGTGGAAGTCTGAGCTTTCTGCCTTTCCTCTCAAAACAACTGGGAAATATATTTCAACAGACTACTTGGGTAAATCAGGACTTAACAACAGTAATATTTGTAAGGTACTAGCAACACGCCCCGGCTTCGCACGGGTACAAATTATAAACTAAGCCTTCCTCATGAATCACTCTGTCTATTAGTGAAAACCGCATGAAAATCCGTTCCGTAGTTTTTCAGTTTATCGCGAACAGACAGACAGACAGACAGACGCGGTGGGGGACTTTGTTTTATAATATATAGTGATGTAAGTTACTAACACACAAAGGAAGTGGACAGGCCGCATAATTAGAGTAACAGACAAATGAAGCAAGAAGATCATTCATTGGTTCCCTAACAGCAAAATAAATAAACTAGGGTGACCAATCAAACGCTGGGCTGATGAGATCAAGGCGACGGCAGGCAGTTTGTGGACTAGAATAGCTGGAAACAGGACTCTGTGGAGACATTTGGGTGAGGCCTTCGACACTATGTATCTGTTTCCCATATATAGTGTTGAATTATTAGATTAAGTAAAAATATGTAAAGATTTAAAATATGAATATAAGCTATTATTATTAAATTCAAATTCAGTATCTTTCTTTCAAAAAAATTGATCATCAATTATTCTAAATGGTCAATTGAAAAAAATTTTTTAATAACTAATAATTCTTTAAAAAAAACCTATTCCATAAAAGACTTAATATGGTTTTCTCATGGATGCCATTGTCAGAACTGTACCAAATTGAAATGGGACCAAGGGAAGCACCAGCTTTCAAATAAAAAAAGAATCATCAAAATCGGTTCACCCAGTGAAAAGTTCTGAGGTAACAAACATAAAAAAAATAAAAATACAGTCGAATTGAGAACCTCCTCCATTTTTGAAGTCGGTTAAAAATTATAGATCAACACACACAGAATCACCGCAACAAATATTTTGCTTTGTCAAATGTAAAATTATTAAAGAAAAAAATGGATAACTTAATATCATATCTGCCTGTGTCTATCTATAACTGCCCATTTCCTTAAGTTATTATACTAAGTTAAGATAATGAAGGTATTTTCACGATTACCAAATATAGTAGCTTTGAGTATCTTGTACTACATCTACAAATGAATAAAATTAGAGTGTGTTTGTAATATTAAAATAACCGCTTTTTACTAAGTGCATTTGGATGTATACACAGTACATATACCAAAACAACATTTTTCACAATTTTTATCTGTCTGTCTGTCTGTTTGTTTCGGCTAATCTCCGGAACGGGTGGATAGATTTCCACGGGACTTTCAATGACAGATAGCTGGTGTTGTAAGGAGTAACTTAGGCTACTCTTATTTTGGAAAAAGAATTAGGGTTCCGTGCAAAATATATAAATATTTAGACACGAGTGAAGCCGCATGGGAACAGCTAGTACCAAATAATATTGTACTATTATTCATTACAATTGTATACATACACATATTCTATGTGTTCTGTCTGTCCCTACACTACCAAACAATTACATCATGTAAATTTTGGGGTATTTAAGTAAAAAATCTTACATAGTTAACATTGACTTACACTCAAATTATCCCTATTAAATAATAATAATAACATGAATTTAACTATGATTCACAGACAGAATACCTATTCAAGGGATAATGAGTTATAAAATATAGATTGATACACTCCCAATATAGGTTCATATCTTTACTAATATTATAAAGCTGAAGAGATTGTATGTTTTGTTGAACATGCTAATCCCAGTAACTACTAGTTCAAATAAAAAAATATTTTAGTGTTGGATAGCCATTTATCTGGAAAGGCTATGGGCTATATAACATCATGCTAGAACCAATAGCAACGGAGCATCAATAAGAAATGTTGCAAAAATGGGGAAAATTTATAAAAGTGAATGAAGTTGCGCGGGTCAGCTAATTCAAAATATACAGTGTAAATACAGAGGAATAAAATTTTTCCAAACTTAAGGAACTTGAATTTATCGCGAGGCTCTAAGTCTAAGCTCAGTGCCAGTTATGAGGTCTAGTTTTATCTCAAATATCAATAACAAGCCTGTTGCATTTTTTTAAATTATATTTTTATTCTTGCGTAGTTGATGGCATAAAGCCTTTTTTTTATTAACTGGTAATTTTTTACAGTAAATTACAAAACAGACAATATTATTTGTACTTACTTTTGTGAGAGTTAATTCCATTTGAAATATTTTCGAATGGTTCAGCAAACACTACACTACTAACTCGATAGAACTTGGATTCAACTTCACGGCCTAGTCCTTGTAAGGGCTAAAAAAGTGGGAAAAAAAAAAAATATTTTATTAAAATTCTAATTTTCACAGTAAGCGGTAAGTGAAAATAGTTGTAGGTAAAGAGGAATATTAGCCAGCAAGAATAACGAATATAATGTCAACATAAATATGTCAAATGTTAAAAAGAAAAATCATTTTTGCATACACTAACATCATTGGTTTCTGTGTTGTATTTGTCACTATATTTATGTCTGTCAATTATATCACACGACGCATTAACAAAATTAATATCGGAACTAATATTTTTAAATCGTTCCATTTAAAAAATGTTTGTTCTCATTTATTTACTTCCATCGATCGCAATTTTCGCAATCCGTCGACTTTTCTTACTGACACTGACAGTGACAAGGCAATCTAAAAAATAATACTACTATTAGTATTATTATCCTAGTTGTACTATATTAGCTGCGCCCCGTGGTTTCACTAGCGTAAGTCCTCATCCCGTGGGAATATCGCGATAAAAATGAGCCTATGTGTTAATCCATGTCTCCAGCTATCTACATACCAGGTTTCATCGCAATAGGTTCAGTAGTTTTTGCATGAAAGATACATCTTCACAAACTTTCACGTTTATGATATTAGTAGGATTACAAGACGATAGTACAAGTATTTGACAATGGACTTGACAGTAGGTCAAAATAGATGGTAATTTTAATATCCAAATAAAAATGACATTTGCAAAAGTAAAGTCTGTGCGGAAAGAGAACCGACATGGCATTTATGCGAACTAATAATTATTTTTTCCTTATGGCAACTGAGTTAACTAATGTCGACTAATTCTACTAGTTTCAAGTTTGTAGTTAGATGGAACACTATATACGCGGCGACTTAAACTTTGTAGTAGATGTTAATATCTAAAAAGACGAATACAATATTTTTGTTAGGTTAAGTTGTTACATATGTACATATTATACCTAAATATAAAACCTTCATATCTCTACCCACACATACATAGACAATACATATGTTAATTATATTAAAGTTTGATATTATCATTAAAAATTTTGCTAATATTTCACATAGTTTTAGGGAAAAGTGAGTTAAAAGTGAAGGGAAATTAATGCACGATCAGCTTCGAACAATTATGTACGAGATTTTGATTTAGGACATTGTTTAGAATTATTTTTTATTGTGTACACTATTTTATAGCGTCAATGGGATTTTACACTTTCGCTACATTGGGTCCGCTAAACCTAGCAATTTCTGTTCAATTGACCTACCCTAGTAGGGCAACTTTAATATTAAGTTGGAGACGATTTAACATTAGTTGAGTAGGTCAATTAAACAGAAATGGCTCCGTTTAGGTTAGGTTCGAACTGTGAGTACGAGCTGAGGGAGCGAAGCGAGCGTGCTGCGGCAGTTGCGAGTGCCAGAACCGAATTCTATGACAAACGAAGTACTTGGTCTAACAGCCAACTTGAGAGTAATTTTTTACTTTTTTTGATAAAAACTAAGATCGAACAAAAAAAATTTTGATTGAACAATGAAGAACAGTTAACGAACAGTTGAAATAGCAAAAAAAGAATTGTAAAAATATGACTTCTCCCTGCCAAATTAATGGTACGTTTACACGCTCGCGTTCAAACCGACATTCAACGAGCACAAGGACGTGCACAAGTATGTGAACAGGCTGTTTGTGCATGCATGCGTGAATGTGCTCGCGCTTGCCGCTGACCTGGTGGACTGTCGGTTTTTTGACCCACATCAAAGGGTGAATGTGCTTGTGTGCGTGTTCACACACACGCGCTCGGCGCTAAGCCACGTTAGTTTAGTTTGCATCTTTGTGGCGAACGGATGACGCGACGATCGAATTAAGTTTTACGAAGATGACAAATTAATTTTTGATAAGAAATATGTCGGAATGATCTAGCGAGCAAATATTATTTCTACTACTTCCTGGAGTTTTACCAGGGAGATCAAATAATATGGGACCCCCAAAATAAGCATCATAAAGACAAAAAAACAGTCAGTCGTAGGTCTGCACGTCAGACGTGAAAACATAACTTTACAATGTATTTGTATTTACAAACACACATACACATATCTGTATATATATAAGTAAGTTAAAAATAAAAAGTAGGTAATAACATATCTAAATGTATACATAGGGTACACTGGAAGTTCTGCGCTCCTGGCCGTTTGAAATGTTTGAATTTCGAATGTTATACATGAATGAAATAAATTTTAGGCATTTGTGGTTGAAATCATAGATATATAGGAAACGCTAATATTTTTTAGATAGAACTAGGACATAAATTTGTTTTGATAGCCAAAGCGGTATGACCCTTGACTGGCAAATGAGAGGTCCTAAGTTCAAACCCAAGTATTTCTTTTGACTTTTTGTAAGTTATATTTTTATGTTATATGAGTGTATTATTAAAAAAAAAAGAGAAAACCAAAAAACATTTTCAGTTTTTCGATTCTTTATTAGTCCTCATTTAAATATATAATTAACATGTCATCTAGAACTGGGCTCGGGGATTTAGATTAGATTGAAATCTTGCCCAGCCCAAGAACCAAACAATGGTCAAAACATGGGCACAACACCCTACTGTCCTGTCGTGTATCCACGCCACAATTAATACAGATATGTGTCCGAGCGTGTGAATCAGAGCTGCTAGTAAGGACAAATTATTTTATACCACCGAGTCTCAGAACTTATACAAGATCACGTACTATTATACAAAATCAGTGTTGTACAAAGTACAACTATAATACGTCACTCTGTGGGAATTCCAATAAAATGTTAACAATATAATATATTAGTAAGTAATAAATATAAAGGTGTTTTAACTTTAACGTTTAAGGATTTAACAGTTTACCACAGACATGGTTTGTTTTAAGTATCTCTATGTGTATGTACGTACTTATTTCGTTATAGCGTCAGTTGATATTGTATCCAATTATACAATGCATGCTACTATACAAACAGTTTACATAAGATAACCGAATTATACGAAATTTGTATCTGGCAGCCCTGGTGTGATGGCACGTGTGAGTGCGCAGGCTGCATGGCAGGCTGCGTATCGAGCTGCATGCCAAGCTGCACGGCGGGCGTGTAAACGCACCGTAGGACAGCCAACTATATTGTTCTTGTGTTACGTTTTGTTAACAATTTCTCAAAAATATTAAATCAATCTATTATTTTAAAGTAATATGATACCTATGATATTAACATATTACTTAAAAACAGTAGATTTCAAAATAAAAAATATGAAGATGAAATCCAAATCATTTATTTCATTTACATACTTCAATAGATTATCGTAGTATAAGCATCTCATAAATTATTTTAATTATTATTATTAATAAATAGTTTACTTATATAATTATAATAATGATGATTTGTTAGTCTAGTCAGTACAAATCGGTAAAACGGCGTATACACGGAAAGATTTCACCCAAAATTTGACTAGATTTTCAATCTAATCGTTTCGGTGTACGCAAATCATCAAATTCATGGTCATGCGGTCAGGACTCAGGACCGTCTGACTTGATCGTGTCACATCAAATCGGTTCGTGTGGACGCTAATCAGACAATTTTATCATTTAGTCTACCTGCAGACGGCACACTGAGCGGATGTTTTCTGACTTTTTTAAAGGATTTGTGTATTTACACATTATTAAGGCGTTTTTTCAGCTCGGTGGTTATAATTAATAATACAGGTAGCATTTTTTTAAAAACAAAAAAATGTGAGCCGTCTCGGGACGCCTGGCAGATGTGAAACATCGAGATTATTTTGTAAAAGTCGAATCAAAAGAGAGAATCGTGCAGTCGATTGTGCATGGCGACGCGTCGCCACATCGTACACACTACTGCATATAGACTGAATATATATACCATCATATAGCGTGGCGACGCGTCGCCATGCCAGAAATCAGTTTTACGTGCGGCTATAGATGTTTCACATCAAAAATATAACGTATGCGGTAACTTTTCTTACATACGCTCGTCTAGCATAGAAAATAGAAACAGGTGTAAATTGGCGATTTAATTGGTACGTGTGACGCGAAATCTGTTCTTAAGCCAATTCAATCACACACAAATCTGATCAGGTTGTAAAATCGTATCGTGTGAATGCCGTTTGAAAGTTGTTGTAGTAAGTGTTGGTTACGGCTCGTTAGCAAATACAAAACGCATTTATTCTTTCTTTGGCCAAGCGTGTTTCACGTGAATTTATTTTGTTATTACATTTTTTGCTGTTACTCATGTGCTAAAATCGCATATAGACGCGTAATAATTTGATTTTGATTAGCACAAATATCGTTTAAATAAATAGTTATATTATTTGTTTGTTCGAAAATGGTTGTTGTATCTTCAACATTTTCGGCACCGGCCCAAGGGATTTTACTGCAAACTCCTGATACAAAACTAATTATAAACAACTTGGAAGTGGGCACAGCTACTTTATACATCACAGAAAAGTAAGCAGTATTCTTTAAACTTAAAACTGCATAATGCTCCATGATTTTCTGACAGTGTCAATGTTGGTCGATAAGTACCAAAACAAAAATAAAACAATTTATGTTTAGGGAAAAATGCATGAAAATTTTCCTGGTAGTCTAAATTATTAGTAATGATAAATAGGATTTGCAATTGTGTTGTCGTTCGAGTTATATTCATAATAGAATATTGCGTAATTGAAGTTTGAAAGCTGTTATAGTTGCAAAGTCTGCTATATCCATCGAGCTTGCCAATATGCTATCTAAATTATGCTGTATGATCCTGTGTGAAAATTTACAGCAATAATTTATTTGCTATAATTTTACAATCCAGGTGAACATATATCCAGGTATTATAACATCACAACATTTCATTGAACTCTGATACCCAAGGTAAGATTTATCTTGTTGTATGGGTACCAGGTGCATGCATGCATGGGCGTGAGTGTTATTTACCGAAAATTATCAACATTGCTATTGCATTGAAAATCGGAGTAGGTTCTAGGACTTATTCATTAGGCACTCGGTCATTATTCTCTTACATTGAGACTCACAGAGAGGATAAATATTGCAGGACTTATTTATGTCAAATAAAAGATTTGTATTAAAAGAGAATTTAAAGATTATATTTGTAGATAGAGGAGGTGTATTTAGATCCATAAAAAGAACTCATTTATTTTACTTCAGTAATGTGGTGTGGGGCGGTGGTGAGAGTATAAATGGAGTCCCGTCACCGACAATCCAGTTGCTGTACCCCACAATCTCAATGCATGCAGTACAGAGGACACCTTCACCAGCCTTGTACATGGTCATCAATTACGAGTTGAGGTAAGGTTAGGTTAATGATAAGTTTGAACATGAACTGTTTCATTCTTTAAGAAAAGGTCTAAGGTGCGATTTTTATATGAAACAAAAATAAAATAGTGAAAATTTTGCTAAGGGGTAACTAAGTAGGTAGTAGCACATTACAAGTAAGTGATACTATTACTAAGTCTGACCACCTGGTCTAACTACAGAACTTTGATATAGCCTAGCACTTGCGTTGTTGAGGTCTGATGGTAGTCGCATCACATAAAATATAGAAGTTCGGCCGTATAATAGTTAGACTGAAAACCAACCCCAACTTAATTGGGAAAGGGAGCAGAGGAGGATGATGGTCTATTGTCAAAGACATTCCTTAACCCTTTGAATGCAACTATATGAAGGAAAAATCTTTTGTGCATGTTTTTTTGTCACATTTTTGTGGGAATGGCTTCCAAAATATTAATTAACATTAGAAACATTTTTAAAACAAAAGTTAAGTTGTGGAATGGAAACATGTAACCTAACCTTTAAAAATGGGTTTGTTAAAGATGTTTCTAGTTATTTATTGCAAAGTCAAAAAAGAAAATCCAGAAATGATCACAAAATAGTGAATTCTTCTGGTAATTAATTAAATACCAAAAGTAACTAAATGGTAATAACTAAATAGATAATTGGATAGTTTGTATCTGCAAAATATTATTTAAGACCCCTCAATATTTATCTAAACACTTATCTAGCAGAATGTAAATGTATAATATTCCACCTAACGCCATGGACACAACCATAATGAAAATAAAACATAAACAGTAATAACATCACAGAAAAATCAAATTAAAAAGTAAAAAATCCGTTGTGTGAATATATTTTTGCGTTGGTGTTGGCATGTATACTGATTATTCAAAGGCTTTCGATAAAGTGTCCCAAAACATTTTCTTTAATAAACTAATTAATTATGTTTGTTTGCTTGGGTCTTTGATATTTTCTGTCTTTTATACTTTAGGGATCTTAGTCAGGCTGTGGCTGTTAAAGGGATTTGATCCTCCATTTGGCCTGTCACACTCAGTGTTCTCCAGGGCCTACATCTTGGACCTCCCAAAGTAAACCTGTCTAAAATTACAAGTTTAGTATTACTGTCATGTTTCATGGTCTCTTGTTATAGATTGCCAGGCCAAAACAGCCAGTCCTCAGGAGGTGGAGATGCACCCGAAGATGATGATGAGGACAATGAATTCGATGGTGAAGAAGCATTTACACAACTTCGGTAAGAAAATGGAAATGTACCAATTATAATTTTTTCTTGAGTCAGCAACTACTTAAACTACATAAAAGCACAGTGACTATAGTACACAAGAAGCTTTGTAGTTGTTGCCAATGGGTGGGTCGAAAATAAACACCTTTTTATTTCTATTGGCATCATTTTGGTATAATCTATCTAATAAAAAACAATCATTAAAACCTGTTCACCATTGTTGATAATGCCCGGTAACATACACTTATAACGAGTTACTAATTTTAGAAACAACTACCAAATCAAAAAACTAATTACGCGCCATACTGCTGCCACTTTTTACCAAAAAATTATAGCCTGTGTCACTTGGAATAACTTAACGATATACGTCATACATCCAGATCTGTTCAGGCCACTTTATGGTGGAATAAAGAAACAGTAGTGTAAAAAGCTTCAGTTCAATTTTTGAAGTAGGTAAAGATGATGATAATTATATGCACAACATGAGGTTATGTCTAACGTCGATCGACCGTCTTAACCTGTTGCGGGTCACAGCTAGTGTAAAATTATATTTATTTTTAATAACAGGTTCGTACCACAGAACGAGAACGATTTACAAGCGATGTACAACGCTATGAGTCAGGGCCAGACTCTAAACCCTGACCCTAATCAGTCGCCAGACGAGGACGAAGAAAATTATATGGATGGAGAGGAATTTGATGAAGGTATTGTACATAACTGACGGCTATATACGTCCATTTGTCACCAATCTCTTCAAATTTTAGGTGGCCTTCTTCAAAGGTACATCCTTACACAAATTTTTAGGGTTTCGTACCTCGAAAGGAAAAAATGGAACCCTTATAGGATCACTTTGTTGTCCATCCGCCCGTGGGTCTGTCTCTCAAGACCCTTTTTCTCAGGAACGCGTGGAGGTATCAAGCTGGAATTTATATCAAATACTCAAGTCTACTGTCCCTTAGCTGTGAAAAAATCAAACTTCTAAACCAACGCAATCAAAAGATACAGCCGTTTATGCTGTAAATTTTCGACACTCGAAAGGGAATCAAATCTACAGGGTACTTCCCGTGAACTCAGAATCTTGAAATTTTGTACGAAGCAACGTCTTATAGCGCAGATAAAGGAAAAATTGCGAAAACCGTATATTTTTAGTTACATCATATAATAAAAATATTTTACGGAACCCTCGGTGCGCGAGTCCGACTCGCACTTTGCCGGTTTTTTCTTTTGTTATGTTCATACCAGCGTCGCCTAATTTCAAAATGAAGGAGTTGGTGCTTTTGCCTCTAATAACAACCTTGATTATAAAAGTTTTTATAACTCCTGTCTGTTTTTCAACGGTTACTGTGATATTTATGTTGAAAACTATCTGTGAAATGTGGCATCGTAACTCCCATATGGATAACCCTATTAGCAAGTTAGTACTTAATTTAACTGGGATTTTTTGGTGAGTTCCAAAAATTTGGAATGGTGTAAGAATGGTATAGAAATGCGAGGTATATATTTATTATAAATTCCAGGCGAGGACGAGTTTGAAGATGCTGAAGAAAGCAATATGTCTGCAGACGACCCTGTTCAAATGTTCAGGCAGATGAGGCTCAAGAATGGACACACGCAAAATGGTGAATATAAATAATAGTTATTTCACTCCAATACGTCTGTAATACAGAGTTTCACAAAGATCTGTGTGGACTAACGATTTTTGTTTAATTAAATGTACAATTATTAAGTTTTCGTACTACCGTAAAACGTGACTTCAACGTTGTGTGCCATAACATACATGACAATGGTGTCTAAAAGACCAAGAAGTAGCTGTCTTATACACTTATAGTGGCGTACTATCATCTGGTGTGGTTATTTGCAAACAAATAAATAATAACTTCACACATCTCACACACGGCCGTCTGATCCCAAACTAGGCAGAGCCTGTACTATGGTAACCGGACTGCTGATAAACATACTTATATATTTCTAAATACATACATATTATAGATAAATTACACCCAGACACAGAACAAATGATCATGCTCATCACACAATTATTTGTCCTGGGTGAGAATCGAACCCACAACCTCTGGCTTAGCAGTTAGGGTCACTAACCACTAGACCAACAGGCCAGTCACATATCTAGCCCTAAACTATCTCTAAACGGTTGTAACTGCATGCTAGAGTCATGCCCTTTCAGTCATTTAAGTAAGTGTTTCATCGTCAAATAAAAAAAGCTTCAACAGGACCTTTGTTTCAGACGAGGCAGAGGATGCAGACATCGGGGAGTGATGGTGTTCAGTTCATAAAGTTAATTGTTTCTTTATTATTGCTTCTTAAATGTGTACACACCCAGGTATGGCACACACACTGACAAATACCACAATATGATAGCTAACATTCATATATCAAACTCATTTAATTGAAATAGCAGTTGTAAATTAATAACTTTGACACTAGTTGAGTTCACAATTGTCTAAATAAATAAGAGTTATAAAAATATAATACTTTTGTAAACTCTCTAAAGCTGCTAATACCTCTCGTATTAGCAGCTTTAGAGAGTTTCATTTGAAAGTCAAATAGATTACAATAGTTCGGAAGACACACACGTAGTTACTATTGTAGTTTGTTTATTTGCATTGCGTTAAGTTTTCTTAAATTATTGTGCCTAAGTGATGCATTGGTCGGCCCTAATAAATGGTTGTTACTACATTTTTGGTTTCATCTATTTTGTACACAACTGTGTACAGTTTTAATATTTCTATATTACAGTTCAAATATTGTAGTTTAGTAGTACTATAAAAACAAGAATGTTCGACTGTGCTATATCATCCAATCTTTTAATAATTACTTTTAGGGTTAGTTTTTTTTTAGTTGACGTCATAGACACATTGATTGAGTATTGTTGAAAACTCGCTGTATTATTTAGCCATTGAAAAGTTCACTGCCAGTACGTTACATGTTGGTAGGAATGAATGTCAGTCTGTGTGCCTACTATTATTATATTTTCACAAAAGATGTGTTAAAAAAATAAATGTTTATAATTTGTACCCACTGGTAATTGGTACGTCAAATTGGTAGCCAACGGTGACAACTTTAATTGTTTTATGTACTTAGATTATTTTATATCCTTAACACACTTAATAAATGTACTACAGACCATACCTGTAAAAAGTTGTGAACAAGCATCATAAATATGTACACTATGGTGTACAATAAATAATACTGGACATAGTATATTCTAGTTTGTTCACTGGAATCTAATACTGTATACATACACATCTACTCATCTATTACTGTGTACTCGCTAAAATTGTACACACGAACGTACACGTGTAATACTGTGTAAACGTGAATGTACACATTAAATGTCATGTATAAACTTGCTGTGCAATGTATTCAATCCGTCAAATTCGTATTGATTTTTCTTATTTGTTTTCTTGTGACATGTCTACCATTTAAATGTACGACTAGTGGGTTAAGTCCACATAGAAGCGAAAGCTTTGCCACAGGACATTAAGTCCTACAATTACTATCTCAATTATTGTTATAGAAATAACAATTGTGTTTTGTACGCCTCTCCAAAGTAGTTTAGGCGGAATTCTATATCAGCCCCTTTTCACCGTTGAAGTCACTGAATAAACGGGGATTAAATTAATTACCAGAAGTCACTGAATAATTAGTTGTACTTTAAAAGCAGTGAATCGGTATGAAAGGAAGAGGCGTGCGTTTTTTTAAATTAGTTAAAACTCGAATACATATATGTATTTCTTTTGTGTCCAACAAAATTACTTGTTGTAATATAAGATATTTTGTAACAGTTTAAATACTAGACTTTGGACTGAATATGCAGAATGTTGTAGTTAGAGAAATAATAAGTTTGGTGCCAATAAAATGTTTTTAAGAAACGATGTGCTATTTTGGTCTATTATTCTGTATAAAAAAAATAAATTGAAATTATTTTTAGGACTACCATACAATATGACATGGGTTCAAGGTCTTCATTTATGTATATGATATACTTCATCGTGTCCATTAAAAGTTTGTAAAATAACTTAAACAAGTTGTGAAACTGTTGAACCTAATGAAAGTGATATAGGTATTGCTGAAGGCAAGAATTTCAGTAAGTCATAGACATTATTGTGAACAATTTAATGATGAAGCTTATAATAAGCTTAAAACAGACTGGCTTGTTGAATTTGTGAAAAAATCTCATCAAATAAAATATTTAATTAGCATTTCTTTTAAATTTTCGTCTTAGTTTACCTGATAAATTTATAGATGCTGGGGTAGACTTGTAGAAGGTTTATTTTCAAAGAGGACCCGACCGTCTCAGAAGCACCTTCCCATTTTACAAACCCTCAATAGCGAACCGCTGATAGCCGGGTCATAAAAATAAACGGGGGACAAATATAGTAATAACTTTAATTACTTGCTACCATGACATTGAATTTCATATATCGTACAGTAAAATAATCATACTTTGTCTGTTATTGCTGTACCGTTGGTATGTGACCGTATTGTTTGAAATATATAGAATGCGACGGAATTGTTTGAAATTTGTCATATTGTCAGATTCAAAATAAGATTTCTGTATAAAAATCACGATTTTTTCTAATATTGTCAGCGTTTTATGTTATTCACGGGGTCTATACGAGCCTAAAATATGACCACACGTTTCTGTAACACTGTATACAGTTCCAGGCTTAGTGTTCATACAAAGACCAAAATCAAAATTTAAAAAAGCAAAGTGCCAAGATACTACACGTAATGAAATGGCCCTCTTCTAAGGACATGTTGCATATTTAGTTTATAATGAATATGTATTTATGTGATATTTTGGTATGAAGTGGCTTTTTGCACGGCCGCTTTAATTTAGAAGCTACTTATGTAACTTTTGGTCGTCACTGTTAATTAAATGTAATTTTATAACATTACGGAATCGTGGTCAAAGTATATTGTACACACAGATGTACATAGAGATTGTTAGTCTTTAGTGTAATATCTCGGTAGGATGTTGTGTGAAATTCTAAGTTCCTATTTTAAAAAACATTTAACTAGATGTGGCGGCCAAAATATCAATTGGGTTTTCTAAAAAAAAAGAAAATTTTCAGGGCTTTTTTCACGGTAACAAATATAAGTAGATGTAACAAATAGTTTTGTATGTAAATTCTTAATGTTTAATCGTCAAAAAATTGCAGAAACCCCTTCTGACAATGCGCGCACAGTGAAATAAACTCGAGATATTCTTACTAAGAAATCCTTACACGTAGGGAAACAGGATTTCATTGCTGTGAAAGGTAGTTTGTTTTCCCACATCGCCATAAGGCTCCCTTCACACTAGCGTTTATCCAGCGTAGGCGTTCGATGATGGCGATGGCGAAGATGGCGAACGTATCCGCCGTCGTCGCGAGTCTGCAGTCGAGCGACTGCAGACTGCGCTCGCTTAGATGAAAATCGGCGTATGCGCAGCGCATACGTTTATCAAACGCCTGCGCTGGAGAAACGCTAGTGTGAAGGGAGCCTAAATCATTTGTCACTTCTGGACATTTAATTAACTATGAATACATGTATAATAATTACCACGACGATAGGAACTATCACGACGTCTGCTTTTCAGCCGACTGAGTTAGTTTTTACAGCGTTTCCCTACATTATTTATATTATTGTATCTTTAAAATATCTACCACCAGTTTACTTTAATTCTTAAAAAAATGGAAATACAAGTTTTACATAAATTATGATGAATATTTTAAATAAAACTTAATTTTTAATTATTATAACATAAATTAATTTTAAAATAAAAACTATTTTGTTCTTATGCCGAAGTACAGAATAGCTGTATAAAAAAATTGTTTAAAATGTAACATTTTTTTAAAGAAATACTATTTTTATGTACTCTTTCGTGAGCGTGCATTGCTTTGTCAAGAGAAGTTTGGCTAACGTTTCCATTACTAGGTTATTCTCCAAGATGTCTTTAATGACAATATCTCATCACGTTGAATTTTAGGTGTGAAGACCTATTTAGTTAGATACATTTTTCACTTTTTGAATTTTATACAGACATTAAGTTCACGGTACGCGCATTGTCACTGTCAACTGTCGTTGGTAAAATGAACGCTCAACACGCAATTAGCGTAGTATTTGTATTCCAAATGTGTAGTTATTGCAACTTGATAAATAAACCATATCAATAAAGTTTTTTGTTTTACTTGTATAAAAGGGGTACGGCACCTGCGAAAGATTAACAGGAGTTAAATGGAGTTCATGAAACTAACATTGTTAAACTGTTTAGAAATAGACCAATATATTAAAAAATCTCTACATATAAAATAAATATACAATACTTTTTTATACTCTTATTTTAGAAAGATTAATGCGATTACGATGTCATTTGATATTTAGGTATATTATTTTATTATGGACTCTATCCCGCGCGAAGAATTTGCGCTGGAATTTCGCCAAAGTCGTGTTTTATAATTATATAAGTTAAATAACAAAAACGTAAAAATTTACGTCTATCATGTAACTTTATTGTTACATTCTGAAATAAATAAATATCAGTTTCCGTAGCCCCGGTGGGCTGCAAGTATTAGGGCGGGTCCGAATGAGGCCGAAAGTGCGTGCGTGGTACCGGTGTGTGTATATTCGATAGATCTCGAGGTTCCAAAGTTAAGCCCAACTCCTACGAGATGTTCGTCAAGACGTACTATTCGGTAGGCTGAAGTAAGGTAATGTTGCCAGGAACAATAAATAAAACAAATATTACACTACTATTTTATTACGAAAACACAATACATTATAGTTCATCTTTATTTTAACAATTAAGAAATATAGCGTCGTGTGAAGAACTCGTACATTTTGTACTTTTTAGAATCATGCACGAAAAACGTTACTATAAAATAATAAAAAAAAAAAACTTTCAACATAACGTTTACTAACTGATTTCAATGTTTTACTAAGAAATACTTAACTATCTCCCGAGATATTGTTATTTTTGTACCAGTCTAAGGACACGCATACAACAATCGACGAATTCGCTTATAATTACTTTATTTATATCATATACTTTATTCTAACAACCTCGATCTATCGACAGCGCGACGAATCGCTAAAAGATACTGTTGTACGAGATGTGGTCGCGAATGCGCGCGGGACGTGACGACTAACGACTGCCTTGTGTTCGTATAAAAGTATTTGTTCGTATCAATCGTAGACGGAAAAGACCCCTGCGTTGTGAAGGGCGAATACCTCTTCTAAGGTATAAGTTTTTTTTAATTCTCTGGCAATTTTTTTTACTATATCTATCAGTCGGTAGATATGTCAGTCGAAGACGAACTGTCTAATATTACATAAAGCTACTGTAAATATAAAAAAATACTTTCTTTAAATATTATCCATCACTACCTTGAATTTTTGTGCACTTGCAACATTTTTCTTATTCGGACGAAGCTAAAAAAACTTGTGATGAAAAAATTTAATAATTTAAAAAATATTGCTCATTGAGTAAATAAATACGTATTTATACAAACAAAAATACAGTACATCAAAAAAATTGTAACAAAATATCGACGCGCACACTCGCGATGTAAGACTGTTGTCATATTCGAAGTTGAAAAAACTACATATAAGCTGTCGGTCTGTGACGTCACAATTTCAACAACTCTTAAAAACTTATTTTGTCTATGGTTATTTTTTCTATATTCCTTAACTAAATTCAGTGTGAATCAAATCATAAAGGCATAATATAATTAAATAATCTAAAGATTTCAATTCTGATGTTTATATTAAATATTGCATTGCTTCATTTCGTGTTCAAGTATTAGTAGTTAAATACAAATCAAAAAAAATAACATCATGATATCTTTAACCTTAAGATTTTAGATTTAAAGTGTTATTAAATATTATCCATTACAAAATAAATTGTATTAAATCTCTTCTACTTTATTCAAATAACAAATCAAACTATTTGTTTAAAATTACATAAATGCTCCACAGAGTTGCTTAAATCGTGTTTTTGTGTCTTGTCACAGGTTTTAACATTAAATTGTACAAACACATATGTATATGTGAATCGTGGATAATTCTAACATTGAACTATTGAAGAAGTGGAAAAAAGTCTGTTCAAAACATTTCAACGGTAAAGTATACTCATACATTATATAAATTTGTCAAATTTACTGAAAACAACCCTCATTTTTCATTGTTTATTTCCTTTTAGACTACTTTAGATATACTAATCGTATATTTTCTAATCCTATATTTCCCACGACAAATATATATCTATATAGAACTGTTTATTGCAATGCAGGGCTAGTGTGTTATACCAACATATTTTCATAAAATAAGCCCCATTTTTAACCCCCGACGCAAAAAGAGGGGTGTTTTAAGTTTGACGTGTCTGTGGGTCATCTTGTCTGTCTGTGGCATCGTAGCTCCCAAAACAATAGACCGATTTAAGTGCGTTTTTTTTTGTTTGACCGTTCGAAGATCATCAGCTCTTTTTTAATCGTTAAACGGATTTTCGAGTCGAGGGTGTTTTAAATTTTATAAATTTATTTTTAATTATATAGCTAAGACCAATCCCTTTTCAAGGCTCCTTTACACTATCCCTTGCTATAAATTCTATATGAATGAAGGGACTATTATAAATATCTGAAATACGGTGGTAAAATATCGAGTGTGACTGTTCGTCAACGTCGTCAACAATCATCGTTATATTTCAGCTATTTTACACAAAACTTTAGTAAATTATACACCTAAACCTTCCTCATGAATCACTCCGTCTACTGGTCAAAACCGTATGATAATCCATTCGGTAATTATTGAGTTTATTGCGTTCAGACAGACAGACGCGGCGGGGGGACTAGTTTTATAATATATATATATATACATATAAAGGATGTGCTCTTAGTCCAACTACGCAGAAGTTGACCAAGTATTTGAGGGACGATAAAGAAACATTACGACGCTTCTGTTGCAGACACATTTTTGTGGCATTTATAGATTTAAAAAATGAAAATTTGATTTAATGATAAGAATCTTTACCGTCAAACAATTGAATCAGTATGTATCTTACGTTATCTAGATCAACTTCGAATATACCCTCATACCATTGTAAATGTACATCAATATAAAACAAACAGTACATAGATATTGAATTTGGTACCATCCGGTGTTAACTCTTAGTGTCAAAAAAGTACTGCTTAGGTACTTTAGTCGATTTTTACGTTCGGGTTAAGTGACATAGCGACACGCGGAGAAATACGGGGGGCAGGTTTCTCTTCATAAATAATCTAATCTGACATTTATGACGTTTGAAATACATTTGTCAAATATTTCAACATCGTTCTATTTTCAAAACAGTGTCATCTTTTATAGTATTCTTAACATTGACCGTTAGTTATAAAAAGTATAATTTCAAATTTGGAATATAATTTTAGTAAGAACATTTTATATATTTTTTTTAAATATGAAATCGTAACAGGTAGCACTTTGTAGAAGGCACAAGCACCCCAAGGCAAGCTTAGATCTAAACAAAACCATCGCGTTCCTATTAACTTATTTATTTCATAATAAACCTGACAAAATTAGGTTAAATAATGGTGTCTCATAATACTAAGAAACATTTTGATGCGTAACATGACCTCGATTTCAAAGCTACACGTTCTTACAATTTCATGTCTCTATGGTAATGTTTGTAAGGAATAACGCTGAGTAACATTTAGCAACTGAATGGGAAAATCCCAAAAAAAAGTAATAATTTTCTTTCTTTAACATCGTAAGTAGAAAATATCTTTTATATTATCTTTAAAGATACATCCAGCATTAGGGAATGATTCGTTTATCGCAGGGGACTTTACAAAAATACAATTTTAAAAAATAGGCAGTCATGGGACTTCCGACAGAAGTGAAAACTTAAACGAAATGACGAACTTAAAACGTCACATTAGCAGGTTGGTGACATTAATTAATAAGGAGTTGACAGAACTCAATGTTTAGATTAGCGCCCTCTAGTGGATCTATATATGTATTATTAGCGTGACGGTCACGAGTTTAGTGCTTTTTCCCCATAGCAAAAGTGCACAAACGTGCCTAAAGAAGTTTTCACTTCAAAAAGACCTAGTAACATGTCGCATTACTAGTATTCTTGTTAACCCCTCCAGCTAAGCTAAACGCTTGTGCATCGTGGGGTGACGGATCGACGGGGTTCCCACAAGCAAAAAAAAAAAAAAAAAGGAGTGAGTTCACGTCGGTAGAGCACTGGCTGGGGATCGAACCCATAACTAATGGGTCACAAGTACGATGAAAGCGTCGAAATCATTACACTACCGCGGCTTTAATGAAACTACCAAATTCATCTAGGAAACCACAAAACTCGATGCAGTTGAGAGTGACCATAAACTGACTTGTCATCCCAGCAGTCGAAAATAGAAAATAAAATCTATTTCGAATTACCGAGTTTGCATTTACATAATACATAACTTCGAACGCACTACTAAAATAAGCCATGTCAAGCATCAAAACGTTCAAGGAACTATGACATCCGAGATATGTGTGAACGCTGCCAATCATAACCCAGAACGTAGAAACAAACTCAAATGTACTGTCCTGTCACAAAACACTACCATCACGCCGTGGTGGTTATGGGGTTACCACTTATAACATCCACAGACTTGGGTTCAAGGATTGGACTCTCTGGTGTACCGTTCACCTCTGTCCGTTCCTCGGGCATCTCAACATCTTTCTGGGGTTCTTGGATCTCCTCCTGGACTTGGGACTTGGTATCGCTATCTGTTGTCTCCTGGCTGGATGTGTCTGTGGTCTCAGGTTTGGAGTCTTCTATTTGTGTTTGGTCAGCTTCGGTTTGTTCTGTATCTGTTATTTGTTCCTCTGATTTTGTTTCTGTATCCTCTTTCTGGTCTGTTTCTTGGGAATTGTCTGTAAATGAAGAAAACGATTTTAATATTCGAAATACAAAACTTCTAAGGTTTCTTGCCCTTTGGGGCACTCCTCGTTTTTCTGTTATCCAGGTTTAAATAACGGATATTTTTTTCCATGTAACGTTGGAAGGATATTGATTTCAATAGGAATGCAGTTGAGATGTTATTAAATATAAAAGGTATGTGAAATCTCCAAAACATATATATTTTTTAATAGAATATTATTAACGTAGATTACACATTACTAGTACTTTTTTTATGGTAAAGGGGGCAAACGAGTAGACAGGTCACCTGATGGTAAATGACTACCGCTGCCCATGGGCACCTGCAACTCAAAAGTCACATGTGTGTTGCCGCCCTTTAAAGTGGGAGTAGGGGAGAAGGGGGGAAGGGCGGGAATAGGGGAGAGAGAAGGGTTAGAGCCTCCGGTAACCTCACTCACTCGGCGAAAAGCAATACAAGCATTGCTTCACTGCCGGTTTTCTGTGAGGCCGTGGTATCACTCCGGTCGAGCAGGCCCATACGTGCCGAAGCATGGCTCGCCCACCAATAAATCCCTTGTTAACCGCTCCAGCTAAGCTTAACGCATGTGCTAGGAGTGGGTCCACTTCGGTAGAGCACTGGGTGGAGTTCGAACCCGCAAACACTTGATCGCAAGGCCAACGCCTTAGCCATTACGCTACCGCCACTTAATTAACCCCAGCACATATCAATTTAGATATTCAAGAGTTTAATTTTCTTATTAATTGATACATTGATATATACGTTTACTCTCGTTCCACCACAAGTGTCATATGTGGTCATATGTGTATGTGGTCATCTCGTCAACTTGCTGGTGTTACCTAACGAAAATGTGTCTCGAAAAGCAATGTAACATTATCTTACCAGTTTCATCCACCTCCATAGGCGTCTCCTTCTTTTCATCACCGTTCACCTTCTGCAAGTTAAATTATACTTATTAAAGTAATTATGATGAACATCAAACCAGGCCCTTGTTCAACTGCAAACAGAAATGAGCGGAACGTTTAATAATCACCTCAAATTTTACCATTTAGAAACGTAAGCTGGTTTCAATTTACTTATGGCTGAAAATTATTTTTTTTAGCCACTTTTCTACCTACAATTTTGAACACGCTCATACTGATAACTATTAGCTAGGACCGGCTGTTGGAGCTTATCTTGTAAATGACGCATGCACGCACACAGATAAAGAATTTATAAGTACTACACCGGTACAAAAAAAAATTAAACATTCTGCTCTGCTCATCAGTGTTCGCAGAGACCTGATTTGTTCTTTTTTCTTTACATTATAATACAAAATATAACTGTTACCATATTAACTAAAGTGAATAATAAATATATGTAATTACAACAATTCATTTTTCAATTCAATTCAACATCTTAGTCTATCCAGCGAGCCTTGGTAACCTTAAGCCAGTAGACAGAACCTCGATTAATTTTAATTTTTTTATTTATTATTGAAGGGTGGCCGCAGTAACACGACTCACTGGTAAGATTAACAATAATCACAATTAAAATACATTAATTTAATACACAACATTACATTAATACCTACTACTAATTGAATAGAAAGTCTTAAAAACAATGGACAAGACAAACTAAAAAAAATAAAAATAAACTAAAAAAAACTAAAAAGCCACCACCATATTTTTATAGTCAATATCATAAACGGGTGTTTATGGATTGATGTTGCTTAAAAAAAAACAAAAATAGTGTTTTTTTCAATTTATGAAAAGGTTAGTAAGTATTTGCTGATGGCAATCTCATTATTAGACATCAAATTATATGGGTCTGATTTATTTTTTGTAAATTGTATAAAAAACTTTGGATCTAGTCACGTCTAAATGCCTTTAGCTCGGTAGAAGGACGAACTCTGTGTATGAAGAAACATGTCCGTCAAAAGTCTGTATTTAGGTGGCGCCACCGTAGCCAGAGAGGAATAAACTTTATTGTACACCAGTAAATATTGCTTAAAGTAACTTTACAAAAATTTATTTATACAAAGAGCGGCCTTATCGCCAAAAGCAATTTCTTCCAGGCAATCTTGGGATGGAAAAATAAGGACCGGAAATATAGCTATAGTTACTAAGAAAGAAAAAGTTCCGCTTTGTAATCGCGCATTTTTCGAAATAAACATTAAATTTAGTGCAGATCACAAGACTTTTTTCATTATTCATCTCTTCATCAACTACTCTGGTAGCTAAAACAATTAAATATTTCAACTCGGCGCACTTCACTCCGTCTATAACTGCTAACTTCATAATTATAACATATAGGGTAACATGACCTAACGTTGGCACCCCCCCAACTTATTGGCACTCCAATCTTACCAGTAAAAAATAAGGATTTACGTCAAAAAACGGTGTTACTACAAACAAAAACGAAATCTTTGGTTATTTATTTTTATATATTGGCAACATTCAACTGTCAACAAAGTCACTTATCTGTCCAACTTTCAAACTTCGTTCGAGTCGTAACAAGTTTTGTGTTTCGTTATCAGTTTCTTAGGATTTTCTTAAGGTGAGTGCCATCCTAATTTAGCTGTTTTTGTAGTAATTTATGGTGGGTATACATGATTATTATATGTTTTTTGGGTTTTGAATAGTTTAGCCACGTATTTTTGTCTTAGTCTGCTAAATGTTTATACAATGTTTTTAATTTACCGCGCTGACAATAACTGGTATGAGGTTCGAACATATTTCTAAATTATTGTCACTCTGCCAATTAATGGGGTTGTATGTCAAGTATTTTTTTTGCATTTAGAACCTTATTTTATTGGCATTAATAAGTTTTTTAACATCAGTATGAAGAAATCATCGTGTTTTCTACAAGATTACCAAATTTTGGCCCCGTGCCAATAGTCTAAATCTAATTACTGGCAGTAATGCCAACATTTGGTATAAAACATGTCAATAATTGGTTTTAGGTGTCGAACATGAAGGAAAAAGAAAAATATACCGAAGAAAGTGTACAAAAAGCTCTGCAAGCGATTCGGGATGGAATGAGTAAAAAGCTGGCTTCGAAAACGTATCAGGTACCGAGATCAACTTTGCAATTTAAGTCAAAATTTCCCAATAAAAAATCTCGTCCAGGTCCAGCAACAGCTTTAACAACGCCTGAAGAATTATGCCTAAAAAATTGGTTATTAGATTGTAGCAAAAAAGGCTTTCCAAAGAGGAAAGACGATTTAATAGCCAGTGTGGCTGATTTTTTTAAGAAAAACGATAGGCAAAATCCATTTAAAGGCGGGGTACCTGGAGACAAATGGTATAAACTTTTTTTAGCTCGTCATCCTGATATTGCAATTAGGACTCCAGAAGGAGTGACCTATTCAAGTGCAACAGTTGCAGAAGGTGATATAAGGCATTGGTTTGATGATATTGAGCAATACTTTATAGACAACAATTTGACTGAAATCTTGAAAGATCCTACAAGAATTTATAACGGGGATGAGACAAATTTTCTTCTATGTCCGAAGAGTGGAGTGGTATTGGCTGCAAAAGGAGAGAAAAATGTCTATGAGATTGATAATGCACCAGCCAAAACATCACTCACGGTGCTGTTTACTTTCGGTGCTGATGGTAGTGTTACTCCACCTCTTGTAATTTTTCCACTAAAACGTTTATCAAGTGAGTTGCGCTCTAAAATTCCTTGTGATTGGGGAATTGGGCTTTCTGATAATGGATGGATGAAGAGTGACATCTTTAAGTCATATATTGAAAATGTGCTTCATCCACATTTAAGTAAAAAGGGAATAACATTTCCAATCATATTTTATGTCGATGGACATAAAACACACTTGACTTACGAAGTAAGTGAACTTTGCTCAAAATTAAATATCGTTCTTATAGCTCTATACCCAAATTGTACGAGGATTTTGCAACCAGCGGATGTTTCGGCATTCAAGCCACTGAAATCGGGGTGGCAAAAAACGGTTCTTGCATGGCGTCGAAATCATCCGTCAAAAGCTCTTACAAAACAAGAATTTGTGCCACTATTAAAGAACACTATTGACGAGAGTATCAACGCCTCTATTATAATAAATGGATTTAGAGTTACAGGACTCTATCCTTTTAACAAAGATGCCGTTGATTACAGTAAATGCTTAGGTAAACGAAAAAATAATGTTCCAGAAGAAAATGAAGACAAAAAACGGAATGATTTGCTTGATAATAAATTGACTTTGATTGATTTTAAAAGAATCATAAATGAAAGCAAATTACGAATGCTCGAAAATGGAGAAGATGTTGACGAAGATTTAAAAAATTTTTACCAATTTCTAACGAAAAAATCAAAACATGTACCACAAAATATCATTGATAATAGCGAAGATCTACAGCAAAATCTAACAGTAACAAATGAACATATTTTTGATATAAACAATATGAATATAACAATTGCAGAAGATTTGGACAACGAAATTGTCATTGAAGAGATACAGGAATATGCTTTAGAAGGTCTCGATACCCAAGATGTTGAGTCCCATGTCTTGGAAATTACTCACAAAGCGCAGATTCATACTAATTCCAACAGAGAAACTTCCAACATGTGTCAAATTGAACTCAATAAAGAAAATGTACCTAAACCAAACTCAACTATAAATTATGACAAAATTGAAGTACTATCTGTTATAGACAACTCTCCATTTTCGTGTCCCAATATTGAAACCTTAACATCTATAAAACTTGACGACATTCTTGTTTTACCGAAAACACCTGAACGAAAAGGAGTCCGAAACACCACAAAAGCACCGTTCGTACTTACGTCGGCGGCTTGGCAAGAACTGGAAACTAAAAAAAGGAGGGAAAAGGAGGAAAAACAGGAAGGGATAAGAAAAAGAAAAGAAGAAAGGGAGCGAAAGAAATTGGAAAAATCTAAACCAAAAAAAAGAAGGTAATAATAGTAAACCGAAAAAAGGGACAGCGAAACTTATTGGTAAATCAAATCCGAAAATATTGCAACCAAGCTCGAGTGCAATTAGACAAAATATGGATCCTTTCCTTTGTGACAAAAATAATGAATCAGATGAACCACAAAGCAAAAACATTGATGATAGGAGTGATACATGTAATGAACAAAGTTCTGATCCAGAATTTATAGTAACTAATAGGAGAGCTAGTAAGGCCTACACCACAGAAGAATTAGAAAAACTTTTATCTGAAATGGAAGATTAATGAAATATGGTGGAGAATAAAGACTTATAAGTAGTTACTATGTTACCTGATTGTTGCTTATAGTTGATTAATTTAAGACTGAAGTGAAATTGTGTCACCAAAATGTTCCTATATTACCTTTTGTGCCTAAGATATGTACCAAATTGCAATTTTTAAATAAATAATTTCGGCCACACTGGTTTTACTTCGCTTACACAATATACCTATATCTAGGGTTTAACTACATCTAGACGTCTTGAAAGATTTATAAGTACTAAATGCCAATAATAGACTAATTGGTGCCTATTATTGGCACTGGAGTGCCAGTAGTTGGTCCAACACATGCCAACAATATGTCAAAAGATGCCAGTAAATGGTATTAGGGTCTATTTTAACAAAAACATGTGTAATGGTTTATTTCAACTTTAAATATTGAAAAAAGGGATTCAAATGTAATTGTGACAGTATATAGAATGATTTCAGCGGATGCTCAGAAACTCTTTACCCAAATATCTGAAATTTGAGTCAGGTAATGGTATAGTATTGCTTAAAGTGCCAATAATTGGGTAGCTTATCCTAACTCTTTGCCTACACTAGCGCCATTCTGGTCGGTTCTTGAACTATTGTTTACCGATTTCTGCTGGTCAATTTTTCGGTTTCCCAGACAAGATGGTGCTCCTAACTTCTACCAACCAAAGTTTGATTCAGTGAGAATAATTGAGTATAGTTATACAGGTCGTTGATGTTCCTCGCCTAATGGCCTCTCCAATCACAGGACGGACATTCAGGTACGTAACCCCGGCCTCTTGGAGCTACTGCAGTCTCAGCCCCGTTTCCCCCTTGCCTTGAGACTTGCGTTATTTCTTACCCTTTATTTACCTTTTTCCTTTGTCCCGTCTGAAACCTACTGCATACTTAAGGAGAGTTTGCGTCAGGCCACCTACCCCAAATAAAATTATCATAGGGGCACGAAGATAATGAGTTATAGAGGTCGTTAATGGACAATAAATCAATATTATGAGACAAGTGTCACAAGTTTGTTCAAGAAAACAATTTTTTTTTTTAAATCATAGTTTCTTTTCTTTCGATAACGCATATAATCCAATGTCTATGGATTCTTTTGGGACTCATCCTAAGAACCACAAATCGCCTATTTCAACACTTAGCATAAGACTAAGAAAAGCTATAAATTACTTTTTCAAGAAATACAACGTTTAAACAACAAAATTGGACACATCAATCCATAAAAACATACATACATAATTTTGTATGTATATGAGACTATGAACTACTGTCTGCCCCAACCTCTAAATACATGACGATTTACTGTTGCACTCCTGAAAATTATCTCAACGCTCACCGCCAATGAGGTTAACTCTAAAGTTTCATATACAGACGAAATTAGTACCTATTATAGTAATTCCAAAGGAAACATTTTGTTCTGAATGTGATTTTATATAAACTACTATTTGTGCAACAGTAATGAAACAACCTAACAACTATAACGAGTCAAACTAGATATATTATTTTAGGCGAAAGCGCGTATTTAGGCACATATTAGGCTGCACGTGAGACCGTTAGGATGACATAACTTGTAGCGGTGACTTGGTTCTCTGTCTGTCGTATCTGTTGTACTGTTAATTAATCAAAATACTTATTTCTGTTGAATACAAGATGTTCTATAATGACTCGTTAAAATTGTCAGTCCGGCACGAGCTTATTATAACTTTGGAATCCCTATCAACGTTGCTGAAAATTTTGCCTTTTTAATAACAATTATTTTAAGGACTCATTCACTAATTTAGCTCATTTGACTAGAAAATATGAATAATAGATTTTATTGTGATAAAAGTCTAATAAGTTTTGGTTTAGTGTAAAAAAAGATATTGTATACAAAGTGTTTATGGCACTCATAAACAAAATAGTATTAAATTTATTTTAGTGTGGCAATACTGATTGAAGTTAATTGTATTAAAATTTCGTAGTCGCAGTGATTGTGCTCTCTGTTAACTCTGTTAAGTAACAATATAACCACCTCCATCTGATCCAAGGATTTTATTTACAAGCGATCCAATCAACACAAAAAACTACAGTCCACATGCCTCCAACAGAAAGGAATACTTTTAGTCTTTTTGTTGAATAGCAGTTAAGCAGAATTTGAAAATGGTTTCTGAACATACTACGACGGTTGTATTCTCACAAACCTGGTATACATGTCCGTTTTCTTGTTGCATGGATAGACATTTTGTTTCTGTATAAGTATCAATTTACATGTTTGAGCTTTATTATAATCAATTATATCATGATTTTGTAGTCAAATCAGCAACTTAATACGAATGCTCCGTTAAGACTAATATGAATAACCAATCTAATCCAAAATCTTCTGTTTGATATTACATTAAGGCCAAGTTTTGATATTTAATTACCCAAACCAGTGTTTGTCAACCTGTGGCAAAGATATGTTTTATTACGAAATAAAACAGACGACCCCAGAATATTTGTTGAGTATTCTATTATAAAACAAGCTCGTGCAAGACTTTCAGGTTACAGTTTGTATGAGAACATGTGAAACAAATAGAACCTAGTTCCGCCGCGCCTTTTTCCGTTCTTTCGGTTTGACGCTAGACGACGACACTCCTGCACCACGTTTTTTCGTTTTACCCTATTTTTTTTACAAAATATTAAATAAATGTGGGGAACAAAAAAAAATAAGTTGAGAATCAATAGATTATCGTGGTATGGACATGTGATGAGCAAAATGTGGTGAAGAGTCTTATACATATGGAACTTGACGGACACAAGGGTACAGTGCGATGAAAGAAAAAGATGATGGACTGCGTAAAGAGGATATGGCTAGGAAATGACGAATGATGAAAATACATTGCACCGACCCCAAATAATATTTGAAGATGATATAAGGGTAGGTGCACAACTCTAGATGTACTACAACACAAACTTGATGCAGTATTTCCAGAATCAGTTTATTTAGTATGATTTTTTTACAGTTTATGTGTTTAATCAATGTTTAATATCATTGTTTCTCGCTAGAGGCGCTCTCAGCAAATATATGGGGTTCGAACCCGTAACCAATTGAACGCAAGTCGGTCGTCATTAAGATATCGGTCTCTAAAATTTTAAAAGTGTATTTATTTATAATTGTAATTTAAACATCTTATGTCACCTGTGGTTTGTTCTCTCCGATCTCGCTGGGTTGTGCAGACGAGGTGCTAGATATCTCTCCTTCTTGTTCAGACTTCTGCCGTTTGTTTTTCGGCTCATCTTCTTCTTCTTCTTGGGAGTCCTGTTCCGTCTTTTGTTCTGAAGTCTCGCTTTCTGGGGGCGGCGAGTCCTCTTTTTCTTTTTGTGGATTTGGATCCTCCTGTACGGATAAAAGGACGATGTTAACCCATTAGAGGTCAAATGAAAAGTATAAATAGTTTTTTGGAACTATCTTTATTTATGTATTGAAATTAGAACAAAGAAACATAAAATCAAAGAAAAAATAATAAAATTATAGTTTTCAGCAAATTACAGGCGTGTACTCAAATGAGTACACTGACCGTCTAAGTGTAAAAATTTTCGAAACATGCTTTCTCGACACAAAGTATTTTTGGGCACTTCTTATATTGCCAGTACACTCTCGAATGGTAAAGGACACACCGCAGCTGTTTTTCAATAACAATCGTGCGATATGACAGCGGAACATGTGTTGATCCATGAGAGCATCATAACAAGTAAACGTTAGGAATCAGCAATAACCATGTCCAACTACTACATTTTTCTGAATAGCAATTGTATATATCGAGATCGACTGATCCAGTTCATCAACCCCGCCTTTTTTTCTTAGAATTTTGGAATAAACGTGGTATTGTTACATCACCGTGGACACCATCGCTTGACAGTCTCTAGTGGTACAATGGTATCGTAGTTGGTCGCCATTGTACATACACTACTGTCTTTACACCTTAGTCGTAAGAGAAACGGCCTTTCTTTTATCGGCTTGAGCAATCAGTTCCGCGCAAATATCTTCTCGACACAAGCTGCTTGTGATATCTAGATAATATCAAGACCCCTAAAAACTTTTAAAAATCATGGGAGTCTAGTTGAAAATCTTGTCTGTTGTTTGGATTTGAATAAAGTAGGCTAATAGATGTAATAATATCAACAATATGTTCATCAAAAAGTTTTTCAAATGTATGGACAGGGCTTAGGCTCCTTAGTTCATCACGAATAGCATTTGTCTTACTACCTATATTGGAAGGACGTTGAGAAGTTGAGGTATATGCATGGGGAGGTTTGCACCAGGTTGGGATTGGCCGACGGGTAACATCTTATCGCCTTCTTTCCACGCCAGTGGTTCATCGTCACTATCATCCCTACCCCTATTTTCATTACCACCATCCACGCGATCTGTCAAGATCTCAAAAGTACCAGGCAGGTCATAGATGAGGACGCCATATTCTCCTCGGCCCTTTCTTTATCAGTCTATGCACTTAGAGTAGGGTGGTATGATAGCCATATCAAATTTATCGTCGTCACTATCACATATAATGGAATTTTCAAGCCCCTTGTGGCTGTTTTGAGCCAAAAATTGCTGTGTGCTCATTGTTAAGGATCTAAAGAAAAAAATTATTTTACTTATGTTTGTTGTCACTGTACTCAACCGAGTACAGCAAGGTTTCTATAGCTATAGTTTTGTGGTAATTATAACTATTTAATTATATTGTTGTTTATAGCTTACTTTGACATGTATTGTATAATAATTGAATGTAAAAACAAATGATTATAGAGTAATTATTATAATATTTCCTAAATAATTCACCTACCTGGACATTACTCCCGTGACACAACTTCAACTGGTATTTTTATTTTAAAAAAATTACACTACCCACATAATATTTATTTATAGCTTTGAACAATATTATAATGAAATAAAATAACAAAAAGAATAACGTTAATTGTTTGAAATTTAAAATTTACACTTAGGGATATAGGGCTGTACTCAATTGAGTACGGTGACTTTTAATGGGTTAATATGGAATTTCATTTTAGCATTAAATAAAAAAAAAAGAGATGCGTGTTGCAAAAACGGGGATAATTTACAAAATCAGACGAAGTTATGCGGGTCAACTAGTCCACAGATAAAAGCGGAGGGTATATAAACTGGAGGGCCATTTGTTATTATATGATCCTGCACTCCATGTTCGGGAGGTTTTTTTAACGAAGTTGGTCTAGTGATACTTTCATACTTTTCTAATAAGCGCCTTGTACGTTCCGGCAGTGATGCGTCGATCGATCTCACTGAAGGTAAGCTTGCATGTGCACTTCTTGCAGGCGTTTGTAACTTTGTTTCTTCGTCGATCAATCTTTTTCCGTGCAAATCCACTAATAGCTTGTGGTGCTCTAGGAAATCGGCCGCTAAAATGGGCATTTTAACATCTGTGATTAGGAACGTTCATGTAAAAGGTCTGCGTAACCCTAAATTTAATGTTAACGTGCGCTCCTCCATACGTTTTAATTGTTGACCCATTTGCGGCATACAGTATGTATATTTGCTAGCTTTTTTGCTGCTCTGTGTGTTTTGCTCGCACCGATGCGCGTTATCTTTATACTTTCTGTGGTAATAACAATGGTCATGTTGCGTCATTTCATGTCGGTACCATAATAATCGAATGGTATCATCATTTATTTTTCCCGAGCTAGCTTCCTTCATCCTCGCTGCGATGGAGTAGAGTCACCCATAAGTCAACTAGCGGTCAGCATTTTTCGTTGCGCTAACACTTTTTTTGCCGCCGACACGTGCACGGGCACGCGCGGCGCCAGCGGCGGCGTGGCGGCCGCGGTGGGCGCCGCGCAGTCGGCCGCCGGCCCGTGTACAGTGAGAGAGGTGGACAAGATACGTACCACGAGCAGCACGGTGTGCTGTCCGCCGGCCGACACGTGCA